>JAPQRQ010000019.1:20740763-20753152 GCA_037367365.1 Apogon talboti | reverse complement strand
CCTCGAGGGCCGGTGTCCTGCATGTTTTAGATGTTTCCCTCTTCCATCACACCTGGTTCCATTAATGATCAGCTCATTTCCAAGCTCTGCAGAAGCCTGATAATGATGTAATGGCATCCAGGTGTGATGGAAGAGGGACACTGGCCCTCGAGAACCAGGATTGGTGACCCCCGGTTTATATAGATTAATCCTCCTGGTGGTGCCTTGACCATGGTGCTGATGGTAGATCTGGAGTCGGTCCATGAACACCTTCAATGGCAGCTCAGTGCTCCCAATGTGTTAAATTCTATTGCTAATGCTAATGTAAATTGCTGTGCATGTATTAGGATGGATAAAATACAGCAACCAAATTTTCCTACAGGATAATAAAGTGTATGAGCCTTTAACTGACCACAATTACTAAATGCTGTATAATGATCAAGTTATTGTCAATTTAGCCTTATTGATTTTACATCCTAAAGAGTATACAACTATTTTACAAATATAATAATTGCTATCTGACTGGAAAAAAAAACAATCATATCAAACTGAACTTAAAGACACTCTTGAAAATAATAATAACTGAAATGAGCAATGAAATCGGCTGAATTCTGGGTTTTAAGAGCCTGTCCCATACATTTACGAAAGCTGACAATGCACTCAGCAAACACTGATGTTTCTGTCACTTAGTAGATGTCAGTCAAATATTCACTTTACTTTCAAGAGGTGTTTTAGTCCCCAGCAAATCCTTCTACAGTGCACATGCAGAGCCAGAAAAAAAAAGTCCCACTCAATATTTTATTGGTCTACTTTAGCTTTGATTGCAGGATGCATTTGCATTGTTTATGCCATGCAGTGCTTATGTAATGTTACAATAAATGTCAGAGTATTTATTTCTGTTCAGAGTTGCTGTATTAATTTTTGGCTAAGATCAATGTCATGACTCTGTGGTGGCCAGTCTGTTGGTTAAAATGATATCTCATGGCACCTGAACCAGTCTTTTACAATGTGGCTCCTGATGAATCCTGGTATAATCATGTTGGAATATGCCTGTGTCATCAGCGAACTTGGTCATTCAGTATATTAAGGTAACCTCATTCACGGACACATAACATTGCTGAACCCAGACCTGATCCACTGAACCAACCCCAGATCATAACACTGCCCCCACAGGCTTGTACTGCAGGCACTATGCATTATGGGTAGTCATGTCATCCACCTCTCTTCTCGCCCTCATGCACCCATCACTCTGAAACAGGGTCAATCTGGACTCATCAGACTACATGACATTTTTCCATTGAAACACAGTCCAATCTTTATGCTCTCTATCAAACTGGTGGTTTAAGTTGTTGAGAAGCTACTCACTACAGTATACAGTTTGGGTTAAAGAAACAAATGTGGAGACCTTTATTTGGACTTGGCTGAGTATGTGACCAAGCCTTATCTCACAGTATGTTCAGAAACACTTATCTAAAATAGCTAAACAGGACTTATGGAAACTGCAGAATAGGGTGAAAATTCACTTTGGGGGTTTGTCACCAAAACCTTGATCGCAATTAGATTTTTTTTTTAATAATACAAAACATATGAGGCTTTTATGTGACATCTGACAGTGGGTTTCCACCAGACACACATTTAAGGCTGATGTACATATGCTATCTGCATTATTAAAATCAGTGCAGTCAGTGTGCATTGTGGGTATATTTCAATAAAATGAAGATACTGAGAACTAACAGTTTGTATCTGGTCCAGTTAGCATTCTTTTCCTGTTTGTTAAAGCTGAACTCTGAAACTGTAGCCCTGACTGAGGCGTGCTAACTTTAGCCTCAATTCACAGCTGGATCTTATGCTGCGCAGAAATATAACTACTCTACTTTTCATACTACTGCCAGAGTCCATAAAACCGTTTCATTGTGCTGAATTGCAAACTGTGTTTTGATTGTGGCACATGGGTACTGCATGTGTGTATTTTTTTTTTTAGCGATTTGAGGCCCTCTTACTTATTGCTGGAAAACACCAGAGTGTTCCCAGTTGGAAGGAAAGAAAAAAATCTGTAGCCTAAAATTACACTGTTCCTAATGAAAAACGCTCAATCACAACTACTGTACCATAAACATCTCCCAATCGATTAATGTTAACATTTCTCTCTCTCTACTTCCTCTTTGTCTCTAAGTGCTGGACCCATTCGTGCACATGTGCAATAAGCATGTCCATGTCCAAACACACTCCTTCCTCCATGCTTTCAGCTTTACCCACTGATTTACTGTCCAAGCCACAAAAGGAGAACAAAACAAACTGGAAAAAATGATCCAGCGTTCCCTCTGCCAGTTTGTCTCTGTTTAGACAAACTGGTTTTTAAGAAAATCAATGAGGCAACGGCCATGACAGTATTCGTGGTGTATAAAATTCAGCTCCTTTCCAATAGTCTGTTATTCTGTAATCTGTCAAAAACTGGCAGTTAGATCTCATAGTCCTTATTTACTACTTATTTAACCCTGATGCCCCGTATCCACCTCATATTTACCCTTGGCCACATCTTCCCTCTCACAGCAGAGGTCTGATTGCATCGACCCGACAGTTTCCTGCAAAAATAACCTTTTTTCATCTGAGGTGGTGGGGAGTTTATGTTTCCTCTGCTGCGGTAGAAGTCGTAACATTTTAGGAGGAGCATAGCAGCGTGGCTTATGCAGACACATCATTCATTTACACTTGACCAACTTGTGGCCTCAGCCCCAAAGTGTTTGAAAACCACTTTGGGAGGTGGTTTTTAATATATGTGTGACAAATAAACAGATTGGAATGCAAATGTTCATGGGTGCATTTATGTGTAGAGATGGACAAACATAAATAGGCTGATTCTGTGAATGTTCATGGTACTGATCTACAGGCAAAATATGACTGATGATCTAAGTGTCACAGAGAAACAGTTGAGTGCTGTTTATTTTCAATCCAAGGCACTTTAGCTGTGCTCATTTGGCTTCATGCCCAAACAAGCATATCATCTGTGGAGCAGATGACATTCATACAGCAGACATGGTCTGAATGTATGACTGCTGATTGGTTTAAAATAGACTTTTTCATGCCGCATGGTTTGCCAGCTACCATCCATAATTTACAAAAAAATACACTACTTTTACTTAAAAAAAAACCCCTTCTCTTTCCATAATTAGTGTTTACAGTTGTTGTACCAGACAAATCTTAGTTTTGCATAAAAAATATTTGACAATCTGGGGCGGCCTGTAGATACTAAAGATGAAGACAATGAATCACAGCGTCTGATTGGTCAGGGTGTCATTCTCCTCTCTATGTTGCATTCTGTTTCCTGTCTCTTTCTTTAGTATATTTTCTTTAGCGCATTTACAAAATATCCCAAAAATAAATCTAATAAAGGTTCCATGTATAATTCACGTCATGCACGTCCCCCTGGGGATTATTAAACTTTATCTGTATTTTTATCTTTATCTGTACTTGGAGTTTCTGCTGGGAGTCAGCCATGTGTTGACATTAGTTAACTCCATGAGGATCTTGGTTGATAAAAGCATGATCACTCAGTGGGTTTACATAACACTGAAAAAAAAAAAGAATTATTGCCTTATTCCAACTAAAACTGGACTTGTAAACATGTTAGCTTGAAGTTCTAATAGTCGGACTAACACACCTAGACAATATGATTGAAAGTCGATCTCCTGCATGTAAACAGACCAGTCGGACTGGAACTGGACCAGGAGTTCTGTGTATGGACTAGAACTGTGCAGCAAATCCTGATCTGGAAGTCAAGCAGCATGAATCTCATCTGCACAAAAAGTAGAGCAAAATAGTAGAAAGAAAGTACACTATGTACAAATTGACAATGTTTTCCATCGCCGTTCCTGTTTTCATCTGAGTTGCTGACCTGCTAACTCGCTATTGACCATTGTTGTGGTCTGTGATGGGTAAGGTAACAAGCTGACAGGGTGTATATTGCCACCTATAGTAATGGAGGCAATAAAATTTCAACAATAAATTGATTATACTCTCGTGCAGTCCAATTAAATGGCTTAGTTGAGTTGTAGCTCAACTAAGCTGTGCATGTAAACGTACTGACTTATTTCTATGTCGAGGCCTTGGATCAGTTTTTATTCAGTCATTTTTTGAAAGAAGGTTGGGGGGGTGATGGAGCAGATCCCAAATATCAATGGGTGAAGGTGGGGTAAATCACAATATTTTGAAGAACAACCATTCCCTCTTATATTCACAACCACGGCTGATTTACATTGAACCAGTTAAACTATGAAGCTATTACACAGACATGCAAACTCCACAGAAAAGCCCACACCAACACATTAACTACAGATGGACTCCAAGTGTTGTCACTCCCAAGTTCTTCAACTCCATACACATTACTTCCTCTCAGTAACTTAAAATACTTAGCATTCAAGGTACACGATCTGAATTTCATGTAACCTCTCAAGAGCACAGAAACGTCAGACTGTGAACTTCTAATGGCTCTTAAAATACAGTTTAGTCACATCTAATGGTGAAATTTAAGATAGTAAGAAACTGAAAACCTCTACAGTGGCTGCAAAAAAAACAGACGTTTCACATTAGAGCCAGTTTATTTGTTCTGTGCCTAGTTAAAGGGACATTAACTCTGGTCCACACTCAAACATAGTATGTGATGGTAATAGATCTTAACACTGGATGTGACCTGCCATGAAACAAAAGAAGAAGAAGAAGAAGAAGAAGAGGGACCATGGTGGAGTCCATGAAAGCGATTCACTCTCCCTGTAGATATAAACAGTTCATTCTAAGGTTATTAAAGCACACTGAGTTATTTTCAGGTGATCAAACACCAATGACAACATCAATATGAATATTTTGTTTCTGCAATTATATCTTCTTAAACACTCTCAAATCTTCAATACCGAGCCTTTAAAAATGACAGCGTAGCCATAAATATACCCGATGAAATAAGCCTTGACACATGGGACAAACTTGCTGTGCATAAGGTTTGATTTCTGGTAAATTTGCCTCAGACCGTTTTGATGAAAACACAGCTCTCGTCGCTGCCAGGGCCCACAAGCGATACTCCTGCAGAAGTTGCAGGAGGGACGGCCAGACTTCATTAAGATTTGTTTTTCCATCCAGGATCCTGCGCAGAGAGAAACCTCCTCGCCAGGCCTCTAGAGTTCAGATCTGCACTGCAACCAAACCAAATAAGCCCAGTCCAAGTACCCGCTCCTAAATGCAACCAGATGTCTGCCCTCAACTAATAACCAGAGAAAATACACACCTTTGCTACGATTGGTCGGGTGAAGGCCCCAGCTGATCAGTGAAAGCTGTCATCCACAAAACAGATGTGCTGACTGTGTGTAGAACTTACGCTCGGAGCCCCCGGGGGTTCCACTAGAAGGTGAACGGAGCAGAGGTGTAGTTCAAGAAGTGTAGCAAAAAAAAAAAAAAAGAAGAGGAAATCATCAGCAGATACTGACACAGACAGGGGGGTCTCGGCTTTTTTCTAGCACAAAATGGTTTGCAGATCAGGAATTCTCACATAGACTTTATTCTTCATTGTATTCTTTATTTGGAGCAGCTTCTCTTCCGGGGGTCGAAACAATGAAAAACATATTGAACAAAACGCACAAGTAAAAAGTTTTGTAAGTGATCAAGACATGTAGAGGTTCAGTAGCAGAACACATCAGATTGCATTCAATGACCTTATTTATACATTTTAGTAGTCTGTTAAAATTACCACACAGCCTGCTGGTTTCCACTTTCTGTCTATAATATAAAGAATGGAATATTTTAACCCATTACACTATTTTTTTCCTGTATAACACTGGTGCCCATGAAGTTGGAATGAAATATTTGTTCCTCTTCTATGAAATGTTTGCAACAATGGGTAATAATGTATAGTAAGACTTTTTTTTAATTCCATAAGAATAGCATGTTTCTTTTTATTGTAAAACTTGTATTTCACGGCACATATCCTGCTTATATTGTTAGACACTCACATTTTTTTTTCCAAAAGGCCAATCCTCCTTCCTTGTGCATCGGCCTGTAGATGACCAGACAGACACACAGCATTCAGGAAGGCGCTGTTACACTGAATACAAAGGGTATTTGAAGCATTTTCTCCTGAAAACTAGAAGATAGAAACGCCAAATTTCATTGATACCTCTCATAAATTTGGTCAATTAGTGGAATATTTCACATTTATAATATAATAGTTATGGGAATGCATCTTATTAGTCTGACACTTGTTACAAATCAAGCAAAATATATTGTGCAGTAATTTTATTATCAGGTAAAACTTTGCACCTGGTTGATGTGTGTAAATAGGATTAAAAAGAGGAGTGCGTCCAAAAATAAAATGATTCCAACTTTATGGACAACAGTGTATAAGCAGTGTCCCTTCCTAATGGATATGTCTGAGTGAATAAACTGTCTGTGTGATATTCGGGCTGATTAGACGGAGCAGATGGTAGCAATCAAATAAAAATTTAAAGCAAATTTCACAAAGTGGCCCATAAAGCCCGAGGCGGCCCCGGGGCTCTCTGACACAGTGTGTGTCTTTCAGCGTGTTGTTATGATGTTAACAGGTGTTAACTTATGATCATTTACAGAGTCCCACCAAGACGAACAGGGACGACCACAGTATCTACATCTAACGTTGAACGGTTTGGACCAGGGCAGATTGTACAGTAGTTCTGAGTTCATACATTTTCCGACCTTGGCGTTCTCCATCATTTTCCACACCTGCATCCACACCTGCTCTTTATTACCTCCTCAGCTCCGTCAGTATTTATACCTGTCCGACTGCGCCGCACTGTGCCAGAACTTTACAGCGTGCAATATACTTATTCTCCACAGAAAACCTTTATTTATGGTAGAAAATAGCTCCAGTGAATTGTGTTTGGTTCAGATCCAAAGTAATGCAGCGATCCTGTTGGTTCTATTGAACTTTTGAACATATCACTTATAGGTTTTTGGGTTCAGTGCCCTTTTTTTGTATTTATTGTAACAAATGTAAAAGTATTTATTCAGTTTTTGCTTTGTAATAGTATTAATTTGAGTTTAGGAAAGTCTCGAATTATAACAGATGAAAAATGTAGGATCTAAGAATGCATGACATCAGTTCATGATTCACACATCAATAGTTTATGAGATTCAAGATTCAAGATTTTTATTTGCCATTTGTGCAAAAACAGTCCATGCCAATAGGAATTCTTATGCAGGGCTGTATTGGAGTCAAGTAAAAAATGTTAAAAGCCAAAAAAGCCCACCTTGCCTTAAATAGAAAGTCCCTAAAACACTATACAATAATAGAAATAAATGAGAGAAAAAAATATAGAAAAAACAAATTAAGAGTGCTGCAACTGAATTTATAAACCATTTTATAAACAAGGAACTAGTGACATACTGTAACCTGAAAAACATTATACACTCTATATGAAAATATACTCATTGTAAACATTATCAGTACTAATAGAAAAGTACTACATTTGTACAGAAATAGCAAATATTGCTCATAATACTGCATGAAAGGTGAGGTGAGGTAATGAGAGGTTATTGTACAGACCATTTACATTTAGTTTTTGCCATTAGTCTCACTGTGGCAGGAAAAAAAGTCCCATATTGTGCAAAACCATTTTATTCTTGTCCATCATGAACCATTAATATAGTAAAAAAAAAAACATTTTACTCGGAACTTTATTTTACTTTAGTTTGTGTTGAATTGTTCAATGTGGTTCTTAATATTATTTTGTGTTCATGATCTTGAGGTGGGGTTAATTTGAGTTTTAGACTTAGTTTTCATTAATTACACTGATCCTGCATTTGCATCTGAACTTCATTGAGGGCCAAGATGATCTGAAGTACAGGTCAACATAACAGTACAGAGTTATTTGATATAGTTTAGGTGAACACTCAGATAAATTCTAGTGATATTTAATCTAAAATCATTGCACGCATATTCAGTAAAGAGACTGTCAGTAGTGATGACTGTCAAAAAAAAAAGAAATAAGATAATATGACACAGAAAAAATACAAAAATGAAAAAATACTGAACACTATGAGTAATAAATCTGTAGCAAGTGTTACCAATCATTTCATAGGGGAGGCTGATGGCTGTTTTTAAGGATAAATGTGGAATATTTTTCTAAGATCGGTCACGTTACTGGCAAAGGAAAACATCAGAATAAAATAGTCAAGGTAACCTTTAAAGGGGCCCTGAGTGTTGGCTGGTCTGCGCTGAATTCCACAGACACGTAACCCTAAAGGCTCCCTGAGGAGTTTTCATTTCATCTCTCAATCTTCATAACAGACTCTTCCATGCAGCCCAGTCAGAGTTAGGTCAGACCTGGCCATGGTTTGTGTCTTCTTTCCTCCTCCTCTTCCATCTGTTCTATTAGAAGCCCTCCCACTCTACTACTAAACAGTACGATTCATTCTCTACCCGTCCTGCTGCAATTTGTCTTCCATCACTGGTACAAAGGTTCGTAGTGTTTTGACGAATATTTATTATGAATCTGCTGTTTCACCTGGTCAGACAGCTTCCCCTGAAGATCAGTAGTGTCCTGGTTGGATTACATAAGGGTGAGGGCCGCATAGACCGGATCAGGGCTCAGTAGGGTTTGGACACAGAGCACCTTTCACACTCCGAAATCTGCTCCTTCTACTCTGGAAGCTGTCAGGAGAGGGGCAGCATTCATGCTAATTTATTAAAAGAAGCCCACTGATTCTTGTAAAAGTCCTGCTGGTCTGATTGCTGTGGTGTAAACAGTCCCGTCCCAGCTCTGCAGCCATGCTCCACTGCCCTGCAGACAGAGGACAGAGTCCACACCCTATATGGTCAGCGTAGTAAAAACACTCAGCCTTAGGACCCAAAACTAATGATTCACAGGGACCTCTGTTTATGCAAGTGTCACTGTCTTGAGGTTTCACATTTTTGTGAAGCCTCTCGTCCTCTGCTCGAGCCCAGCTGTACACAATATCCACCCGCCAGCGACGCAGGAAAGTGAAACATTAACCTCTGTAGGATGCATGTGTTCAGATTTAGCAACTCATCACAATGTCACGAATCCCTTATAGTCGCTACGTCACGCGAGCAGGATTACAGTCGACATCCGTGAAAACGCCACGCGCTCTTCAGCACCTGCGAAACCTCCTCACGTCGGCAGATGTGGCCCTTCATCGGATGACATCAAGTCTTCAGTTTATTAAATGTACACATGTGTGTCATTTGTTCAACATTTTCCAGTAATGAGTGAAATTTACTGGGCTGCTAACACCTCGGCGCTGGTATAAATCAGCCGTGGATGTGATGCAGAGCAGAGTGTTATGACCTTTCAGGGCAGTAGTGAGAGCTAGTGCACATGCAGACAGTGTTTGGGCTGATTTGCTAATTTATTACCCAGCTGCACCAGCCTCCACTCTCATATTGCAAAGGAGGTTCAAGGATAAATTGTTCTCATTGAAAACCGTCAGTCACCATCTTTCTCTACATATTCTTTTAAATTCAAGAATGTTTGTTGTCATTTCGTGCACGTAACGAAATTTTGCCTACAGATAAGTTCTCAGCTAGATAAAAAATATAGAAACACTAAAGAATATGTACATCAAGACTATATACATCATATATAGAAAAGAAGTATAAAAACACAGTATGTACAGTGCAGTAAAACAGTATGTGCAGTTTGAATGCAATTTGGGTGCAATATTGTGTACAAATAAATAGTAAAGGTGCAAATAGATGAGTCCCAGAGAAGTCGCAGAGTGCAGCTCAGTGCAGGACACTGAGCTAAATTAGACTATACTTATAGACAGTTTAGGGATGGCCTGGTGTGACAAAAATGAGACAATCCTTCTTACAACTGCATGGTCTTTGTACCACATTACTTTTGATGCTACTGTTACATGGCACAAAACAACAACATCCTGAACCAATGCTCATGTGCTTCCACTTGCAGTTCCTTTAACAGCCACTAGAGGTTGCCTCCAGAAGTGAGTCTTTTCCCATTGACTTCTATGTTAAAATGTGTATCTTTGCAGCAGAAATGTATATATGAACATGCTGATCCCTTTTTTTTTGTTTTTTGTTGATTATTTCATGCGTGAATTAATTCATCTGTTCAGTAAGGCATAATGTCCACTGAGCTGGTCATTATAGTGAAATAAACTCCAATAGGAATACAAGACAAAGGGGTTGTAATCACCATGAAGAGGTTTATTCCTCAAATAAAAATTATCACACTTAAATAGCTCTTTACTATGGTGAAACAATTGATCAAAAATGATCTCCAGAGTCTATGAACTTTATTATATTTAATTGTTTAATACAAAAGTAGACATTTGTTTACAGTCTTTGCTATATACTGCAACTTTCTTGGCTTGTACAATTACAATTTGTCACAGTCCACTCCAGTGTGGCCACTGACCCCTCCCTCAACTAATCAGACTCACCATCTCATCCACCTGTTGCACACTGCACAGCTGCAGCTCCTTATCATTAGGAGCTGCATATAAGGGTCTTTTCTGCGGCACCGGCTCATTGTTTACCTCACCTCACCATAACCCGGACATTCATCCCATCCTACTACTCTGTGGACTCTGACTGCATTTCCCTTCAGGTCTTATGTTTGTTCTCATTTCAATTGTTGTTCAGTTAACAAATCCATTTCTCCCTTCAGCAATGTGCACTTGATTCCTATCTTTGATGACAGAATTAACATTGATAAACATCAAATGTGTAAATGGTATCACAGTTCTAACTATTTTAAGAACATATGGTCTGTCACCTAACCTGTGAATTTAAGTTCATAAAAGTAAAAAGTTTATTTCTAATAAATACAGCTGTATGTGTTAATATGTAGCATGTTATTGGTCTCTGTTAGAGGAGGCATATGTGTTAGCTTGGCAAGTTTCACCCATATGGTCACTTCTGGCTTCAAAAAATCGCAGTAAATAGAATATCAAACCAAGGAATAGTGACATGCACACTATTATCCTGTCTATGCATAAACCTGAATTAAGAAAATTTCAAATCATACAGGAAAAACACTGTCTACATATTAAATTATGAATAAATGAATGCATATTCTCTATTTGTTGTTTATTATCCAGCGGGTTTGTTATGTCATTGAACTTGCAGTATTTCACAGAGCAGAGGAATGTCCAGTACTTCAACACCAAATAAAGCAAACATTATTGAGGTTAACAGTCCAACATCTACAGTTTACTTATGTAACAGAATGATACATACAGCTGCAAACACTCCATGTTTGCCCATCCAGGCCAAACTATAAAACTGTTGTCCTTGTCATAAGATTTACATATTTGGGTCTTTGTGCTGACACCTCTGTTCTTAGCCAGAGCCACTTACTGACTCCCAGACATTTTTACTGCCTGTTTAAATGTTGATCCATGATGTGTGATTCTGTTTGCGACTAAAGTACAGCGACTGAACATTACAATTCCATGGAAAAGAATGAAACGTTGCTCGATTTGTACTGGATGCTTATTGTACTGTAGCGTTGGCTGTGAATATTCAACTTCTCTTTGTGTCCAGAATAGAATTAAACTTTCTATACTGTGAAAAAGTCTGAGTCAATATTAGGTGTGTTGGTTTAGTAAAGTTCTAATGACCAAATGTATGCATTTCTCAGGCTCTGTGTTAATGTACATTTAATGTGACCTCCTTTTGCACTTGTTTGTTCAGACAATATGAGATTTATTGTATTAAATACTATATATATGATACATTTTCTATATTGTATCTATATAAACTAATATACAGGGTTATTTTGGATGTATTTTTTTTTTTTTTAGTTTTATCTATATATTCTATTCCTGAAAGCAGAAAAATAAAAATCATTACACTTTTTTTGAGCAAAAAGAGCAAACAAATTATTAGGTGACGAAATGATGTCAAATTTTTTGGGACACTGTATTTGCGGGTTAAATAAAACAAAACAAAATGGAGGTAATCATATATTGAGGAAAATTGTATATGATTATAAATTATAGTTAATTGTATGGAAACTGGAAGAATCCCAAAAGAACTATTGTATGACCAGCTGGAACAAGGGTCGCATCCCAGGGGCCACACCTGCCTCAGATTTAGGGATCTGTGCAGAAACCTGCAGCCTACCACAATTTCCACTGACACCTGGGAAACGCTTGCTGGAGATCAGTCTGGTTGGAGGGAGGCTGTGAATCTTAACCCATTTTAACCCAAGTTAACAATTTTTAGATTTTTGTAACGATTTTCAGAACATTTGCATAAAATGTGAATACAAACACGTTGGAACTTCCAAAACTCCTTTATATCAAGTAAGAAAAGAAATACAGGCCGTCCTCAAATGAGGACACTGGGTTGATATGTATACATTCTGGCCAAATAAAAGAATATTTCCATGTTCAGACCAATC
>JAPQRQ010000019.1:20689028-20709271 GCA_037367365.1 Apogon talboti | reverse complement strand
TCCATCCATCCATCCATCCATCCATCCATCTGTATGTCCAAATTGATTTGTCCTCAGTGGTGTAGTGTGTAAGATAGTTGGGATTATTTTATTTTCAGTCTCATTCCTCACCTTTGTCCAGGTTCAATGATTACATACTGAGTTCCAGTTACACTTTGTCTATCAACACTAAATCAAATTGTCAAAATTATTTCATGACAATAGGTAAAAATATGTTATTCCAACATTATGGCCAACAGTGCATTTGTATGTAATATTCATAATTATGTATTCATTAATATTTAATGACCTGAAAATAATAGTTTTCCTCCTTTACCTCAGAAAGAGTCCTTCATGTTCACATAGGAGGCTGGTTCTCAGCTGCAGTCGTCCAGAACAGACAATCCCTGGCTCTAGGGAGGCCCTTCTGGTATTTTTGTGTTTTTAGTGGCTTTTTTAGTTCCCCTTACACACTTTAAAGGGCAGGGTTAAGCGTGGGCTATTCGGTTTGTTGCAACTTGAAACCTTACAGCTAAATGCTGCTAATCCTACATAATGCACCTTTAAAAGACCACACTATAAGATCATATCAGACTGTTTATTTTAGACTGTGAGTCTGAATTTTCCAAGTATATAAAACTGTGTGTCTCAAAGTCAGGAAAATATTTTTTTAAGGTAGTTCTGCTCTGATAATTATTAAGTTTACTTTGGTAAATGTTCAAAACAGCCAAGTACACAAGTAACAGGAGATGAGACTCAGATCCTGGACATTCATGGTATATGTATGAAAGCTTTTGGAAATGAGGTGTTGACACTTTAGGAAAGTGAGACTTATGCGGTCAATATTAAAATAAGACTACAGATGTATAAGGCAGCACTGAATACTAATAAAATTAAGATTTGTTGTGATGCACATACATTTTTTGTCTCCTTAATGTAATAAACACAATACTTTCAATGTGGTGTATTTATGCTTTTATATTACAGATAATAATAATAATAATAAATAAATGTGACTAAAGCTAAGCCCTGTTTCAGTAAGATCTCAGTTCAATTTGAAGTGAACTTCTGAAAACTTACAAAAAAGATGTGAATTTCATGTATTTCCACAGAATATTTTGGAATAAATAAACAAGGCTGCATAAAGTCATCAGAAGATGCCGCTGTAGGTTACATTACACATGTGTCTAATAAACAGAGTAAGAGAAGTAGAGGATTTGGTAGCGGTTTTCCATCTAAAATGCCTGTCTTTTTTTTTCTTTCATGGATCAGGCTGAGGAATAATTTGGTTTAATCATCAGTCCACATTAGTTGTTGTTTTTCAAGCCATGTCTCAGTACTTTATCAGAATATCCTGGAAGACAAACAGGCGATTAATCAGAGTTAAATGTTAGCTATATCAAAATTTTCTCTTTCCCCATTTTTTTAACAACAGCAAAACCAACCTCGAGCAAAAAAACTTTTTGGGTGACCTTTTTTTTTCTATTATAAATCAATATTTTCTGTTGTAAAACTTCCAAATGCATATTAAATATTTATGGAAACACACATATATATACAGTCTTAACTTAAAATATGCTTCATTTATCCTTGTAGCAGCTCACACCAGTCCTGTTCAGGGTCAATGGCAGCTTATACCCATCCCTTTGTGCATGCACTGATCCTTAATTGGCTCCTGAATTGATCTTTACAACTAAATGCTTATGTCAAGTCAATACATGTATTAAAATGACGAATATGAATAAATCCCTCTGTTATTGTTTAAAACATGTCTTATTTGCAGCCCACACATCAGTATTCAGAGGTGAGAGCTCGGTGGCTGAATTAGTATGTCTATATTGTCTTTGCTGTTGACAGCTGGTGAGTATCCTGTTAGCAGCAGAGGAATGAAGGTTTTGTAAAATCAAAGTGTAGACCGACATAAGGGTGCATCGCTCCCTGCAGGTGTCTAAGATCGAGCTTACTTGGCTATAGGAAGAAGTCAGTGGCAGCTTAGCAGCCTTGTGTAGGTTTTACTGCATTAGTATACCACAGAGAGTAAAGGAGTCAACCACTCGACTAAATAAATCAAATGTTTGAGGCATGTTATCCACAAATTGATTATATGTCACTTTACAAGGTCAAATATTTTAACCAAGATGCCTGAAGTCCCTGAATGCTCAGCATAGCAAACAGCTATGTGTTCTCTGTTGGCCTGGCTGGCTGCTTACACAGCTATAAATGAAGACACCTGGGACTACTTAAATGGGAGTACACTGGCCTGAATTAGCAGCTCAGCTGAGGAGCAGCTGGAGACATGAGATATTTTAGTAATCAGGTGGATCTACCAAGAACATAGAGCTCTGCAGAAATGTCTAAGCACCAGGAAAATAAGGCCAGAGTGTTTTCAGAGAACCACTGACAGTGAATCAGCCTCCATAACACTGAATTAGCTAGATTACATTATCACACAGCAGTTGTTTCAAATGGTGACGTGCATATTTGATTTGTTCTTGTGTATGATGAAAGTGTAGGTTCTATGCTGTTTATTTTGACCTAACTTTAGTCACACAGTTCCACTTTAATGTAACAAATGTCAAATAAAGTTAAGGAATAGAATTGAACAGTGTTAAAGCTAAAATATGTAACATTTCTGCACTAACATCTACAAATGTCTACTATGTGTTATGTATTTTGTTTACTTGTGTGCTATCACATTGTTAAATTCAGAAAAAACCTGTCAAGATATTCAGTGTAACACCCGTTTTGATACTGTAGCATATCGTCACTTTTAGCTATTTCAGTAGAATGAAATAACAACAATAATAATAATAATAATAACGTGAAAATACATCACTGAAGATGATGCTGATATGGCTTTATGTCTTGTCTGTAAACATGGTGTTTGTATGAGCCACATCAGAGAGATCTTCACCTGTAGTGGTGGTGAAAAGAACAATTCCCATGAGCCCCCACTACTTTACAAATCTACTACTATGTGTTTTATTATAGTTGCAATTGAGAGACCCCTAGTGGCAGAAATGATATAAGACACTTAATGACACCAATGGAAAAATATACTTTTACAGTCAAGATAGTGTGACTGGGGCTTCAGTCTTTTAATTATCGGTTCATTTTATTATCTTTTTGAATAGTTGTGAATCTTTTCATCTGTCCAAAACCGTGAAAAATATCCATCCTGACAATCTTTAACATGAGGCGACTTCATCGAATCATTAACAGCCCCAACATGTGTTTGACGTGTTTGATAAATGTCTCATTGTTTACAGATTATCAAATGGCAACAGAATAATTTTCTCACCTAATCCAAAAACTAAAAAGTGGAAAATAGCTGAAAGTTAGCAAAGTGTCTTCAGTTTTCTGATTATCGCCTGAACCCACATTTTGAATGCAAAATACACTGAAATGGATATTAAACAGAGAAAAAACAGCAGATAGAGGAGCTGGATTGTGCATAACTTTGCAGAAATTGTGTTTGATAAATGGTACATTGGTAATCAAAAAGTGTCAGTTCGTTTGTTTGGAATCAGATTAATCATAATGTGATTTAGTATAATCTCTGCTAAATTTATATTCCATTGTGTTCATGAATTATAATATGAATTAGAAGGGAAAGATTCTCTCTTCAGGACGCGACATAGTCTCTGTACAGTTAAAAAAAACCTGTCTACTCTTATTTTTTTCACTATGTAGTCACTGAATATGTAGCTGCTAAATATTTGCCTCTTTGTTACAGATGTGTTTTCTGAGAGCTATGCTGTGGAACCAGAACTTCAGTCACTGGTAAGTATTCACTCAGAAGACATTGCAAGACATAATACATGATGATTCAGATCAGCTTTTGTCAAATCTGAGAAACGCAGGTGGTATTTGTAGGAAAGTGTGTCTTATTAGAAGTGATATTATCAGCTCAGGTTTATGATTCTCACAACAAGGTGGCATGAATTGAAGCACCATGCTCATAATTTGTATCAAATAGCCACCAAAGTGAAGTGAAGTATTTCAGCAGGTAAAGCCGAGCCCGCAATGAGTGTTGATTAATTGAAAATGTGTGTGTTAATTTAATTGAAACTGTGTGTTGTATGCGGTCTGATGCTGTTAGTATTATCATTATTATAATCGTAATGGCAGAGCATAAACCACAATGTGCCCGAGTCTGAAGAGGTGTTATCATTCAGAGGCACAGTTGTATGTCCCCTTACCGGTTTAACACCTGAAACTGTAGCTCAGATGTGTGAAATGCTCTGAAACTATAGCTGGGTGTGATTACCAGTCAAATTAAACCTGAGATGTCAGTTAAATGTGTCAGTGCTTCCACTCCTACACTTGGCAGGTTGCAGGGAGTGACAAGCTGGCTGTTGATTATTTTCCAGCGTGAAACAGAATCAGACACAAACCAGTGTTTACATGTGGTGCTCTTTGTTTAATATCCTTTAAATGTAAGCCTCTATTTGTGAATTTTGCTGTTGAAATTGGCAACAGGGTGATACTGCATCATAACAGCACGAGTGCTGCTTAAAGATCTTAAGAAGTTGCCTCAGTTTAATTGACATTTCCTCTACTTTTTGATGATTACTAGGTTATTATGACACTACATCACATTCATTAGTTAGTTTGCAACAAAACGACATAATCTTTTACTTTAGTCCTTAGCAATAAAACAGATTACAAAAAAACCATGAGAATGTACACATATACATGAAAACAAAATATGACTCCATCCGCATATTCCAAAAGGAGTGGGAGGAAGTGTAAGTTATTTAATCATTTAATTGAATTCATTCAGTACAGGCTCAACACTGCATCTTTAAATGCAATTTCTCTTTAGAATGCATCACTTTTTCTGAGTTTAGTTTCCATCTGACGTCTTATTTTCCAACTACAAAAGTAAAAAACTGAAGCCAAATGCATTCTATGTCATGCATGCACTGTCATGTAGTGTTAAATGTATGGAACGTAGAGAGAAATGGGTCAAATATCTTGAATCCGTTCACAGATACAGGACTTGGGGCTACAGTGCAGACAGACACTGCATCTCATAATGTCTCAGAAGCTTTATAACACATCCTATATACATAATTTTTAACATGGCATTGGTTTACCCATGCATTTGCATCTATTTCCTCAGTGCATAATCCCAGCTCTCATATTTGTTTACATTTTTTCATGATTGACATTTACTTTAAGGAGTGAGTCTAAGGAGAGAGCTAATGTTTCCTTAATTTGCAACAACTTCTGTTTCTAACGCTGCTTGATTTATATTAAAAAGAAATCATCAAACAACTATCATCTGAGTAGATTTCCACTCTTTATTTTGTTCTAGTTTTGGATGTTTTTTCATGTTTACACATATGAATACCCTGCAGTTAATGGGTTAGATTAGATAAGTAATGAGTTTGACATGAGCTGCTTAAATCCTCATCAGAACCAGTATGTTAGATTACTGCGGTCCATCAGGGGCTACATGAAGAAATGCAGATGCCTGCTGCTCCGTAAGGCTGCTATTACCACCTTCTTCTCAGGTTATGGAGCGTTTCCTCCACTAAGGGGCAGAATATGATCACTGATCTTCTGAGTCCTCACTCTAAGGAATAACGCACTGAAAAGCAACATCTGTTAATGTGGCTAAATGGAATAAATGGGAATAAAAGGGATGATTGAAGGACACACACAGGTCAGCATGGAAAGGCTTTTATAGCCATGGATGATTTATTTGAATGAATTATGAAGGTACATCTATATATGGCAGGGGAGGCAGTTAAAATGAATGTTGTGATGTGTAACTAAAAAAATATATATAATAAAAATGATTTGGTTCATATTGTAAAAATGCACTGTTAGACTTAGTTTTAGGCACATTCAGGGAATCTATCACTGAGCCTGTCGTCTGCACCAAACCTATCAATCGGGGTTTTATTTTTATCCAGCCACCATACCTCACATATTAAATCTAGATTAGATGCTAAAGAAACAGGGCACATTTAAGGCCTGATGCAGATGCACCCATCTCTGCAGGAATTTCAGATCAGGCTGGTCTTGGATTTATCCCTCTGAACATCTCCGAAGTCCAAACAGCCTCTATCTTTGAGGGTTTTGGATTAGCGAGCTTCCATTGTACATGAGCTGCGAGGCAGCTAACCCTTTTGTGATACCTACCTAAGGTTGAGCTCAGCACTTTCCTCATTAATTTCCCATTTATTCTCAGAGTTGGATGTGATATTTTAGAGATTTGAGCATGCGGGGCACAGGTTAGGTGCAATTATGCTGACGGAGGGCTTTTACAGACGTGCTCGATGAAATCTGAAGTATAGGATTATACATCAAGAAAGTTATATAGTGATTAACCTTCATTTCAGTCCCCTCGGTGATCTCTAGGAGGCAAATCCTCCTCCAGTCAGCTGCTGTCTGCTATATTTCTCTGCTGATAAATGACCTTCAAAATGATAGATTGAGGCATTCGTTCTTCTTTTTCGTTTTGTGCTTTTAAAGCATTTGTTTGCCCTTTGTGGTAGTTCAAATGCACCTTTAACTACACCCTTTTCTGGTTTTCAACAACTCAAAAGCTCTATCGATTACTATTTTTAAGGTATTTTAAAGAATAACTGTGGTTGTGGCAGCATCCAGTGAATCACCTTTTACCACCTTTAACAGATATCATGGCAATTATTACGGTTGAGGTGTCCAATACAAAGAGTTGGAAACTTCAGGAGTTCAGTGTATTTGGTTTTTCATTTAGTTTCCACAGCTCAAGGTGCCATCTATTGGTAATGTATAATACTGTATATGTTTATATGCTACACCAATGAGTGACAGGAAACAATAAGTCATAACACATAATCTGTATAATAATATCAACTATGCATTTGCAGTTTGATGCCTTTAATTTCCTGATCTGAGTAGATATAATCCCAAATTCCAGATAAATATGTTTGTTTTTAGGCTACTGTCTTGTTGGACGTAAATGAAATGTTGGTCCATTTTGGAAAGAGGTTACTATGTAATTTATTTCCTTACTGATAAAAATATTTTCAAAGATCTGCCACAGAGGTGATATTTTGTATTTTGTCAACATTTTCAACCCCACGCCCAAAAAAAAAAAAATTCCCACCTGTTGTATTTTTTATTTTTTTTTACCTTAAATGAACATGAGTATTAAGTGATCCGAGATAAAATAAAACAGATTTCAGCAGCAGAAACAAAAGAAGTGACACCTGATTTTAACAAGTTCTTGAAACAAGCTGCTTTGTTTTCAGGGAACAGGTGAAATAATCTTACCCCCATTAGCAGATTTTGCACTTGTTTGAAGAAAAGAAGACTTTTTTTGGGAGTGGGGATTTTCACAGTGTGTGTTTGAACACGTCAATGTGTGCGTGTTTGTGTGGGTTTGTTTTATTTGTTCAGCTTTTTGGCGTGGTGTCGGGGATGGAATAAATGAGGAAATGTGTGTTAGCAGTAAAAAATTCAGTTATTCTGCAAATATTAAAGAACACAAACTGAACAGTCACAGATGTTGAGCACCATTTAATGAATTTAATGTATCGATGCCGTAATTTTTTAGTTATTATGCAAAGACATTTCACATTTTTAGGGTTTAAATTTGCCTTATTTTATGTCATGACATTTATATCAGAATTAATCTTTTTTTTTTTTTTTTTTGTAAATGCAGCATCATGCGTCGACTGATGTCTTATACTTTATGTGTGTTTTAAAGCTGACGCTGCACACAGTGGGCTCCCACAACAATGGCAGTTCCCCAGCCCCTCAAGAAAGGACATTTTTGAGCCCCTTTGATTCGGTCCGATTTGTTTTGATGTGAGGAGTGAGTGGTTTTTAAAATCTCCTTAACTCCCCAGGCCTGCCCCAGTCTCCCACAGGGCTAATGACCGTAGCCTGGCCCGTGTTGAATAATACAGACGCTCGCGAGGATGGAAGTGGGGAGGAGGGCAAGGGTTAGACATCAGCCCTCCTTCTACAGTACACCTCCATTGATAAGATTGTATTAATTGGTATGAATAGAGAAGGGTTTTCTCCCTTTCCTTGTATACATTTACCATTATACTCATTAGCTTCCCGTTGCCTCCCAGCGAGTTTCTCCTTCACATCCCCCGGGGTCTCCTGGGAGGCAATTTGCATCTCTCCATGGTGTCTCTCTGGGGTTATTGAGGAAATATTAGCCCCTTTTCTTCTGTGGCCGACCCTTTGATTTATTTGGAGCTGAGCCTGATAGAGTGGCACTCACATGTTAATGACGGCCGTTGATACAGGCCCCTGGTGCAAGACGACGCATTGATCTGGATTGAGGAGGTACAATTGACAAGCGCTGCTGAATAATTGTCTTACAAGCGTCAGTGTGTGTGTGTGTGTGTGTGTGTGTGTGTGTGTGTGTGTGTGTGTTTGCGGACACTGGCAGATGACAAGGGAATCCCACTGCTGTCAAGGCTGCTGCACTCTAGCTGTCCGGTTTTCCTGATAGAGTTCGATAAATAGCTTTTGTTGGCCTCTGGTTTCATGTTGACTTCTTGACAGCCACAGTTTTGGCGTTGTCTCTTCAGATGCTCGCTTCTCCTTTTGTTCACTGTAGACTCTTATTGCCCCTTTGACCCCGTGCGATCCCAGCGGTGCTTATTTTAGCCACTTAAAACCCAATCAGACGCTGGAAGTGACACACTCCATCCACTTCCTGTTTAGAGCGGTTTGTCCGGGTCTAATATTAGAACTCAAGGTGACTACTAGGGGACCACTTTGCTCGCCATTAGTGTCTGCGAAGGCCTCACTCGTCTCGGCGCTTTCCCTCCATTCCTACCACGGTGCACTTATATTATGTTTTAAAGAAAGATAATGAGAGATTTCAGCCTAATACCTGCAGATGCTTGACATGTCTTCGAATTTAAGCTCACTGATGTCTGCTCTGCAACGTGGAGCCTGTCCTCAATTTGGAGAACAGTTTGACACCGACTCCCTTTCATGTGAATGGTCACATGTCTACAAGAAAGCGGCAGCAACAAAGTTTGATATATATTCATAATTTTTTTTTTTCTCCCCCTATCTCTAGTGGTGGGAGAGGAACGCATGTGAGTTCGCCTAATAATAGCAACAACTTCTGCCTTGCTTAGTATTTATATACTTTCAGTTATATGGTAATAATAACATTTAATAAAAGTCAACATCCTAACTGCCACTAAACAAAAATACCCACCACAGCAATCGCTGCATCTTCTCTGCATATTTATAACAGATTAGAGGTTATGTATATCAATTGCGCAGCTCATGCATATTGTTATGAAGGAGAAATGCAGGAAATGGAAATGTGCCATTTCAACGAGTCTGCACAGCTTGCCAAAAGCGGGCAAGTGGGTAGTGCTTGTGGAGATGGTTGGGTTTGTTTTCCTCTCAGTGTTGGGGAGATGAGAAGTCATGTATCTAAACAGAGCAGATATGATGTTTATGAGAGCCATCTGCTTGGCAGCCCTCCTGTGCCCACTGCCCTCCTCAACGTGAGAGCAGCCTCATTAAAATGGTCACATGCCTGAGAAATTTCTAACTGCTGTGTGTTTTTTTTTTCCTCCCCTCTCTTTAAAAGGAGTAGAGTTTAAAACTAACAAAGCCTTGGGAAATCCCCATCAGACATCCCTCCCTTAATCCATTTAATTTTGAAAGGTATTGTTTAAAGCTTTAAAGTTTATATCGTTTAATCCCCCTCCAACACTACGGGCAGCAAATGAGGCCGTGTCAGCAGCTTGAACAGATATAATCTACTCCACACAACAGAAAATCCTCCTTCAAGACAAGGTTGCATGGGTTTCCTGTGAACTCGCTGTTTGATGTTTCTACCTGCTATTGAACATGACTTCTGTCTTAACCCAACTGTCACTCGCTCCCTGTCCCCTTTTATCACTCCGAATGTTCTCGCTTCACCTTTTTTCATCAGTAAATCTACCATCACAGCCATTTCACTCCCCCCCCCCTTTTTTTTTTTTTTTAGTATAGGGGGCAAGAAGAAGTTTGTTGTGGGCAGGTTCAGGGGGGATTTTTCCTGTAACATATTTTCAGCGAGTGTTGAACCTTGGCCAAAGGACGCGACTGTTTTCGAGTTGGAAGATTCAGGCCGTCTAGCCTGTGGTGAAAGAAAATACACTCACCCGTTTAATCTTTATTCTGTTTCTGACCGTGTGTTTCTTGCTCGTTTTCTGCAAGTGAAACACTTATGCTCCTGTAGTTTGAGGTTCTTAAATACATACAGCCTATTTATACAGTATGTGTTCCAAGATAATATGAGTCAAACATTTTTGACCTAATGAAGATGAAAACATAGACAGACCAGTGTACATACGTAATATATAGCATTTTCACAATAAAAATAGCAAAACTTATATTATTATTGTACTGATCATTGTGCTTTACATTACATAAAATGTTTTCAACAATGTTCAAGTTAAGAGAAATCCATAATTTGTTCTTTGCAATGGTTGATTTCATTTTTTCGCCTGTTTTTGGTGTCATATCCCCTGTATTAAGCTGTAATGAACGTCACATTTCACTAGTTGGAACATGAATAAACATGACTAAATGTGTTGTGATTGAAACTGTATTTGTTTAATTTGAGTTAAGTCATTCAGCATAGGTATATGCTCAGGATTTTTACTGTAAAAGGCAATAATACAAGTAGTCAATCTGCAATATGCCACAATTAATGTATTTGTCATTGTTCAAGCGATAAATTAAATTATTTAATAGTTGGTTTATTTTTCATTATTGATGAATTATCCTTCTTTCATTACATTTCTGCTTGGTTATGAAGTGCCTTAAATGTTCATCTCAGGCATCAGGCAAATAAAAAATAATGAAATTTGGAATTTAATTAGTTTTATTTCGATATTAACACATGCCTCCTAGAACCAGTGCAGACACACAACGACAAACTAATGTGAGCTTTAACAAATAGGAAGCTTTTGTTTGAACAATGAAGTTTTTGCTTTCTATTCTAACACTAGATTTGTTATATTGGAAGAAGCCTAACTAGTATTGTGTTGGTCAGATAAGACGATTCATAGATACACAGTATAGAAACATGTAGGTATCAATGCTTAATGATGTTACAACCAATGTTCACGCATTTGCAATCCAGTGGCAGGTTCATCTTTTTGGTAAAAGCTTCTAAATAACATTGTGTGATGATGTCACTGATGCACGTTTCCCTCAGGTAGAAAATACAGGACTATAAACATATTTGGCCATCTTTAGGCTTATTGCTTTAATAACCTTATAATAACAACGCATATGGATGTCTCTGTATTAAGACACAACTACATGTAAAGTGGAAATATACAAAAATTAGAGGAAAAACATCTCTAAAAGATAGTAGTTACTGTTTGAATACTATTATTTAGACAATATGAGATTTTTTGCCCTGTATTTCTGATGTTTTATACCAAAATTCATTCAGCGTATGACATTTCTTATTATTCAGGCAACATTTACTGTATCTATGGAATAAATGTCAGCCTAAAAGAGTCTATTTACTTCTGATGTTTTTATGTTTTCAATACTCTGCACATATTTACTGACTTATTTGCTAAATTCTAACAAAGCGATTGAGAATACATATGTATTTTCATTACAACTATGCAAAACCCGAAGCTAAATGTGGTCTTTTATATAGTACAATGACATTATTCACACTGACTAACCACCTTGGTGAAAAAATAGAATTTGGAATAATTTAGACAAACCGTGTGTTGTGCGTGTGACAGGAATTTGTTTTTGAGTCATCCTGAGATGAGACGTGTGCATTTCACTGTTAGTGTCACTTAAAATATGCTTAAAGTTGCAAGCAAACTTAACATTAACTTAACATTAGGTGCTAGGGTAGCTGAAAACTTGCTAAATCTAGCAGCAAGTTGGCAACATGGTTATTGTTATCTTTGCAAAGCCTGAAAACAGGAAAACAGTCAAAGGTACTAATATCTGCAACCTAAACTTGTTATTTATAGCACATGTTAGTGTTAGATTAGTAGTTAGTTTTTGTACAGACGAATGTGACGGAAGTGGATTTTATCACCTTAGCCCGCATCTTCTGCTTTTTTGTTTGTTTTTCAGTGTTCATTCTGTTCTTACATAAAGAACACAATTTACTTTTCGAGTCAAACCATCTATAGCACTCATATATTTTCCTTTAGTGTGTAATTTAAGTCATATAACTGCTGTGTGTATTTCCACTCAAGCAGTAAATTACATTGTTTAGTTATCAAAGGCTTGGTGTAATTACATTTGTGCTGTTCAGGATGACAGGGCTGATAGTGTCTGCACAAGGCTCTGGCATACGTAATCACAACCAAAATCCCATTAGGGAGAATGGAGACCATTATTATGGAAATGACCTTTGGGTGTCAAGAATTCAGTGGGATAAAAGAGTATGTAATCCAGACAAAGACATCGTGTGAAACCGCTCTGTTTTCTCCTGTGAAAATTTAAGAAATTTAGGGTGATTTTTCTTGTATCTTTCACTGTGGTGTTTTTTTGTTTTTTTTTTAGTTTAATGATCTTTAGGGATAAGATGATTTACAGTGGTTTGAGTCTTGCTAATTTCATCATACTTTTCGGCTGTTTGTTACTGTGAATAACTGCAGGGTGAAGATAGCAGAGGATAAACTTAAGTGTTGTGTTTTTTTTCCTTCTTTTTTTTTTCATTTTGCTGTGGCACCTTCAACTGAGAGAACATACTCAACTTGGGATTACTGGAGTGTCGAGCTGAATCTCTGTCTGTTTGTTTTGAGCCACGCTTTGATACTCTCACACTAAAGAGGCGGCTTCATAAATTCACATTGTGTCAAATAAATCAATAGATCCCATTAGCTGAGGAAGTTGTGTAGTGCAGTACTTGAGGGACCATGGCCCCCCTTGTTTAGACATTTCTTCAGCATAGGCGATGGCAGAGGAATGTGGGGTTGGCTGTTGATCCATACAGACAGCTCCAGCAGTTGAAATGGTTTGGCTGACTGGTCCCAGTTGGTCCTTAGCGCCGTCTCCACTGTGCTGCCAGCCTGGGTCTGTGCTTGAATAGGAAGGAGGAATTTGCTTAGACATCCTCAGCCTTATAAGCCTACAGCTCAAAAACTGCTGCTCAATCTGTCTGTCGTCCTCCAGGGACCTGAAGTTTATAACTTTGGAATTTTTGGAGTAAAATAACATTTTGCAAAATTTAGAATTCTTAAGGAATGTTTTTATGGAACATTGTTCCTGTAATAGACATTAGGACAGGTCTAATGCTGCAAATAATAAGTATTTTCATTATTTTCTTTATAGCTCTGTATTGAATTGTCAAAACAAAAAAAATGCTATTGTTGATGTATCTGAACAGCAGGACAAAGTTGAAAGTGATTTAGGTTAAAATTTATAAAACAGTGAAAAACAGCAAATCCATTTTGTGCCGTTGAGTTTGGCATTACTCCTTATAGCAATCAATAATATAATAATTTCTACTGTTTTAAATGTAATGAAACTAATTACATAATGAATTGCCAACAATGTAGGAAAGTTTTTGAGCCAATAACATAATAAAATGTTGGGAATAATTTAATAAGTTATTACATCATTGCCTGGTTATTACATTTTTGGTCCTTTCATTCACAATATCATTTGAAAATGTTGATAACATACTGCATTATTGGCAAGTTATTATATTACATTTTAAATGGGAAAAATTCTTACGTATTGGTTGGACAGATCACAAGTACAGTCGATAGGGACATTAAGATGTAAAATCTCTCTTTGACTGACAATCATTGCCAATATAAACGTTACTTTCTCTTTTGTTATTTTGTTTTTGTTATTAACCCCCCCCCCCTTAACAAAGGAATCTTAATTGTAAATGTAATAATAATTAAAATGTTGAAGTCTTTCAGCCCTTGCTCACAAACATACAAATCTATGATAAAGCCGTGAACCCTCAAAGCATCTACAAAAGCATCTACAGACCTAAAATGTTCAATAACTTTTCAACCTCTATTCCTATCAATACACTGAAATAATTCAGGTAACATACAGTTCCTCAGCTTTTCATGGTCAACAGATGTGACCCATTTGGACATTCCATAGTGAAGATAGAAACAACCTCATCTTCTGCAATATTGATTCACCAGTAAAACCAATGTAGTTACAGACGCTTGTTTTATGTTCAGTTAATGATATATTTTGCTGGAAAATTCACTTTGTCTTCAGTTGTCTCTTTTTTATATAATAACCTTTGAATTTACTCTGGGCTTTGATGGACATCTACATAACACTGGTTTACAATTTTCTTTTTTTTTTTTTTTTAGAAATTATCTGCCTGAAACATTAAATATGCTAAATGTTATGTATTTTAATAAGATTAATTAGAAAACAAAAGACAAACATGCAAGTTTGCTGATGTTTTCAAGGTACATTATAAAGTGTTATTACACATAAATATATTGGTTTATGTACATTTATACAATCGATTTATAAATCTTCCACTAGATAGAACCTGTAAAGTGAATGTATTGTAATGTGCAGACAGTGTTTTGAAGTAGATCTGGTAGCTCTGAGACAAATATTCCTTTTGAGTAAAACTCATTCTCTCGTTAATTCTCGAATTTCACATTTTGACCCAAGACTGTATCTTGGAAATTTCAACCAACCAGCATTTTTGAATGGATTTTTCTTTATCAGTAACTCACACATGGTAAAATTTTACTACTTTTATTCTGGAAGCATTTTACTTGTAGACCAGTGTAATCAGTAAATTAAGTATAAGAAAATACTTGATTTTTTTCCTGAATAATACAAAATGCAGAGGATGATATCATAATAAATCGTGAGAAATCGCTTAGGAATGGTAAAATATAGAGAAGAATCTATTTGGAAGTCACTATAAAATAGTCAAATAGTGTTAAAATAACATGACAGATAAACATCTTCCAATTCTATCGGTGAAAACTCATGTTATATACTGATACCAGTGTCAGGCTGATAAGTATAGCATGGGTCTGTTTTGTACTGACTTGTATTGCCACAGATCATAAAACATCCATCAAAAATGCAGGTAAATATAGTATACTGTTAACACATTCACAAAAACTGCAGAATTACCCCAAAACAAACAAATATTTTCACTGTTGTCATTAAAATCATCCAGAAAACCACTGAATAGAACAAAGTAGGTCAGTTCATGGTGGTTTAGAAATCCATTTATTCTTTTATATTTTCTCTACACATTTTCAAATATTCTTCTGACTTCTTCTTTTCTCATTAAATATAGACTTATACCTCACTCAGTGCTGTGCGTCCTCTATTACATATGTTAACATTTATTTAACACTCAAATATGCAGTAATATTTTTCCATTCACAAGCTTTAGTTATTAATTGGAAATAACTGGTTTTCTTTGCAGAATTATATGACTCATTTGCACCTGCCCTGCCGATAACATAACCATAAAGAACACAAGTAAAAGTCCAACTTTCAGTTATATTAATGAAACATCTAATTCAGGTTTTTTACAGGAGAATTTTATGGCTTTTTCTTTAATGTGATCGGGCACAGTAAAGAATGGCAGGGAGATAAAAGAGAATAGGGCATGACACGAGCTGAGGTTGTGAGCCAGACTCAAAGCCATACTGATGTGAGTACATGGCATGCTTCCCAGCCCACCAACCATCAGAGCATGCTACATCATTTTTAACTCCATAACATGAGGTGAGTGCAAATGAAAACGGCACAAATAAAACAAAGAGGGAGGAAAGAAAAGGGCTCCTGTTCTATTGTCTAAGAGCACACGGTGATGGTAAAGCTCATCCTCAATCTTATTTACGAAAAAGCAAAAGAGGCGAGTGTCTTGGGGAAAATACCAGACAGGGTTGGTAAAAGCTCATAGCAGATTGATCTGTGCATACAGCTTAACTGTATTAAAGCTCATAATCCCTGTAAATATCTTCAGGCAAGGCAAAGTCAGCCTTTTAACATTGACTAAGTGAAGTAAATAGAAGCAAACAAATTTTAAAAATTGTGTTTCTGTTGAACCTCTGTTCGTTATATATAGAAGTGAGTTGTGTGAGTTGGCTGCTAATGAGGCTTGCACATTTTGAACCAGGATATTTTGATGGTTTTGCCACCCTGCCGTTTGGGGCTAACAGTGAAGTTCGCTTTAAATGTAGAGCGTCTGTTCCCCCTTCGAACCTCTAACACCACAACAGATGGGGAGAATATGGAGCTCGGAAGGTTTTACCTCTGAGGTGGTAACAGTGAAGCCACTCATTAACACTGAATTTACCACTTCGTTAGCAACGCAGCTTCCTGTAGAGAACGACCAGCCCTGGATGTCAAATCCACTGAGCATACATTTTAAACTAAACCAGATCTGGACAGCATAGTGCAATCTGTTCAATGATGGAAAGGAAAAAAAAACCCAAAACAAAACATTAAGAAAAAAAACAAATATATTTCTTAAATTTAACCCTAAATGCATTAGTATTCATGGGTGTGCAGAGGTGCATGTTTTCTTTATGTGGGTCTGTGTTTGTGTTTTAGACAGATTGTGTGCCTGCCAATTTGTCAGGATTCAAGTAACAACAGTCTCATGCTGGGATCTGTGTTGGCACCATCACAGAGTGATAAGACGCAATATGATCTCATTGGAGGTGTACTTTGTTCCCATGGAAATTGGTCAATTTTAGCAGACGACTGAGAACTTTAGGTGGAGAAGCAGGAAGGTTATATCCCAGAGGTACGCTCACATAATTAAGCATCCTCACCAGGGTATTCAGGGCTAACAGCAGGATTTGTTGTGAATAGAGGTGGCAAAAGAGGGTGTTGGAAAATCATAATGCAGCACAGAATAATACTGCTCTCATTTTACAGAGCAGTGGGAATAGCCCAAAAACCTTTTTTTTAAGCAATGCCACATTGTCAGTGTGAATGACAAAAAGGCAGTGTATTTCATTACCTGTTGTGCAACACTGTTTGTTTGTGTAATGTTCATCTACGGTATGTCTTTTCATAAACTGTCTTAAAATTGTGAATAGTTGAATTAAGGACATTGTATGACATGTTCCCAATGGTCTGCATGAAATTATTAGGAATGTGGAATGCATGTAATAATATTGTGATTTTTATATGATATTTCAGAGTGTTGCTACTATGTCTAAACTGAAGCCAAAGGCACAAAAGGACAAAGATGTGGAATTGAGGTCTGACAGTCCGGGTCGTACTCAGGAGCCATTCCAAAGTCACACTTTCTCCCTGAAGAACAATGCTGCAGGTCTGTCCTCAGATGAACACGAAAACCCTTTAAATGGAACCCAGCCGAAGCCATTTGTATACAGCAGTGCTCCTGCTGTTCCCCATGCAGACAATTCATTGCCTTCAGGAGCACTTGTTAATGGACCTGGTTCACACCCCACCTCAGAGGTACACTCTGTCCTGAACAAAGGCACTGTTTTCTCCAACAATGTCCTGGATGCCGCGTGGCAACCGGAGAAAGACACGAGCACCGAAGTGTTACTGCCACCTGGTGAGCTTCAATCAGACGCTTGGATGAACCCAGCGGGGCACGTCGTAAAAACACTGGCCACACAGCCAGGTGTCGACACGCCACTGTCTCACTCGGAGGAGAATGAGTCTAAACTGGCCTATTCCACACTGTCAGGTGACAGCGTGGACCAAATGCACATTAGCCGACTTTTGACAAAACAGACAATAAAAACAAGATCTCAATGGGATTCACAATGGTCACAAAGCTCCTCGGATGATTATGACGATGATGAGGCGATCAGGTGGGATTTGGCAAAAAAGTGCAGGCGCTTCATGCAGAATGACAGAAGGCTGGAGACCAACGAGAGGCACCAAAGAGACAGGAAGCACAAAACACATGCAATAAGCATGTCAGGCACTCTGGAAAAGGTTAACTGCAGCTTAAATCACACGTACATGCCTTTATGCAGCAGTAATAATGTCGAAAATGTTGACATTGCCCACAAAGATGATTCTTTTGACAGCAGCTGTAGCACAGCACAGGCAGGCAGTAATGAGGGAAGTGACCATGAAGACGAAGACAGTTTCAGTTCCACAGTGAAACAGTTGAAGTCAGAGCAACTTGAAGATCCACTTTTCTTTTCATGCACAATATGTAATGTTAATTTCAAGGAAAGAAGACATTTCCATAGACATACTATGATGTATCATTTAGGCAAGCATAATCAGGTGAACAGTGAGAATGTTTCACAGCCCTTTATATGCAGAGAATGTGGGCGTTTGTTCTGTGATAGCAAATCCCTCATGAGGCACATCATTATTCACCAAGACCGGCTGGAAAAACTTATGGAGCGAATCAAAGGTCTCAAAAACACTGAATCTGACGACCAGGGCACCGCAGTCCAGCGCCATCAGTGTGTGTATGGTTGTAATTGTCCAAAAATCTTTGTCCAGCACGCCAGAACACATGATAATCTGACACACTACTACTTCTGTGAGGAGTGTAACTTCATCACACTGACACAGGAGGCACTTGAAGCACACTTAGAAGCTGCACACCTCAACATGCACCAGCATCAGCACAGGAAAACAGCTCATGCTAGTGATGCACAGGAAACACAGGACCACGTTCAATGTGAAGGTGAAGCATGTTTTATCACAACCGGAGCTGGAACCGAATCAGGAAGGCATCCAGAGCAGGAGCACCAGCAGTTGCACTGTGTTGATTATAAAAAGTTTTCAGACCAGCCCAGAAATCTATTTAAGCCTAATTCCCCTCAGGTCACGTGCCATGTTGGCTGCACCAAAAACAAGCTGTCACCGTCTTTGTGGAAGATCGACAAGCATGGAAAATTACTCCTACACACCGCGGAAAAATTAGACGTGGCAACTGATCTCACCTCTGCAGAAAAAGAATACGATTCAAGCAATGACCGAAAGGGTTTTGGCAGCCTAAAGCAGACTAACTGTTCAGATTTTTTACTATCAGCCGGGAATCTGAAATTAGACCAAATGTTCAGTCAGGAAAGCAGCAGTGACCCAACAAGCACGAGTTCAAAAGAGCAAGCAAACCAGAATTCTCTTTCAATGAGCAAAATGTCAACACCCTGGCAAAACACTATTGACAGTATGAATGGTAGTATATTGCCAAAGCTTAGCCAAAGGCTGAAGAAACAGACTGCAGATGGGGAGTTAGTGAAAGGCTGTGAGGGCAGCACGAACTTCAGCAATGACACCAGTGAAGCTACAGCCAGCTTCTTGGAAAGCAGCGGGAATGAAAGAAACTCATATGCTTGGAGGTATTTCACAAAGACACAGAGGTTTTCAGCCAAAGACAAAAGCCCCCGTGTGCTCCAGGATGAAGGCGAAGACTGCAGTGACATAGAGCAACTCATCATCAAGGAGGAGTATATTGAAACTACAGTGGATGATCATTCCCCACAATCGCCCTCTGTGTCTACAAGCCCCAGCTTTGATGTTTTCCCCTCACATGAGGGCGAGTATAAGTCCTGCCCGTACTGCCCCGCCATGTTTGAGTCCGGTGTGGGCCTCTCCAATCATGTGCGAGGGCACCTGCATCGGGTCGGGCTCAGCTATAATGCTCGCCACATGGTTTCACCGGAGCAAGTGGCCATGCACGACTGTCAGCCAAGAATCCGCAGGAGGATTTCCACTGGAACAAGGAGACTAAGGAAAGGTGAGAATAAGAATGAAACTCCTGCTAAAAGCTTTTAATATGAAACTCATCACCACAGTTTAATTCTTTAAGCTGCTTTTGTTCCCCCAATTTCATTTCCTGTGTCTTAACTGGCCAGTGTTTGTGTTTCGAAATGCTGCATCCCAACAAAGGTTGGAACCCATTTTTTTTCTTGAGAACCTTTTTGTGTCTGTTACTTTCATTAGCATAGACTGAACAGACCATGACATTTGAAGAAAAGAGAAGATATTGAAGGCAGTCAAATAAATAGTCCTCTGTTTTTCTGGTCTGTTTTTTAGTGACAGACCTCTAATAAACTGCAATAGAAGAATTAGTCTATTTAAATACTTTACTTAAAGGCAAAGTACAGATGAAGCAATGAAAAAATACTGCATTATAAGCTAAAAGTATAGCACAAAGGTTCTTACTTAAAAATGCATACCTTTTAAGTGTGCTATAATCACTTTTAACTGGTCTGCAGAGTGAGTAGTGCATTATAAATGTATTATTTATCTATCTATCTATCTATCTATCTATCTATCTATCTATCTATCTATCTATCTATCTATCTATCTATCTA
>JAPQRQ010000019.1:20655604-20667121 GCA_037367365.1 Apogon talboti | reverse complement strand
AGTAATCAAAAATTCAACTATTTCTGAGTAAGTGTATGAAAGTGGGCCAGGTAGGTACAGAAAGGAGACAAACCCTTCCACAGAGAAGCTTCATCACACCGAAGAATAACTCAAACGCCACATAAACATCAGACAAAAATAAAACACAGCACATATAGTAATCTGGTAGCTATTTTACCTACTTTAATTTTAATTTCCAAATGCATTACTATTAGATGCATCCTGAACACCTTGAACATTTAGATTAGTCCTTTTTCTCCTCAAAACTGCAGTAATTAAAGTTAGACCTTGAAGAACCGCTGTACTAAATGAGATCTGTTGAATGGTTTTATACCTGTTCAAGTGTAAAAACCTCAGTCTTATCAGCTGTATATGCAAGTCATTCATTAAAAAAGAAATATTTCTAAAATGACAGCAATTAAGTCACCTTTATTTGCTTCATTATTAAGTCAATCTTAACTACTAATCCCCAGACAAGTGACACAATATTCTTGCCACGTATTCAAAATTATGTAATTAGTATGAAAATAATTCTGAAGATAAACTTTGAGTCAATTAACAATTTTAAGGTTAATCTCTTTTGCTTTCTAATTGACTGCACTGCTTGCGTATATATATGTATATATATATATATATATATATCTTGTCTGCACAGTCACATACAGCTGAAATGTTAACATGCTAACATCCTAGAGTGGGATCATGACTGTTAAACTTGCAAAACATGTGTAGTGTTGTTAGCATTGTTATTTTCAACATGCTTAGGTTCATTCAGAGTGCCGCTGTAGTGCCTAGGAGCAACCTCACGGAGCTGCTAGGTTGGTTGAAGCCTATTTGATACGATCATTAATCCGCAAGGTAAAGGAGGAATTGGTAATCAGGAATGTAATTCATTTATTTTCCTGTGACAGTTTCACTGTGTGCATTTAGATCAGACTCTTTATCCTGCTTTTTTAATATCAGCTTTGAAGCTTTTAATCAACAATTTATACGGCGTCTAATTAGAGTTAGTTTGCTGCAGGATGGTTCATGACAGGGATGGATCCAGCCTGCCTCTCTAACCTCTCACCTCCTCGGCAGCCACTGTTAATTAGCCTGTCCTGCATCTTCACTGACTGAAGTTAGTAGAATGTCACCATCATCCAGCTAACATGAAACGCCACCTGTGTCATTTGACACTTTTGAATATGTCGTTTGCCTTTGTTTCCATGTTTTACTCCTAGTGCTGGAAATGATTTGAGAGGACAGACATGCACAACAGACACAGCACCTTGAACATCAAAGACGCACAGTGCAGTATTAGTAGCGGTGTGTGTGCATGTCTGTGTTTCGCCTCTGTCTCTGCACATGCATCCCGTATGCGCTCTTGCATGTTGGCGTGCACGTTGGTGTGCCTGCCAGAGGAAAGCATCCAAGACAGCCCAGAATATAAAAATTTACAGGCCCTTTTCCTGCTTTGTCTGTCTTCTTTCCTATTCTCTTAGGTGAACAGGGCCTGAGTGATAGACCCAGACTCTTTCATCTCACCCAGAAAGTGTAAATAGCTGTCATGTTTGATTGACGGTCTGACGTGCACATGTGATGCCTTGAAAGAGGGGAAGAGATTCGATGAGAGCACAGTACATGATAGTTCTACTGTCTTTACATCAAAGATTTAATGAATGAGTAATTACACATAAAATCAACAATGTTCTACATTTTCTCATGTGTGTCGTCTCACATTCAATGATCGACTCGAAATCCCATCACATGCAAAGTTTAGCATTTTGTCAAATTTAGTTTAACTCATGTACTGCTGTTGTCTTAAACATGTAAATGCATGAAATAGATAATGACTGCGTTGTTTCCTAAATATCCTCAAATGGCCACTTTTCAAGTTTGGATCTTTATTATAGCCTGGAGAGCTCCTTCACAACTCCAAGCATGCATACCAGGTGTACTTACATGATAATATTACATCCTCTCCTTCTAATCTAAATACAGTGATGAGTCTATATAATGCTCAACAGCTAGTTTTATGCTGTAAATGTTTACTGAAGTGATAACTGATTGTTTGAAAGTAGAAGTGAAAGCTTCACCTGCTGTAACACTACAATAACACATGATATGATACAATATGAAATGCTTTATTGTCCCTGTAGAGGAATATGTCATGCTGTGCACTTAAATGCCTCCATACTTACTTTAAAACATAACATATAGACAAAACAGCACCAGCTGTGCGAGTCACAACAATACATTACACACATATCTGTATTAGATAATCTGTATGAAATGTGCTGCTATTAATCCACTGTCCACTAAGATGAACAGAGGGTAATTGCTTTAAAGTTGCACCAATAAACATTTAATGGTAACGCTAATAAATAGGTTTAATATGAATTGGGTCAGTTGTGTGGTGTTGATAAACCCGTAGAGAATTATTCTTGACTCTGCTGTTCCTCTCAATTCTGTGGAGAATTTCAGTGGCTTTGATCTAATGTTTTTGTTTTTTGCCACCCATAATTTTTCTGTTTTACACATCCATCATTAAACTTAAGAAACAGCTCAGTGTAAAGTCTAAAACTGCTATACTTTGACATTGTAGCACAAAATAGTCATTTACTGGTCAGTGTAGTATAGTGGTGCATTGAAAAATATTATATACAGACAGGAGAGAAATGAAAAGGAAAAACTTGACAGGAATGGTCCAGAGGATGTCAATGGGGCACGAGGACTCACTGAATGAATCTGTGAACATTCAAATAATGTGAATCATATGCTCTGGCCTTCACACTCACATCTAAATCTGATTTAACACTTATAAGATATTTTTGACCAACATGTGAGACATCGCTGTCCACACCCTCATCAAAACACCAGAGTAGAAATGTATGTGTTGGATCATATACTGTACCTCACCCCCAAAGTATGCATAATGTGAGAACAACTGAACATATTCCAGGATCAGCCCCTTTTTCTGGATGTGCTCCAAAATGTAATGGGCTCTTGACCTATGACCCACCTTTTCACCAAGATTCATGAAAAGTAAACTGGTAGCTTTCGCATAATGCTGCTGACAGACAGACAGACAGATAAATAGACAGACAGACAGACAGACAGATGGTAACGAAAAACATTACCACCTTAGCAGAGGTAATGAGGGAATATCTTTTGGAAGAATGTTGTTCATCCCTCCAGCAGGGTCTGCAGACTTGTACAATCAATGCCAAAGCATAGTGAAGCTCCTCCACACCTTACTAAGAGACTTTATGGGGTTTTTTCCTTTTTGTATATATATATATATATCTTTATTTCTTCTTTGTTGGTGCTGTGCAAAGCCTACACTGCATCCTTCTTCTATTATTGTTTGTCTTTGGGGCTTTTTGCCTTCTGTCTGATCTTCATGTGTAAAATACACGACGAGTTGGCTTAAGCACCAACGCAACCTATGAAAAAAATTCACTCTTTAATTCCTTCCTTGCTTGGGTTTTATGTTTTAAAATGCATAAAATGAGCCATAAGTCTTAATGTATTCACCCAGTGTGAATGTAAACACACTTTAAAACACTTTAACCCAGTGGTCTGTAATGTATAATGCAGCTGCATAGCCTCTTTTTGAGTTTAAACAGTTGGCGGAGTATGTATTATGCACTGAGCATTGTGATGGGTGTGTGGTTTGACACATATTTCTTTGTTTGGCCTCAGAATGCTAACGCCAACGTATTTTACAGTGGGCTTTTGCTTTGATTTCTTACACAAAAAAGCATATCAGTCTCATCTGCACTCCAATGGGCTGGAACTGGCGAGAAGGAAACAATTTAACTAAAGAGAATATATGCATCAAATGAAAAGCAGATGAAAAAATATGCAATTATGTTCCTGATTGGGTTAAGTATTTCTCTGCCAGCACATGGCAGTTAGCACTAGAACCTGTCCCAAATGGGCGGCTTCCAGGCCTGGGCGAGGCCCCAGAAAACATCACATCACAACAGTGCCATCTCCTGCTGCATCGCCGTTTCCTCAGATCCACGGCCAGTGCGTCCCCCTCGTTCCTCTTTCCTCTTTGCTCCACTCATCCCCTCTCTACGTCCTAGATAATGGAGCTGGGCTTCTGTCTGCCAAAGGGTCTGTGGCTGCCCGGGAGTAATGACCTGAGGGGGTACTTTGTGACAACCAGGGTATAATAATGCCTCCAGCCATGGACAAAGCAGACCCCAGGGGTTAATTTTTAAATACTTTTATGTTTTTCACTGAGGGTAAGAGTCATTTGTTTTTATTGTAGGCTGTATACTACGCACAGTATCCACTCCAGAAACAACACATTTATTCTAAATAACAAGGGATTAAAAGTGTCGTTTATGTTTATTTCAACAAACTTTTGATAGAACAGTATTAGGTCTGACCTATTGTTTTTGATGAAGCATCTTCCACTTTTTCAACAGAATTTATTCCGTAAATGTCTGTAGGCCCTAGTCCCTCAGATCAAAATAGTGTTATTGGGGTACGCAAGGGATCACCTGCAAATGAAAGGCTTTCCCTAATAGGTTAATTGTAACAAAGGCACAGGGTCTTGCCCCATTGAACAGAAGAGGATTGTGGAACACAGGCCTGTGGAAATGATGTCAAGCAATGTGCTGCCTGCTCTCCCCTGCAGGGCCAGAGTTTGTCTGTCAGCAGTTAAATGCTCACCTCGTACCCCTCCCCTTACACTCAACAATCAATTTACCTCCTCGGGGTCTATGAACCCAAAGATTTGACCTTGCAGACTCGAGCTTTGTTTCCCCCCTCATCTCTCACACCTCAAAGAGCACTTATTAGAACACAGCAGAGCTATATTGTAGTCAGCTTCTTGGTATAAAATACAGCATGACAGATTGTCCCATACTTCTATAATTAAAACCACAGGCATTCACGGGACGTAGGAAACCGATATTTTCAAGTTGAGTTCAATTCATTTCAGTTGTAGACATACATACAGTAGCTGTGATTCTGGATAATTTTCTATTTATTATTTAATTACACTTGAAATGTTGTAATAAAAGAAAGCGTAAATCTACTAATTGGTTGGTGGCAAATAAAGATATAAAATATGTTGTAATGTTATCTTTGGTTTGCAAGTAGAATGATATAGAAGATTTATTTTTCGTATTAAATAAATAAACTTTTTTTTTTTTTACAGACTGCATTTTAAGAGACTTTACTCAAACCCAGTCAGTCTTACATTATTTAACAAGCTAATTGCAATTCACATTAGTCAGTGACATTAAAATGTCTAAAAGTCTGTGGTTAAAGTTGCAAAAAGTTGCAAACATTAGCTTCAACACCATTTGTTTTTTCACTGAGGAAGAGTTAATCTATTGTTTCATTAATGTGATATAATGGACATTTGCTACAAAAACAAGAATAAGCACATATGAATCTTGTCTTTAATAAAGCATGTCAGAGGCCATGTGAATGGATGATAGTACAGATATGAGGTCCAAATAAAATAATAATACATTAATATGTTAGCAACAAATGTTATTTTATTTATCATTCACTGTTTCCTTAATTCCACCTTCTTCAAACTAGATTAGTGTGGCTGGATTTCAGAGGAGTTTGTCGCGAATAAAGTCAATATTGTCCTGATCTGTGAGTCTAAAAAAATGTCACCATTAGTCCAACATTAACTATGGCTTTTATGGGTTGAATGAACTGGTCATTACCTGTGAACCTACACCTACTGTGATGGTTACTAGTTTAAATAGGTAGTATGGTTGGGAGACACCACATGACACAGTAACATTAAATCACTCTCCAATGCACTGTCATGTTTCTAAATGATCTTCACTGACATCTACTACCAGTCTTTATACTAAGCTGCACTTACCACTGCTGGCTTTGGCTTAATATTTAACAACCATTTATTTTAGTTATTTTATTTAACCTTTATTTAATCAGGAAGCCCTTTAGATAAAATCTCTTTTTCGAGGGAGACCCGGTCATTGGTACAAACCAAAAGAACAGACAGGATAAAAACATAACAGCGGTATCAATCTTCTCTGCCAGCTCAAAACAAAACATATTCATCCAAACCAGTGTATCAACCGTAACACTAAACTGTCTCTTCTAGAGTGAATGTAAAAGTAGCAGATCACATCATACACACTTGTTTTGGCAGGTTGTGTTGACCATCAAAACATTCATGAAAGATGTTACTACTGAAGCAATGTGGGCCACTTCCCATCATCTGTCTCTTGATATTCAATGTATATGATGTATTCTGTAATGAACAGAAAATCAGAGCCTGCCCTGCAATGAGTGACTCTGACACATGACTTTGTAATTAGAAAAGACTGACAAATAATGCATCAAAACTAATGAACAAATGTATTTCCTTGTATAGTTTACTGCTCACTTTTATGTTGTTGGTATACAGCCTGGGGATGTCTCTGTGTCAGTCAAAACACCTCAAATCCCAAGATTTATTCAGCCCCCCCCCCAGTTGTACAGTAACCAATGGAGGGAGTGCACACCCAGCAAGGTGCTAGCTAATTGGGCATTCTGAGAATATAAAGACAGAAGAAAAGCAGCACCTTTTTTCTTATGTGACATTTATTGAAACTGCTGATGGTTCAGCACAAAGCTTTCTTCGGGGTGCTTGAGGAGAGCCTTTGTAGTGAAGCATCATCTGTTTTAAGAGATTATTTTTATGGCGTTTTACTTCAAAACAGTGCAGGAAGTGGCGCGTGAGGGAGAGTTATATGCAACTCGAACACTCAGGACCACTGGAGTTTCTGCTCTGTCTTAATTTTTTCCACAAATCCACAAGCAATATCCTACTTCTGAAAGTGTGTTACCGATACCTTTTAATGCTTAACATATACAGCTCCTTCCATCAACAGCGCTGACTAAAACAAGATCTTTTGAGATAGTTTCCTGGCATTTGTGCCGAGGCGCGTTTACCATTAAGAGAGCGGTACATAGTGTAGTTTGTGCTGGTGGAGTTTTCATGTGCTGAGGGGAAGACAGAGTGGTTGAGGATGTATACACGTGGGGGAAGAGCTGCAGTAATAGAACTCAGCTGGAGTAGGTTACTTGAGGGAATGCTTCAGGAGCGGGAGCGCAGCCAAAAGAGCGAGGAAACATACTTCACTTTATTGATTTTGTCGATCGTCTTAAATGAGGGGCACTCCAGGCCAAGGGCTCACCTCTGCATTTTCTCTCTGTGTGCCTGGGCCGTTCACTGGACAACAAGCAGGAGTTACACTTCAGCACAGGAGAGAGGAATTACGCTTGTGTTTATTTGTGAGAATGGTGTGTGTGTGTGTCCCTTTTTCTTAGTTAAGTTCTACCTCCAGTTGTGATTGACCTGGGCGTCTACCTTTTGTCATTCGCTCACACTTATGTTGTCCGTCTGTGGGGCACCTCCAGTGTGTGTGGATGTAATGAGCCTATTGTTTCCATCACATGCATCATCTTGAAGTCCAGAAAGGAGATCTGGTGAAAACGCACTTGGCCTTCACCCCCCCCACGGCGGATCATGACCTCTTAGTTTACACTAGAGATACCGGCTACTATTGCGACATATTCATCAACTCTGACTTGGTTATAAATGGCTTCTTAAGGCAAATATTGATTAAGTCAAGCGTAACATCACTTGGCTTAAAGCAAATGTCCATAAGCAATTACAGCTCGTAGCCTTGTTGTATTTTCCATTTTTGCTTTGGCTGACATGCTCATTTGTTTTATATTCCCATATGTCCTGTCAGATAGGACAGGATTTGTTTTTGTACAGTCACTGCCAATAGTTATTCAATAACCATGACTGTGGAGAGTTGGACATTAAGACACAACAACAGAGTCGATTTGTGGTAAGAACATTGGTAGGGATCAAGGTATAGGCATTTTTATGGAATTCCATTTCATACTTTTGGAAATTTTTATGAGAAGTGTTTTTGACCAGAAAGTTGAATTAAATGGAGAATATTTATTTCTTTTCTGTGACTGTTTTTTACATTTCGTTTTTATATCCAACTCTAGAGCTGAAACTATTTGTCCAATAATTTAATTGAAACTGAACATAATTATGTCAATTCAGCCAAGAAGGTTTCATTTAAAGAAAACAATAATAAAGCGTAGTAGTCGTAGATGAATGAATTCATGAAGTAGTGGGGGATTATGGGAATTGTTTCCACCAACGCTGCTGGAAAGAAATCTGTCTGACGTGGCTCAGGCAGAAATGATCTTTATCAGCAAGTAAGTTTTAGTCGGATTATACTTATTTTATTTGTGTTGTCATTTTATCCTATTAAAATAGCCTCAAGTAACAGCTGATGCTACACCAGTAAAAGGATATGATTCCATTGACAGGTGACCAATGAAACTGGAAGCTATTGTGAATAGAAATAAGTTTTTTCTGAATTTCTAACATGGTTGGAAATGTTCAATATAATTGATGGAGGTTCACAAGTCGACAATATATGTAACATAAAAGAGGTGGGGTCATTTTCAAACATTTTCATATGGAAATCTAGAAATGATAAAGTATAGTTTAAAGTAGGCTATATATTTAATTAAATAAATATTCTGCCAACTTTGCTTTTTCTTATGTGAAAATAAATATTGCATGTTTTGAACTCTGTCAGACTTAAATGTTTAAAACATGTCAGTGAGGTTTACAAATGTGATTTCCATTTTTTTCTCTTCACTATTTTGAATCATTTAATTGAGAAATGAATCCGCAGAATAATTACAGATGCGAAGATTAATCTTTAATTGTGGTTTTGGAACACAGTATGTTCTCTTGTCAGTTCAGATTATTCACTGTTTACAGTCTTTGTCTTAACATCTAATCTTATCTTAATTTAAGTTTATTTTGACCGTGCCCTTATGCTGCCTAGTGTTTACTCTGGTATTATATGACACAGACAAGTAGATGAGGACATGGGTTTTGTGTTTATCAGTCAACATCATTCATATCAAACACTGAAATCTCCATTCTATGATACTGCATCTGGATTGGGGGAACTGTTATTTTTAAGGGTCTCTTCCTTGTAACCCTTATGTTCTTGCCCCACAAATCAACATAATTTGTTTTTTGGTTACACACTACCTAAGCTGCCTAGTCTTTTGTCCCTCTCATTTCATTAGATAAAATCCCACAGAAACCACTGGGCAGGATCAGTTAGTCCCAGCCAGCTCAGTGGTTTTCCTGTCCTTTATTAAAGTGTAATCAAACATCGGTTTAAGTGGAAAATAAATATCCAGATCTAATAAGCTGCTCAGCCGGATCATGTAAATGCAAATTTTCAAGCTGGTTCCCATCCGTCCCACCGAGGGGAGAACAAGCTACAGCAATCGCCTCCTCCACCCGCGATTGTAAATCAAGGAAAATAATGGCTGGATAATGACCAGTTTGCGGTCTCAAGCAGATTGAATGATAACAAACCGCGCATGTTGCACGCAGCTTTTCATTTAACATCCTATCATGGGGAAAGCCGGCGAACAGCTTGGTGTACCTCATTAAAGGGGTTGTCGATGCCTTGTAAATTTTGCGGTGCAAAGGGTAGAAAATTCACAAGACAAACTTCCTGATAGGGGAAGACAGGGTTTATTCCCCGCCCATAGGGGCCTCCTGTGCCGATGCGGGGAGCCCGGAGATCTGAGAGGACCAGTGAGCCGCCAACTGCACTGCAGTCGTCTGTTTTCTAATGCGAAGGAGTACGAGTGTGAATGAAAAGAGAAGAAAACCCACTTAGACAACCGCTAAATAATAGACATATAAATTGCTGCGTTTTCTTGTTTGGAGAGATGCTGATTTAGCTGCTAATTGGTGACAGAAACTGTCAAACGGGTGGCAGATAGTGATTGTGGTGGCTTCTGTCAGGATTAGGTGAGAAGGGAAAAAAAAGGAGCTTTCTTCTGGTGAAGGCAAAGACAATATGACGGCAGTCCCCTCCCTTCCCTTGTCTGATATTTACCCAAAACACATTAAACAGATAAAGAAGAGAAAAGAAACAATAAGCTCGGGATTATGGACCCTGTCTCTTGCCTTCGTCTTGTGCTCTCATGTCTTCTCTTTTTTCTCTCCTCTAAGCTGTCTCTGTGATTGATTAACGTGTTTGTTTGAAGAAATTTTTGAATGTTTGCTCGCACAATAAAACACACAGACGTACGCAGATGTAGGAATACACGCCGGATGTACACAGACACAAACGCTCGCCTGCACAAAGACAATGAACTCGCTGTAGCAGAGAGACTGAGACGGATAAAGACTGACTGACTGATCTCTCGAGGGCATCTTCCTCTAACCCTGCCTTGACTCTCCTCCCTTTTCTCTGGAGCATTAAAATGAACAGTAATTAGGCTTTGATACTCTGGCAAATGAACAGTAATTAGAGTGTGCTACTGTGGATCCTCTGCCTGGGCTGCTCATTGAATATTCACACCATTATTGAACGTTAAGATTAGCTCGCCGCTGTCGTGCACAAACAGTGTGGCATGGCAACGGCCCTTTGCAGATGGTGTTAGGGGGATGGTGTGTGTGTGTGTAGACAGGTCGGCCAAGCCCGGCGGACCCTCAGAGGGGATTTTCTGGTTATTAGATCCTTGCCAGATCATGGGCCAATTATAAAGAAAACTGTCAGTCAAGGCAAAGTGGCTATGTGATTAGCGGAAAAGGACAAAATCAGGTGAGGAGTGTGAATCTTTCTGGAGGCAGCTTTGATTTGCTAATAAGAGGGAGAGGGAAAGGACCGGGGCAGGGTCCCCAGCTGTAGTCCTGCTTTGCTCTCTTCATTTTCACTGTGACCTTCTTAGCACTGCTGGTCTAATCTGTGCTGCAGAGGAGACATAAAGAATGGCTCTCGAGGGGGTTTTCTGGGTCCAGGCTCTGAATGAGGCACAAGGGGGTTAGCCACCAAAACGAGAGCAGTACCCCCTACTCACAACCAGAGGGACACGAGTAATCAAATAGTTCCTTCAGCACGACAGGGGCCAAATGCTGCTTAATTACCCTAATAGTTTTTAAAGACTTTTTACTCCTGATAAAAAAAAAGCAAAAAAAAAAAAACACACACACATGCATACATGCACACACAGTCACTTAGAGCTGTGTCACAGAGAAAAGGAGGAGTGAAAGGATAAGAGGAGGGAGGGAGAACCGCTTGTCTCTGAGAGCATCCTCTGCAGACACAAGCTCTGTCCGCTCCTCTCCCTAATTTCTAAAAGCACGACAGTGTATCCTAATTTAGTGGCTGGTGACCAGGGCTGACATTGAGGGGCGTGGTAGGGGCCTTTTTTTCCCCTAGCCTTGGTTTCTGGCTGGGGAGAAGTGAGCGCAGAGGGGAGACAGGCAGCACAGTGCCAGTGCTATAATGAAGCGCGGTAGACAGCAGGCCTGACAGCTCTGGCAGGTGATGCATGGGGCCCATGCTAATTCTTCAGCAAGCCAGTGATGGATCCTGAAATCTTGACCACACATCCCATTAGCCCCTGTCTGTGACAGGAGAATAAAGATATTAAAAAATCCGGGAGAAGTTGGGCGAGGGGGTG
>JAPQRQ010000019.1:20636148-20647054 GCA_037367365.1 Apogon talboti | reverse complement strand
TTTGTGTGTGTGGATGCAGGGGGTGGGCAGTGGGTACGGGAGGGGGGTGGCTGCACTGGAAATGGTAAATAGGATTATAAAGAGGGCTCCAGTGTTGCCTAGAAGACAAAAGTGACTGATGATTAGCTTAATATTTGTTGCACAATGCAACACTGGCTGAACATTGTGAACATTTATTGCTAGTGCCAGGCACTTTCAGCAAGCATTTCATCACACCCAACTCTGGCCCTGTGAAATCCCTTGTAATTTTACAAACAGTCAGCGTGGTAGAGAAGGAAGGGGGGAAAAAAAAGAGAGCACATGTTATCGGCGGCTGCCTGATGTGCCTTCTATACCTTGAGGCACGGTGCTGGAAAATTCAGTGTGAACTTTCGACACTTAAATGCTAAAATGCGACTGATTTGGGATGATAATAGGCGCCCTAATAGAAGCTGATCCTTTGCAATGGCTTGGAGTCTTATAGCACACAACTGTAATGCAATGTGAGTCGACAGTCAGGGAGGGAAAAAAAAAGGAGAAAGGCACAGATAGTGAACGATAACACAACACATAACCCTCCTTGCTGGCTGAGAGCGAAACATGTCTTGTATTGCTCTGCTACGTATCAGGGTCGGTCGGAGGTAGCGGCGGATCGGAGACGGGGCAGCAGACAGTAAGTGGAGTTGGCAGTGTGAGGATCCAGGCAAAGGGGGGCTTGACGGTGTAAGAACGGAGCTGACCCCACAGCCCTCCAAGATCCACAAATGGACGGAGGGACGGGACAGGCCCCGAGTCAGAGACCTGCTCAAGGTTGACAAGAGCCGGGGTCAACCTTCAGCGAGCCTGACTGTAAACAAGCTGCTGGAAGAAACCTAAAGGGCTGGAATCAGGAGTGCTTCCATGGTAATTCTCCGCTTATTGCCATGCTGAATTGGCCGCAGAGATTTGATAGCTGCCTCAAAGGAAAAGCTCTGTTAAGAGAACCAAGTCCGTGTTTGCTACAGCTGCAACAGCCGTCACCTACATGGAAAAGTGGTTTGCACATATAGCTCCTACTCCCTGCAAGGGATCTTAAAAATGTATGTTGGTTGTTTGTGTTTTTATTTGCACTACTTTATAATAAAAAGAATAGTTTCAACTCAAGCTGTTGTCAGAGTGTTTGTGAATAACGCAGAGTAACAACGGTTTTGAAGGAAATATTGAGTTTTTTAAGGTAATTTTGTGAATAATGTGAGCATCACAAACTAAATTCTATGCTTTGTCCTGGGAGGAAAATGGAAATCTGAGACAGATATAAATATTTTAATACATGGGTAAATAAAACCAAATGTTAGAGTATAACAATAATAATCTTGACAGTTGAAACAGTAGAACAGTTTTTCCCTGTTGTCAAAAAAATTTCATGAAAATCTCAAAATATTGTTAGAATTATATGTTATTCACCCTTTCATGCATGAATTATGAAAAAAGTACCTAGATTTGTTTAGATTGATTTTATTACTCAAAATTAGGCTAAAGTTGAAATGCATTTTGAATTTTTTTAAACATATGGTTTTATTAAGAACATATTTAAGTGTCCATGTCTGTGGACACCATGCAACAAAGGGGTAAAAATGTTAAAAATCAATAAATAGCCTCGGACAAAAAAATGCAACATTATTATTAGAGTTTAATGTCTTTATAGGATGGGCAAACACATACAAGAGAGAAAAAACTGATTTTACATGTTTAGAGAGGGAAAATCCTCATGTGTGGTATGAATACTTACACATGTGTGGACCCCATGCATCACAGGAGTCATAATACCATATACTGTAGCTGTGATTATGCTACCTGATAGTTTTATTGAATTGTTGAAAGATTATTGCTTTATACCCAAAGATATTAACATTTATCAGACATATAGATGCCTAAACCTTATAAATGTGAAATTTACTATATTATTACATTTAATGAGGATTTTAAACTTTTATCTGTTGTATATTTACATTAGGCCTTTGATGCATGGTGTCCACATGCGTGAACAGTTGGTTTTCAGGGTGTGCAAGCTACATCAAATTCCTGGAGCATTTAGCACATGGCCATCACCGGCAGCCGTGTTAACTTCATGAGATCACAGAGCAGTCAAAATTCTAAAACTAAGATGATACTTTTTTTCATTGTATTGTTAAGGGTCTATAGAGACTGCAGTGTTTCCTGTGGAATTGAGCTCTTGGTGTGGTACGTGCATGGGTTGGCCGGTTTCCAGTGTTGGGGAGACTTAAACTATATGTCGTTGAACTACATAGTTAAACTACATTTTGATATAACTTTCTGGTAGTTACAACTACATTCATATTTTGTGTCGTGTCAATTAGTACATTTTGAGTAAGTTTTTGTAGTTTAACTACTCAGTTTGCAAACTACAATTTTGGGCAACAACATCAATTTAAACGTTTTTTTTTTTTAGATGTATTTTTGTAATATAAATTGTATTTCACCATTGAATGCAAGACAGTCCCTTTTTCTTTCATCCTGAATTTCTTTGAAGGCATGATCATGTCATGACATGACAACCAGCGGTGCTCTGATTGGTTTGCCCTGGCAACGCTCGAATGCCTTGCAGATGTGTAATCATTACTAACATCATGTTGTCGTCACCACCATGGACAACCCTCCTGTTGGATGTCGATGCCTCTTCAGACTCGACCTATGTTTTCACTTGTGAGCTGTATAAGAAAAAAAAAAAATAGTTGCTAAAACAAAAAAAATTGGGTGGTAAAAATTGTACAGCGGCACGGAGCGTGTGTGGCTTCTTATTGAAAATAGTAGACCTATTATATATGTATAATAAGTCTAATGGGACGGTGATGATTTTTTGTATCAAATGTACAGTGTGGCAGCAGCCTTACCAGCAGAAACACTGCACTGGCCCCATGTGGTTTGGAGAATATTGCCTATACAGTATGTCCCTTTGGAATGTGAGCTTAAACTATGTGTCCACAAATGTGGACGTCATACATGAAAGGGTTAAATGAAATAAGTAAAATATGTATTAGGCTAAGTGTTGTCTAGTGTGGAATCATGGAACTTTATGTTCACAGACAACCTACTGAATTATGTTTTATTTGCACTATATTTTAGTGATGTATGCTCATACTGTGTTATTTTATTGTAATGAAATAGCCACAAGTAACATATTGTTAAACTCATAGTATAACTGCCTAAGTCATATGTTTTTCAGGTCTTAGCCAATAACGAAAAATTCATCAGCAGTGTTAGGAGAGTAAAGTTATGTAGATATCACAGTCTGGCTTAAAGTATGACTTAGGCAATTATGCTACGAGGCTAACGATATGCTAACGTACGGTTAACAATAGCTGAGTCAGTCCATGTAATGGTAAGTTTGGAATTAATAATTTATTACTTGACCATATATACTTTAGATACCTTTAGAAGACTACTACTATTATTATTTTATCAAAAGTTTTGCTTTATACTGGATGCACTGGATTTTATGTCTGTGTCCAGCACTTTGGCCAAGTGTATTATTTTTAAAGTGCTTTATAAAGTTGACTTAGATTTTTTAATGTGTAAATGTTGTCTTTATTGTTCAGTTTCCAGAGAACAAACTCTTCTGCCCTTAAGAACTGACCACAAGTTAAACATGCAGGGAAACCAGCTGATTTCCTCCTGGAAATAATACTGAACCAGATAGAACCAGAATAAAGTCAAAGCAGGATGACAGAATGGCAGAATGAGGTCCATGAAGTCCTGCACAGGTAAGGATAAGTACTTTAAAACCATCTTTAAAGAGTGCAGGCAGCTGGTGGAGAAAAATCGGCACAGGAGCCAGATTTTCTGGTTCTGGTTAGATATTCTGTAAAAGGGTTATGAACAGTTTGCAGGCTGTTGATGGATGACTGCAGTAGGCTGGGCAAAAAGGAAATTACAGTAATCAAGACTTGATAAAATGAACCTACTCACTATCAGTTTGAGCAGCCACCTGCCCTTGGATCTGCACCCAAGGGTCACGGTGCCCCGGGAAGCTTGTAATTACTCAGTAACACAGTAGGTTCTCACAAACAGTTGTTAAACTACAGTGGGTGACTTTTTCTCCCACATAAATCACGTAACAAATTTACAGTTCCATTTTTAAAACAGGTGGATTTTCTTAAAATAGCTGGGCACTGTATTGGAGGAGTAATTGTTGGAGACTATTTTCAGCTGCGGATTAATCTGTTGAGTATTTATTACATCAGCCAAGACAGGAATATTGTGCCAAAACCAGTAGGAACTGCTGGTAAACCAACTTGTTAACTGTGGTTTATATGAAACAATTAGAGCTGCAGCTACTGCTTATTTTTGTAATAATCAATCAAACAATTATTTGAATAGGCAAAAAAATAATAAAAATATGAAAAAAAAGGTGTCTGAAAATGACAAAAAACAACTTGTCCTGTATTCTAGAACCAGATGAAACAAAAACCACAAAAAGCATAAAAGTAAAAGGATATATAAAAAAATCTATATAGAAATAACAACAGTATAAAGGTATGCATAAAAGTATTTATAGATTTGAACAACAACAAACAACTCAAGTGACATCTACAAACAATATGTGCACTGCATTGTTCAACACATTTGTATCCAACTTACTAACAACTTAAGATGTAAGTAACACAATTTTATGGTGATCCTGGCGTCCATGTGAAACACAACAGTGGAACCGATGTTTATTGAAATTAAGGAAACAAAGCTTTGATTCAGGAAATGTTTTATTTTCTTGTTGATTAATCAAGTTGATTAATTGATTAATCATTTCAGCTCTAGTTGTGAGCCAACGTGTTAACTGTGGTTTATATGAAATATAGAAACAGTCTATGGAGAGAATTCTGGATTGTATGTGTTGACAGATTTAGCAGCAGGCGAGCTGTGGTATGAGCACATTTACATGAGAGTAGCCGTCCTGAGCGGTGATAAATTGAGAGAGTGACATGATCGCTGGCTCAATTATTGCAGAGATAAATGTGGCTGTCGTCTGACTAGAGGAGAATGGGTTAAAAAATAAACTTGTGCTCATCTGTGTTCATCATCTCATCAACACACCAGGGTCCTATGGTGACCATGTCCCAGGCAGACAGACGCTTTGTCAAGAGTTTTAATTAGTAATGGGGAATCTACAGATGGAGGGGGTCGTCTGCGAGTGTATGGACACATGACATTTTTTGGAGCTGAAACGATTAATCGATTAATCGACTCCAATCGATTAAAAAAATTATTCTATTACAATTTTTCTGAATCAAAGCTTTATTTCCTTAATTTTGCTGCCGCTGTCATGTTTCACACGGACGCTTATTCTGACGCACGTGACGCCAGGATCAACACAAACAGCATGGAGCAAAGCTCAGTAGACAAAACGGCAGAAAATGTCTTTATGCTCTCTTTTCTTCATTGTAACCATCACTTACTCCTTTAAACTTTAAGCTTTCACACAAACATTAAAAATATTTGGCTTTATTTTTTAAAGTTGCATGTTACATCTTAAGTTGTTGGTATATGTTGTATCCAAATGTGTTGAAGACTGCAGTGCACATTGTTTTTAGATGTCATTTGACTTCTTTGTTGTTGTTTATTGATATTTTATATATACTTTTATATTGGTGTTATTTCTATATAGATATTTTTTATATAGACTTTCACTTTTATGCTTTTTGTGGTTGTTGTTTCAGATGTTTGCAGAATAAAGGACAAGTTGTATGTCATTTTCAGACATGTCTGTTTCACATTTTTAGAATTTTTTCATGTATTCAAATAAATATTTAATCAAATCAAAGAAAATAATCAATAGATTAATCAATTACAAAAATAATCAGTAGCTGCAGCTCTAATATGTTTTTTCCATATAATGAAAGCTGTTGTTTCTTGACTGTGAACACTCCAGTACTGTGTAAGTCTTTTAAAGCATCTTTTCCTGCTCAGTGGATTTTAACGCACACTTCTGTTTCCTGTTCAGAAAAGGGAGAGACTGAAGCCGCCAGCAGTGACACACATGCTTGCATTATTATTATTTCTGATGCATTTAATATCCTCGGTTTAAGCTTTGAAGAAAATCTTTGGGGAATATTGAATCTAACCATTCTCTCTTGCCCTCAATTCCTCTCTCAGACAAAACTTTGTTAATTAGCCTCATACCTATAGGCAGAGTTTTCATTTTCTGACTTTTTTTTCCATGATATTATTAAAGATGCTGCTGACTCTTCCCACCCTGCCTCTTCCTCCTCCTCCTCCTCCTCTGTTGTCTTGTTATCCGAATGTGCCATTGGCGGTTTTAAGATGCAAATTTGGTCCGAGCATTTTCCAGCATCCTCCCATACCATTAATGGTTGTGGCCCACGGTTGGCCCCTGAAGCCGGTTGAAGCGGAGTCTTCAACAGTTCTGAATGTCTCCTTAAGGCCCTCTTAGCCCAGTCCACACCAGCGCTGTCTTGTTAGGAGTTATCTCAGCACCCTTGTTCTGAAGTAGTTCAAAGTCTTCACAAATCCAGCTGTCAAGTGAAAGTTAGGCATGGGACCTTTTAGAATGTATTTTAGAAATCAATAGGCCTTTCCAAGCCCAACCCCCCCTCTTTCTTACTTAGCTCTCTTATTCTATACCCTACTCTTGAAACGCATTCCTTCACTGTCTGACTACATTTTCACGACACTTTTTTAAGTGAAATGATTCAATCATTCTTTAAAAAACTAGCAATAACTTTCTAATTGCTGTAATGTCTGTTTTAACACAATACATAACCTCTTCCTTTTATTTAATTATATGCATCTCTGAAAAGTGTATTACAAGCACATACACATATGTAACTTTTACTAAATTGAACCAAAATAGTGATAACATATATATAGAATTTATTTATTGAATCAGTAATGTCTGTCAGAAGAATGTCAGTATTGGCTAACATTAGCTACTGTAGTACAAGAAACACTAATTTACTTCATTTTTAATAAGTAAATAGACACTTCTTTTCATTCATAAGAGATAGTGTTGCTTTACATTCTATGTAAAACATGGTGACTATTGTTATTTTTTAAGCATGAACAAATTATTTGATTATTTAGCTAACCAGTCATGTCTGTACAAAGCATGATAGTATTAGCTAATATTTGCTACTGTAGCACAACAAACACTTATTAATTTGCTTCCTTTTTAAGAGGTAGAAAGACAACTTTTTTTCCCGTTAATAAGAGTTAGGCTACGTTCAGACTGCAGAGAAATGTGGCCCAAATCTTGATTTTTTTTTTTTTTTTTTTTTGCCCATAGGTGACCTGTATCCGATCTGTTAAAGACACTTTGAACAGCACAAATCCGATTTTTTCAATTCCGACCTAGGCCTCTTTCATATGTGGTCCTAAATCCGATATGTATCCGATATTTTGCAATGCAACTTCAGTCTGAACGGCCGGGTCACATTTGTCCGACCTTTACGTCATTGAAATGCGACAAATACCACAATTCTGCGTCCCAGGAGGAGGAGCCAGAAAAAGATGTTTACTTCCGTAAATACAGTGTGTGCCTGCGTCAGGATCTCTTTTGCGCATGCTGGTCACTTCTGGATCGCATTCAGTTCCTACACAAAACTGATAGAAGTCGCATTTAATGTGTAATATGAACTAGCACACAAAAAAATCGGATTTCACCCAAAAATCTGAATTGTGCATTAAGACCTGCTGTATGAACATAGCCATAATGTTGCTTCATATTCTGTGTAAAACATGGTGATTTGTCTTATATTTAAAGGAATCAGTAATGTCTGTACCAAACATGCTAGTAATAGCTAACATTAGCCTATGTTTAATACTGCAGCACATCAAACACCCATTAGCTTCTTTTAATTCAGTTTATAGACTTAGAAAGGCAGTATTTTTTTCTACTGTCATGTAGTGTTGATTTACCTTCCGCTCATTGTGGCTGCTGTAATATTTTAAGGACAGAAAAGTCATCACATATTGAGCTAATCCATAATGTCTACTCAAAGTCTGTAATATTAGCTAACATTAGCCATTGTTTGCTACTGTTGCACAAAAACTCAGTCATTCAGAAATGTGGTTTTGACAGGTGAAACATTCACCTTTTCTCTGTCACATAATATCACTAAACATTTCTGTAAATCATGTTATTAATGAAAATCGTTGTTAGTATTATGTGATTCCTTGTTATTGTGAATAACATTTGGAAGACCAAAACATATTACAGCAGAGTAGGGACCTTTATGTGGAAAGAACTTTTTATGTAGACTCATAATAAAATTTATGAGTCTCTTTTCCCTTAATACCTTTTCATTAGGGCTAACAATACTAATGACTTACTAATAGCATTGCTGTGCTGCATCTGAGTTGACTTTGAAACCTTTAGCTGAATGAACATGCACAAAATAGTTGACTGTCTTTTGAATAATTACATTTTCAGGGCTTTGATTTGCCTCTGACTTTAAGAATATGAAGCGATAACCTCGGGCTATGTGATTCGCACTAAAGGACTGCTTTACATTGCCAAGGGGGTAATGCAAGGTTCTCCCCCATCACACAAACGGATGTTATTCACAACAATATGCAAAGTGCTATCACCTGGGACTCTCAAAAGGAAGTAGACTTTCAGCATTAAATCACTGGAAAGTCATTATTCAAAGAAGTTCTACATTTTGTTTTCATGGCATACTAAAATACATGATTTATCTCCATTGAATAGATAATATGGTATCATATACTATAACCCTGGAGTTGTTTTATTTTATACTGAATCACATCACTATATACATAGGCAGCTGCATGACCGATGTTACCACGAGAGTATATTTTTTGTGTATCTGTCTAATATAAGAACAGAAAGTCAAAAGTCTCTGCTGCTCACAGCGCTGAAAATGTAGACCTTTTAAATCCTTTCTTGCCTCAGTGGCTCTGAGTATCACTTTGCAAAGTGCTGGTCAGATTTGTCTTTGGGCAATTGTGTGCAGAAGAGGTGCATTTTGCAACCCTTGATCCAGATATATAGAGCGAGTAGCAGAGGGGAGAGCTGTGTTTGAATGAGCCATTTCTTCTGATGCTGCACCCAGGCAGGCTTTAACAATGCTGTAAAGCATAATGACAGCCCCTCAGAACAGCACCATGATCACAGGCAGTAAAACTATGCAGATGGTGGCAGATGATCAGTGCCGTGTGAACAGAATACAAATGACTGCGGTCCGATAGAGTGAACTGTGCGTCCCGTTAGGACAAAGGCGCAGTAATGGCCGCCTCTGGGATAATACGTAGCCTTCTGCTGTTGCTGCTTTTATGGTGGCAAACTTTTCATTTGTGCAAAGTTATTGAACTTATTTTCAGAAAGCTGCAAAACCAACAGTGTGCTCATGTTGCCCATTAAATCCCATATGAAGGGTAAGTGTGTTCCCATTGTATGTCCTATATCTGTTAATACAGCTGGATATTTACTGAGGCAATTCGGGTTAAGTACCTTAGATACACAGCAGCGTCCCAGCTGGGATTCCAACCTTCTGGTCACAAGTCTGGTCTTTTAAATATCCCTGCTAATTGGGCTGTGGGTAGATTTCAGAAAGTGTTCAGGAGAAGCGGCTTTCCCCTGGTTATCAGCGTCTGAGACAAAGTTTGATCACACAACTCTGGAACGAGAGGATTCTGTTATGTTTACAGGCGTTTTATGTACAGGCCTTTAACTTTATTTGTTGGAATTTTGTTTTATACATTCGTATTCTACAGTGGATGATGTCCAGAGGATGAATCACAACAAATTTAGAACTGACATTGACTTAAGACTGGCCAACTGGTAAAATATATTGTTTGGTCAATAACTGGTAACAATATGTTTGAGATGTTTGTAGTTTATCGTCCTAATGACCTCTTTGACTTTTTCTGTAGTACAACAACCATGGTTTTTCATTGAGATGCAATGCCTAACTATTGAATTAATCCATCAACTAATAATATCAAAAGTTTTCACAAAGTCAGTTCATAGTTTCAATAATTTTTGTTGTAAATGTTATTAATACCTGTTCATTAAATTCTGTTTTCTGACTTTTGGATTGTAGATGGCAAAAAACCATCTGAAGAGGCACTCTTCACTGTATGAACTGCATTTTTCACAGTTCTTTTAATTTTCTATACAATAAAGGACAGAAGGGTTTGTAGATAAATTGATAATGAATTTAACTGTTAATTACAGTTTTTAGTTATATTTCTCGCCAAATATTGGATATATTGCTATGAAATGTTATGCATATCTATAAGAATTAATAACGCAACCTAACATTAAACAATTGTTCATTTTATTCATAAATGCATCTAAAATGTCTCTCATTAGCTTCAGGTGAACCTGGTAGACATTATAGCAGGTTAGCAGCACTTCACCAGCACTTCCAGCTGTACCTTAGTGGTTCTTTTATACCACTCAAAATAAAAACTAAAATGCTCTTTCACTTCCAGTTTGCTAAACCATGTTAAATATTCATTGATATTTTTCTCATAACAGTATTTATTGATGGTTATGTACCTAACCTTTATAAAGCTGTATATCGTTGTCGTTCACCGTATCCACACTGGGATTGGTCAGTTATGTTAAGTGAATCCAAACAAAAGCTTATGTCACATTTGTCAATGGAATAGCCCCGCTGTGAATGAGAATGCACAACGTTGGCGTGTGACAAAAGCATGTGGCAGAAATGGGTCAACATACTTTTGATTCTTAAAGAAAGCAATAGCCTGCAAATCAAGCTGATTTTTTTTTTTCGTGTTTAAAGCACCATAACAAATCCCCACTTAGCTGCTCTATTCCATCCTCAGGTTAATGACTATATTTCACTAATAGGATGTCTTGTTTAGATGGATATCAGTTTGCTTATTGTTAATAATTTGTATTGGTTTTGAATAGCTATAAAAGAAT
>JAPQRQ010000019.1:20608022-20618215 GCA_037367365.1 Apogon talboti | reverse complement strand
CCCCCGCTCTTTTTTTTTATTATGTTGTGAATTGCACGCCACAGAATAATACTAACCTGCACTTGAAATTGAACTTGAATGTCACATGTTTCATTACAGCACAGGCTCATGAGCAGAAAATGACGTTTAGAGGTTGAGATAATATACAGTGTGTCCATTCTGAAAGGGAGCATTGTAAATGTCAGATCGCTCTCATGTTGCAACCTTTAATTCCAAAGCTCCTGGGATGTAATTTTGCATTTGAAATTTGATTCCCATCACATCATCTTAGCCTTTTCCATCACGCTGAAATGAAAAATGCTGTTCGTTGGCCAGAGGAGAAGCACGTCGTCCTGCATGTTCATTCTCATCCTTAATATAGTTGTAAAAGTCTAAAAACACTCAGACTGGTGGAACAACAATCAGCCTGCAAAACCAGACTATAATACTCATGTTTTATTAATAACTCGTTCACATGCTATGGTAAACGATGTGTGCTCGGTCCATCATTTATGTTAAAATAGGACAGTATGGTCAAGATAAATCAATATTAAACATGTTCATTCATTTGTGAGAAAGTAATTAAAACTTTATAGGTTGAAGTCTTCATTTCTATCTATTTTTTTAATGAACAGTATTTAACAGAAGCATTTTTATGTTTGTGCAGGTATTGAAAACTACTGAAGTTAACTAAAGGTGAAATATTAAGAATTACATTTGCAAGTAAATGAAAGCTTTTCTCACTGATTTGTTTTCTATCAGACTCCACAACTTCACATCTTCGCTACATTTTTTTTATTACAGAAAAAAATCACACACTAAATTTGCAAGTAAAATGTAAAACGTTCTCCCACTACATGCACCAGTCACATACGACACACTTTAGGAAATTAAAATAGAAATAAAAGCTGCATTTCTTCCCTCTGTCCACACTACATATCTATACACAGCTCACAGACCGAGATGTATTCAAAGCCGATAACTTGACCGACACTTTTACAGGTTTACAGGAAATAAATATCTCAATCTAACCCGTAAACGTGCTCCTGTTTTCAGAGCTGAAACTCTTCAAATTTGCCAAACACCGTGAGCGCTCGCATCACATTTCTTTCCCAACACATGTTCCGAGACCAGAGAACATCCACAAAGTTCCCACAGATCAAGAACACGTTGCTCAATGTGAAAGATGATGCTTCAGAGTAATATACATGTTTCAGTTCAGTCCCAACTTTGCTGTCAATTAGCATAAAAGATAGCTGAAGCTGCTCCTGCTCCTGTTTTCACAATTCTCATGTAAACCATACATTTTCTCTTGGCTCGCTGTGACCTCCAGGGAACGTCAGCAGCACAAAAAAGACTAATTGTGTTATATTTGCTTGATACTTACACATAAGACCTCGATGTGCCCAGGTGTTAAAATTGTCTTGAAGTCAGAGAGCTTCATTTACACTTTTTTTTTTCCTTTACTTGAAATAAAACATCATTGCAACACAGTGCTCTGCAGTAACACTGTTCTAGGATTGTAAAGGATTTGGTTATTGGGAGTGAGCAGAATCCTGCAGGCATGATGGGAGTTGGATATGAGCAAAAAACATTTAGATTATTCACATATATAACACCCATAGATTTTCCTGAACTCTTTTTTTTCTGTCTTTATTGACATTTTTCATTAGTATCTGACAACCAATTGTACATACCGTTGGATAGTTTGTCCTTTTGCAGCTTTTAATCAATATAATTCCCCAACCATCTGTCAAGGACGATGATGGGATGGTCAGTCAGACTTCAGACCACACCCTGCACATGCCACAGCTCTGGACGCATTCATTCCATAACATTATCAAAGTAATACTCTTAATAGTTTACTATCATGAAATTCTAACATGATATTTAATTGACATTTTTTAAAGGTTTATGATCTTTACTTATCAATCTGTGTTAGAACATGCAATTATTGGCAACTAATTATGGCTTTTGTTTCAGAATCATGCATTTTTTTATCTAATTTTAATTTTCTCAAATATATTTTTAATGTGAAATACTCTTGACCTCAACTTTATTTACACTAAGTTGCATTAAAGTCACTGGTTGCATAAATGTAACAGGTGCACGAGCTTTTTAAATACTTTTTTTTTTGTTGTTGTTCAGTGGAGAAAGGTGTTACATTAATGCATTTTATCTGGTGCAAAAATCCCAGCCTTTAACATTTTTCATATAACTCCTAACCCATGAAATGACCTCTCATCTATTTTAATAGGATCAGTGGAACTAAAGAAACAGACCTGCACTTTGCACTTGCAAATCTGTGTTAATTTTAATTGATGATATTTTCTTTTTTCTTTCTTTCTTTCTTTATTTTTTTGGAACTAAATCTCCTGTGTGTCTGGTCCAGCATCCTCCCTGCGGTGATTGACAGCCTAAATGCGGGGTGTCTCTTTGTAAACGCTGCAACTGTGCAACCTAAAGGTCGCCAGCGGTGAAGTGACAGCTTACACGCAAAGCCGCCAAAGAATCAATATGGTGCCAGCCACTATTACACTGTCCCATCATCGACCATCAGCTGAGGCCAATAAGACGATATCCTAACTGGTAGCATTCAATTTGCTCCTGCGGCGCCTTAAACCTAATAAAGCGATTGATTGTTCCTGTTTCAGTTGATGAACAGCCCCGTGCGCCTCCGGACGCATTGACTGACATGTTTAAGCATCACTTTGATCCGATCGGAGCGATTTGTAGGGAGTAAGGCTCGGAAAAAGGCCCGGATTTGATGCATGGATGTAGACTAGAGAGAGTCTTGTATCTCTGGACCGTATTCTTCATTTGTGGCTGATGACTCTTTTTAAGCCCGTATGAATTTAATGTCAGGTTTTTCTGGCTGGGTCGTGGATTTACGCAGCTCGTTCAGGGGCAGCAGAGGCCCAGTTTGCTCATGAGTTTCCCTCCAGCAGACTGTGGCCTCCCTTTGTCGCCGCCTGCTGCTCAGTCTGTGTCTGTATCCGGACACATCCACACACATAGAAACTGAACCCATGAACGCCATCACACTAATAAACGCTTCCATTTCTCTGCAACTCCCCCAACTTCTGAACACAACCAAATAAATAACACTAATTTAATGTCATTAAAAATAAATGAATTAATTTAAAAAAAAATCAGTTATCATTCATTTTCATTTAACAGACTACAATTAGAATGAACATAATTTCTTCATTAAATCACTCAGGGGAAAAAAAAATATAACTCAGGGTTAATAAAGAGTGAAAAGTGCACAGTGAAAAATCCTGCACATGAATAATGAAAATAAAGCTGCTAATATGCATCTAATAACCCACAGCATCTGACTCATAATAATAAAAAATATTTCTATGTTCTGGTGCAAGTGTGCAACACTGGAGAAAAATTACATGATAAAAACATTTAATTTGCAGAAATATAAGTGGTTATTTTTGTAAAGCTGAAATTGTTCTGTAATAAAATTCTTGCAGTGCGTTTGCAAAGACAAGACAAATTTAGTCTAAAGAAATATGCTATTTAAAATATATACTTTAATTCAGAAAATATGCTGTTAAATTTAAAAAAAGTATTAAATTGAGAACAAACCTACAAGTCCGGATTTCACGACGGGAGAAAATCTTCATGGGTTTCACATGAATAATCAACACCAGGACCTGCCAGTGGAGAAAAGAAAACAGCAAAAATAATAATAATAAAAATAAAAATAATGATAATAATAATAATAATTTTTAAAAAAGAGAGAGAGAGAGAAATGATCACCTTAACCTCGCTCGGTGGATCTTCTCCTAAAAAGTCAGGATGGGAAGAGTGCGGAGAGGCTGTAATCCACGTGAAAGCAATGACACGTCCGCCTGGAAAGAAAAAAAAAACAGAAGTGGAGACGCGCATCCATTCACCTATGTATGAGAAGTGGCATTTCCCATGAACACACATCATCCACTGAGTCTGCACTCAACTGCAGCCTCCGACACACTCTGTCAGCTGGAACGCACTGCACATTTTTTCCTCCGATATCCTTCAAAACCCACGTCGTGGGGAAAAAGTGCTGAATTTCGACTACCTTTGAACGCTCATTAGCACCTCATAATTACTTTACTAATTAGGATGACATGGTTATTAACAAGATGCGCTGTCATGACAGTCACCACCACTCCTCCCCTGTTCCTAAATATGTCGACCTTGCGGCTCGAAGAATATATCCATAAAGACAGGTGTCACTGCGACCGCTTGGAAACGATAATGACCTGATTTTTTATTTATTTTTTTTTTGCGTTTTTGAATTATATCTTAAAATTATTTACCTCCATGAAAAAAATACAACTACAGCTCCTTTTTAAAGTTGATCAAGATAGAAACACTGATGCGCAACCCTGGACCAAGTGAATAAACTGTGCGTAAAAGCAACCTGGATAGAAAGTAAATGTTTATAATTTAGCCTACCATTGTGCTGGAACTCCTGCACATCCACTGTGATTTTTCTCCTGTCAGTAAACAAATTATTTACAGTTAAAACGGTTATTTTTTTTTCTTTTTTTTATTCCCTCACTTTTTGTAATACTTTTTATGGCTGCTATTTCGTTAAAAAAGCGTTTCTGCGTGGCCTTAAAACCCATGCTCTTTTCCTCTTTTTTTTTTTTTTTTAAAGAGCCATACTAGAATTAAATTCAATTCAATGGTTGGCTTGAGTTGTCTAGATAAAGAAACAACTCCCTGATTGGTGGGGAGCCGCAGCCGGTCATGATGTAAGCCAATGGCAGCGGAGGAAGGAGGAGGAGGTGGAGGAGGGGGGGGGACGCGCAGAAAAGGCGTCGAGTGTTTATTATAAAGGAGAAAATATTAATTCCCCCTCGCCGTGGGCCGTGACGTCAGTATAGGAAGTCATTGTAGAGCAACACTGGAGCGATTAGCAGCAAAAAGGGGGAGCCTGATGTCGAGGAGTCAGCCCTATGTATATCTCTCTATACGCCTCAACTTTTAACACAAAGTTCAATATCCAAACACTAAAAGGGACGAGGACTACGCAGACTACCCACACTTGCTTTTCCGCATTTCCACTGAATGTAACATCTTGGACCATATAGGCAATCCGAGCCGCTTGTAAACGTGGATTTTGTTCTCTCTTGGGTTTATTTCACAACTGTTTTCCTTTTTTTTTTTTTTTTTTAAATTTTCTGGTAAATCCAAATTAATTTTCCTGTTGCTTTTTTTCCCTGCTGACTTTCTTGTGATATATGCATCGGATGAGAAGAAGCATCTCACTGTTGTTATGAAGACTTCATCACTCCTTTCTTAATATGGAAGGATCCAGCGGGTCGAGTTTTGGGATAGACACTATTTTATCCAGCGCGTCTAACTCTGGTAACCCCGTGCTAATGAACGGAGATTTTCGGCTCGGCGACAGCAGGACAGCGGATTTCAGGAGCCAGGCAACCCCGTCACCATGCTCGGAGATAGACACTGTGGGAACGGCCCCCTCATCCCCCATCTCGGTCACCATGGAGCACGGCGCCGATGCGCATCTGGTCCAGGACAGCCTTCAGCATCACCACCATCACAGCCACAACCAGGCGCAGAGCTTACCGCTGTCGCCCCAGCAGCAGCAGCCGCTCGCCGGGGCCGGCTGCGCCCCGAGGACTGCCACCTCCTCATTTTTAATCAAAGACATTTTAGGCGACAGTAAACCGCTGGCAGCCTGCGCACCTTACAGCACCAGTGTATCCTCACCCCATCACACCCCAAAACCAGAAAGTGCCATGGCTCCGGACGGGTTCAGGCCCAAGTTGGAACAAGATGAAAACAGAGGCAAGTTGGACAAAAGAGATGACATCCAAAGCGAAATGAAATGCAACGGTAAGCCCACGAAAAGTAGTATTTACTTTATTATTCAGGCCATTTAGACTATTTAGATAGGGGTTAGTTCAATGCGTTTTAATTCAAGCCATTAAAACACACCACTGATAATAATAATAATAATAATAATAATAATAATAATAATAATAATAACGTCTAGGTCTTGTTTCCTTTATTAGTACAATAGGTGTGAAAACAGATGTAAGCCTGGTGATTTTCCCCGTGCGTGGGCCTCCCTAGTGGGTCAATTAGAGAGATTATTGTTCTTCCTAGAGGGGGGATCACGGTGCACAGAAAAACAGCTACAAATAGAGATGGATTGACATATTGATTTCTCGTTTTTTGAAGGAAAAGAACACAAAAAAAGAATAGAAAAACTCGAGGTGACAAACACACGTTTTATTGCACTTGTCTTTTTTTGCGCCACACGTGTCTTAAGTAGAGCAGAAGTATTTGGACAAGTTGGGCTGTTTGGTTGTTATTGGTTTAGTTTAATAAAATAAAATGAGGATACAGTATTTATTTGCAGGAATTCTGACATGTTGTCTGCAGGCCTGATGTTTTAGTCTTAATTCCTCTCTGTTCAGGGACTAAAGAAGAAGGTGACCGGGAAATCTCCAGTAGCAGAGACAGTCCACCGGTGCGCTCGAAAAAACCTCGCAAAGCACGGACAGCCTTTACCGACCACCAGCTCAACCAGCTGGAGAGGAGCTTTGAGCGACAAAAATACCTCAGCGTGCAGGACCGCATGGACCTGGCGGCGGCTCTCAACCTGACGGACACGCAAGTCAAGACCTGGTACCAAAACAGACGGTACGTGAACGCAGCATCAGTACAGGAGCAGACACAACAAACACATGCAGGGAGCGTCAACACAATAAAAATAATAACAACACTCAAGCCTTTATTAGAAGAGGAACACACACATCCACAGCTGTAAAATGAACCACAACAACACAATATTATTTATATGACAAAACCAGTATCTAAATAACATCCTCTGCAGCTTCTAATTTCTACTTTCTGCATATGCATCAAATTAATTCATTTTGTGAATATTCCCACTATATTGCATTTTTATTCTTTCCTTCACATGTTTTAAATACCTATTTTCCATAAACTAATTTCATGAACGAAAGCAAAACCTTTATTCTCCTGGTTACAATTTGATTACCTGGTGATTTTCGTTATTGTTTAGGAATTATTTATGTTCGTTTGGAGTTTTTACAATTCAGTATTTTATTATGTTGAATTTGTAAGTTGTGAAGTGCTGGGATTTATTATTTTTTTGGAAACTCTTTGTAATATGGTATTTTATTAAAGACTTTTCCTTTTGAATAACTTTTAGCGTACAATTATTCAGACTAATTTAATTGCATGTAGGCTATGTGTAATATTTTGCATTATGTGGATATTACATTTTTGTGCGCATGTTTGTGCAAACAGGTTATCCATGATTATTTTTTTTTATATTTACTTTTAATTGCTCCAAATAAATAAATAACTGGATACGGCTGCTTTATTGTAGAGTCTGTATACGGTATAGGCCTAGATGTTGGTGTGTTTTGTTTTGTGTGCAGGTATGAGGACACCAGGTTCACATATGTTGGACTGTATCCTCATGTAGACCTCAGACAGGGTCTTGATAGTTCCTTTTTGCCCCATTAAACCTCCGCCTTATATTGGTGGCTGCAGTAATTAGGCCTGTGCATACTAATTAAAGAGGCGTTTGGGGAACAGGAGAGAGAGCGGACTAAATAATTCATCTGTTGTATTTTGATCTGATTTCCAGGACGAAGTGGAAGAGGCAAACGGCGGTCGGATTAGAGCTCCTGGCTGAAGCAGGAAACTACTCGGCCTTACAGAGAATGTTCCCGTCGCCCTATTTCTACCACCCGAGTCTGCTGGGCACCGTGGACAGCACGACGGCAGCCGCGGCGGCCGCAGCCATGTACAGCAGTATGTACCGGACTCCTTCCACGCCGCATCCCAGCCTCCAGAGACCTCTGGTCCCGAGGGTGCTCATTCATGGCCTTGGGCCTGGGGGGCAACCGGCACTAAACCCCCTATCTAACCCCATGCCCGGCACACCGCACCCGCGATAAAAGAACAAAAACTAACAAAAACTAAATAAAGCCGAGTAAAAGACGGTGGCCAGAACCCTGGTCGAACACGTGATGTGAGTTACTCCATCGGAACCACGTCGCAGGACTTTCCCCAGAAAAACGCCACATTTAAAGACATTTTACAGAAGTAAAGGAGGTATTTAATACGGGCCCAAATAGCCTAAAGTCAGACGGAAAGACTCTGTCCGGGCCGAGACGGACCACAAGGACTACTCATGTCTGATTGTTTGTTTGTTTGTCTTTTGTACAAATACACTTACATTAGCAAATAAACTTATAAAGTTTATTAGATGGAGAAGAACGGAATGAATAAAGAAGTAATGATACTAATTCAATTGCAGATGCTTCTATTGAAACTTGAAATTTCATTTTGACGCAAACTTTCATGCAAGGAGAAAGATAAAAACTGGCAAAAGAACAAAATAATAACTGGATTATACATCGAGTTATGGATTAATACCATTCTATAGAATGTGTAGCATTTAAATGTTACACTATTAAACTACATTCAGTGGATTTGACCAAACTGACACATTTTATAAAAAAAAATGTGTGTGATCTCGTTTAACCTTTTTTTCAGTTTGACATAAATGGATCATCGTAAATAATTAGTTTTTGGAGCATATGGTCTTTGAAGGGTAATAGATTTAATTGAGTTCCTACCCATCGACTGGAGGTGTGTTTATGCATCGTTCTGTGTGTTTACCGGTACATTTGACTAGTTGTGCATATCGTCTACATATGGATGCGCAGCAGCTGATCGGTGTGGGATGAGTGGATTGATGAGTGGGGTATAGTGGGAATGTGGCCTTGGCTTAGCAGCTGTTCCCTGGGACCACAGCAGACAATAAGCCTGAATTTCTCAGCGTGAGCGGTCAGGCGCTCAGGAAAAGTAGCCTCCAAGAAAAAAAAAAAAAAAAAAAAACTGCGGATAATCTGCTCAATCTCCATACCCGTCAGTGAACTTGTTTCAGCAAGTTTTGAGGGAAAATAATCTGTAGTGACCTCAAAATATATAATTATGTTTTTTTCAGTGAGATTGTTTTGCATAGCCTTGACACATTTTATATATATTCATCACTTTGAATTATCACCGTAAATGTAGTTTTTAACGAATTATTTCATTGGTGCGTGTGATGCGCGTTCACCCTCTGTTTGTCTGTGGATCTCAGCCGATTCTCTGAATGTTTTTTTTTTTTTTTTTTTTTTTTACTGCGGCAGACTCTGGTTCGAGAGCTAAGCTAAACAAATAGCGCGGGACTTGAATTAAATGTTATCAAAATACTTTGATTTTATTTAGCCCCTATAAAAGCGCGCACCCTGGAGACTATGACGAGGAGGCGCTTCGTGTGAATTAACGCCTCGGGGCCCGTTTGTTTGGGTTTCTTTTCTCTGAACCCATTGCTTATTACAGTGAAACAAATTGACCTTTGCTGCTCTGTAAAAAAAAAAAAAAAAAAAAAAAAAAAGAGGGATGCATGCGAACATCCAGCACTTGCACGCATTTTATTTAGCATTGATATTCTGCGGGATTATGTGCGCCTTTTTTTTCCCCTGATGTTTTCACTCCCGTCAATTTTGAGAAAATCGCCATCTATCGCTGCTGCATTTTAATGGAAGATTTGGATTTTTGTAAAAACTGCGGTCGTGTAGCTACACACTGAAACACACCCGCAGACTCACTAATCCATATGACAGTTAGTGTCACTCCACCAGTGGAAGCAGTAAACAGGCTGTTTCATACTTGGAACGCGTGTTAATGGACGTGTGATCGTCAGTCACCGCGTGGACATCTCTCTCAGTCATTTAGCACGGAACGGCCCCGTTGTGCAGCTTTCACCTTGTGCGTTTTATTCTGCAGTAAATGCGCTTTCACGTTTAACCAAGGCCACGATTATTTCTACCTCGACTGTTCACATGCAGTACAATTACAGTGCGCTTCACGTGCAGAGTAATTACACTAAATACAATATCCATTCTCATTAAATTTCGTGGGTTTATGGAAAACAGAGCTAAAGCACGTCAGGCAAGTGGGAGGATAAATCGCTCCCTCCTCGGCCTTGTAAGCAACGGGAAAATATTGCGACAGCAGCCATGGCCTATATCGCCAATGTTGAAAAATATTAGCCTACCATATTGACCCTACAGCTCCTGCCCATTACTGCAGTATAGTGCCGACGCATGTTGTTCATATGCATGACTTCTGCAGCATTATTTATTTAT
>JAPQRQ010000019.1:20571389-20602185 GCA_037367365.1 Apogon talboti | reverse complement strand
GTGGATGGTCGTCTGCCTTGACCAGCTGGGGTTAAAGATAGAGGGTAAAGCAAGAGAAAGAGAGAGAGAGAGAGAGAGAAGGAAAGAAAGATTGGGAAGGGGGGAACCCTGCTATTTTTCTACACTTTGCTCTTCTGGATTAACCCTCTACAGTGTTACTGTACAATATCTGTCATTGCAGAATGATTTCAGAAAGTGTTTTGTTAATATTACTACTACTATATTATACTACTTCTTTAACAAAGGGAATTAGACACACGCCTGCCTCTAAATAAGCCTGCATCAAATACAGACCTGTTACCATCTACAGTCAAGGTCAATAACATCTTGGCCACTATTTGAGAAAACATGTAAATGCAAATTTAAAAATATTTTGCCACAATTGTTATTAAAAATGCTGACTGAAGTGTAATTTTATTGACTAATTGGAAGGTGAAAAATGATAGTGGAAAGAAAGAAAGGAAGAGTTTTACAGGTCTACAGTGCTACATGTTGCTACATAATTGGTCACAATCAACAATGATAATACAAAAAATAAAAAAAATACCCCTGAGTTACAGTATATTGTCAATGTACAAAATAAATGAACACAAGTTGTGTTAAATCAGATGTGCAAGGGTCAATCCCTGATTAAAGCAACAAGAATAAAAACAACATAAGAGGAATCATAATAAAATTAATAAATGTTTTAACAAGTAAACAGAGATAAAAAAAAGACATTAAAAGTTAAAATGAACTTAAATAGTTCCACTTAAAGTGCATTAGAATGGGGCTCAACAGTTAAACCAACCTGGTACCTTATTACTGTGGAAGTTAGTTTTTTTATTTGTTTTCCCTGAGTGTAATAACTCATAATACACTTATATGAGTGATAGCTCTATGAGCCTGATGGACACTAATTCTCTCATGTATTGTTTGGACTGTCCAAACTAGTTGTTGAATTTGGCATATTGTTCCTAAACAAAATTACCCATGCATATCTAAAAACCCACTAGCAATTTTAAGGCTGTCTCTGCTTTTTTTAAAACAGTGTATTTACATAAAACCAACATACTTTTAGAGTGAATCACACCTGACAGAAACACAGTCTGTCATTCCACATTTGGGGGGGGGGTGTCTTTATGTATCACAGGACATAATTTCAGCCTGAAAGAAGCTGGTTGACTTAGGGGCCTTGGTTTTTTATTCTTTGAGTGAGCCTGGGCTAGAGTGAATGCAAATCAAGGCAGATGTATTAATGGACACCTCTGTCACTGTATGAGACAGGGACTTAACGTCATGCTAAACTGTTTGTCTTGTGCTCTGGGTTGATCTCTTCATTATATGGCTCTGGAGGGATTACTCCAGGATTTGGGCCGATCCCTCTGATCATAATATGATCTGTGAAAACAACACTGATGTGTAGATTGAAGTGGCATATGGGAAAATTAAACGGTGCATGAGTTTTCATTTCTTTTCTTTTTTTTGTAGAAGCTGCAGTGTGTGACCAGTTTTTGCTCAGATCTGTATTTGGTTAAATTATTTTAAACATTGGAAACGCAACATCTCTGCTCTGATTTGTTGGGTGTGTGGCATTATTTTCTCTGTTGTTGCTGGCTGTTCTTGTGTCAAGTGGGGCCATAACTTATGTGTTTGGGTTGCCCCACCAATACTGATGTCAACACGCTTCTGTCCCCTCTGTGCAGAACCGGGCCCCGGGGGCAAATGTGCTCATTCACAAGGTCGAGTGGACAGGGCTTTTTGGGCTCATGGATGGAATATACAGAACATATGAGAAACAATCACATTCTATTTACGTCGACTGCTTGGCGAAGTCTTTAGTCTCGATGGGGGAGTTCACATTTACAGGTTTTGCTTTTATTCTGTGATTCATTTGATAAAGCAACCTCATAGATATCTGGCTTCTTAATGGAAATCCTTAGATTTTACTCAACGCTGTCTCAGAAATGATGTCCATATAAATGAATAATAACAGAAAATGTGTATTGTTATAGAAATGTTTAAAAAGACATTTCCCCTGTGGAAGTGGCAAAAACACGAAACTTGAGGCATAGATACATATGCAAAAAACAAAAAAGTTAAAGTACAACACTGTGCAGAGGTCACAGCAAGGTTAGAATAACTACACATTTGCCATTTCTCAGTCTCTGCATACATATGGAACTGGAATATATAGGAAATATATGAACAGCATTAAAAATGAAACAAAATTTCTGAAAAAAACTATAAATATTATAGAAGCTATATGGAATTATCTAGACAGAGAAGTATAAAAAAGCAGCCAAAGAGTAAAAATAAAAAATCCCGGCCATTCTGCATGAAGCCTAATATAATACACCACAAGATTATTTAACAGTCATTAAACTTGTCATTTAACAGTCGACCCACAACAGTTTATTAACCCTTAAAGACACGACTATTTTTGTCACAACTTTCCAGTGATTTTTTTGTCTTCCTCAAGTGATTTATAGCCATTTATTACAATATTATCCTTCGCATTTGGAATTTTCAGCAAAAATCTGGTATTTTCTTCTATTTAATTCAGTGAGCATGTCGGTGTTTGTAAAACCTCAGAATAAATTCAAAGGTTCAGAAAAAATTAGGAAAAAGTGACTTTTTCAACAAAAACAAGTGTTATTGATCCAACTCCATGGGTTTTACTGGTGAACCAATGTTGTAGAAGATGACAGTGTTTCCACGGTAACTACAGAGCCTCTGAACGTCCAAATGGGTCATATCTGATGACCATGAAAAGATGACAAACTGCATTTCATATGAATTATTTCAATGTATTGATGGGATTAGTGGATCAACAGTTGAGATGATTTTGGTCAATGGTGGATGTTTGGGTCTTTATAAGTTAACATGTACTAAATCCAAATTGAGGTCACACTAAATACAGAGTTTTACCAGTAAAAACCATTTAGTTCAGATTTTTTTTGAGTGTGTTTTATATTTCCTGTGCTTTCTTGTTGCATCTTAATAAAGAGCCTGAGAAACAAAACTGCAACCGTAAAAACAACAGAGTTAAAGGTGGCCTAAGACTTTTTGATAGTACTGTATAAATACTGAACAGGCTCTGGAACATAGTATAAATGTAAGAGTAAAAAGTAAAGCCCGGAAGAACATACTAGTGCTAAGCTAACTGAATATCATGCTATATTAAGATAGAGTTCAACATCTTGTGGCATCTTTTGTCTGTGGTCCAATCTCACTTTTTTATTTTGTTTTATTGGATCTTTTAGTTTGATCTCATTATGTTTGTCCTCCAGATGGATACACTGAGGGATTACGTATGTGACCCATCTACTTAGCCTGAAATAGACTTAAATAAAAATAATAAGATAAAAATAATAAGTCTCTTCTGAAAATGTAAGTTATAGAAGTCAGCTGGTTTTGATGACAACATTATTCATCGTTTTCTCTTTGGGGCAAAATACACAGATTTATGTTTAATACAAAAGATGTGAAAAATGGACTCACAGTGTTTTTATGAATATTTCAACCCAACTGTGATCTTTTACTAGCCAAAGCACTTCTGTTGCCTAAATGTAAACGCCTACAGAAGTCGTGATGTGAAGTCCACTCCCCATTGGCAAAGTCCTGTATTTTGTACATGCACCATCCACCCAGACCACCTCCTGCCTGTTGAGGAGTATTAAAAAAGCAACACACACACTCTTTCGCTGCAACGAAATCGAGACAAGAGATGACGTTTGCATCAAAACAATCATCTTTGCAGTTTTAATTGCACGTGAATGTACTTTCTCTGAAAATAGTTAGTTTTTCTGGAGTGCGGCTCCTCGGTTTCCATTTTTTCCGCGTAGCAGACATCAGCGGTTAAATGGCTGCCGTGCGGTTCGTGCATCTTCAGCAGACCCAGGCCTGAAGGAAAAGTGTCGTCTTTGAATTCACTGCTGAGACACAGAGCTCTGGCCCCTTTCTCCTCTCAACTTCCCCCTTGAAGTTTTTTTTTTTCTTATAGCTGAAAAGAGAGCAGGATTGTGCTTTAAAAAAAAAATAAAAAAAAAAACTAGGGGGTTTTTAATCTGGGGAATGAGTGCTTTGCCATGCAGCCTAGCTCTAGAGAGAGTGCCAAGCAGGGCCGGGCAGTGTATTAATATTTAAATTCCCGTCCAGATAATCAATAGAAGGGGGTACTTCTGTGCGCTGTTACCCTCAGATGGGAAACGATAATAGGGAGAAAACCTGCTGATTAGCCTCCTTAGAAGCTCTCTTCTCTGTGTAGTGCTCAATACTTTAGGAGTGATTATAACCTATTGAGGCAGAAAACCTGATCGAATATAACCTCTTTTGAATTCCTTGTTCCCTCAATAGAGTGTCAAAAAGAGCATTCAGCGGTTCATGTTACAAAATCACCGCCTTTCTACGTTATTCTAATTTCTCCCTTACATATGGCGCGTAAGAAAAAATTCACCCAGTCTTTATGTCGTAACATAATGCTTTAATATGGGTGCCACTGCCATAACAGGCACCAATAGGGAACTTATATTTTATTCTTCTTTTCAGTGTACATAAAAAAATCCCAGCTTAGTCCTTTTTGTCTTTTCAATGCTTTGAACTCCTTTCAGCCTTTAGGGGGACTTTTTGTGCTGTGGACTGTGGATGTGCATTCACTGTAAAGGCACTCAATACCGCAATAAGACCACAAGCAAAACTGAGTGTCTTAAGCGGGACCACACATCTAAGGCATTTGCATAATTTAAGGAGGGGAGGGAGAAAAAAAAAAAAAGAAAAGGCAAAAAACCAACCCTCTTCATTTAAGATGAGAATCGAGGCAACGCATACCTCTCTCGACCTATCGGGTTACTGCATGTTTTGGTCAAAATGGCCCGACAACAGCTGAGACACAAAGTCTTAGAATTTAAGTCTTTCAGGCAAGATTTGTCTTTTTGTCCTGTTGGGGTTTTAGCCACTTTACCATATTCTCATAACACGGTGTGTCTGAAAATCGGAATGTTTAAGAGAGGTTAGGATTTTTTGCCATTGTCCTCACTTAGTTAAAGCATCACAGATAAAGAAAAGGGGGTGAGGAGGGGAGGAGGAGGAGGAGGAGGAGGAGGGGCCGCAATGCTTTTCCTGAGGATAATATCTCGTTTGAAGGGCCAGCAGAAAGAAAAGCAGAAGGAGTTGAAGTAGTGGTGGTGAGGATCTTGAAAGAGAGCAAGGCCAAAGCTGAACTGCTCAGTTCATTTTCCACCTCACTGGCCGGCGTAATCCATCTTGGCCAGCTGCTAACAAGATTGAGTCTGAAGTTTACCTCCACAATGAGATAATCAGATTAAGATGCACAAAGATCAAATAATGACCCGGCTTTAGGGCAAGTTCAGCAGGCCCTTGATTGTGATGTGTGGTCCTTGAGATATTAAAGAATCCAGATCTATAACATGTATAACATATATGTAAGTTATCAGAGGTTCATCCGAGCACTTTGGCTTTAGATAGAGTTAACTTATTAATATGGGATAATGCCTGACATTTTTTCATGTAGTTTTGTCTTGTTTTAACAATGTCGTCTTTTTTTTGCTTGGAACATAAATGTGAAACGTATGAAGATAAACACAGCGATGCATTTAAAGCGTTTTGAGTGCTATATTATTGAGAAGTCTTGTATTTTCATTTCTCTCCCTGCATACTGCTTTGCTTAAATAGAGTAACGGGATTATTCAGAGAGGCATACAAATGTGATTGTCTCACAGCAGATGGTGCGCACTGCTTCACCTTTGAGAGAAGTTAATTAAGCCCGCCATATTGTGCCCATCCAAGGGAAAAAATGTAGATGAATATTGAGCAATCGAACCCTGTCTCCTTTTCTCAGTCCTCAGCACAGGGACAGAGAAGGCCATTGACACACAATTATGAGCAGACTTCAATTAATTCTCATCCACTTTCCGGCGCTCTTCCCACGTCTCCACAGTGGAGCGCAAAAGACCCCACTGAAAGTTCGACCCTTGCTAAATGTGCTGTGCTGCGATCGCTGCCAAATTCTCAAACAACCTCCGTTGTGTGATATCAAATGGGTCAGTGGGAGGGAGCTTTGCTAATTCCTCTGCTCTCTCACCGTCAACAAGTTACCTTCCTCGACCTTACAAAAAACTCAGTTTTCACGCTTATGTTGTTATATTTCAGGGATGGTTCGAAGGTAGGGAAAGCGAGAAAACTTAACCTTTATGTTAAGTGTTTTCTTCTTTGCGTTAACCCGTCAAACACCAGCTGACTAAAGCGGCTACAGTGTGTATTAGACAAAACATCAAAGACCTGCAAAGGAGAGTTTTAGAAAAAAAAAGATTAAAAAACTGGGAACTGCCGATTATTAAACCAAGTGAAGTCAGAATAACAAAATAGTGTTCAAAGTGCTCAACATGGAGGGGGGAACCTGCTGAGTGCAATATAAAAGTAGGGGTTAAGCTTATTGTAAACTCCCTCCGCTACGTTCCAAAGGTAGATGTTACATATGATTAGAGGAACTCTGCTGTGGCAGTCACGGCAAGCTACTTCCGTTCCAGTTGAGCATTGCTAATTTTTTAAACCCTCGACCACATGTGTGGCACTATGGTGTAGCTCCTTTTTTCCTCTCTTTTTGATCTGTTTTCAGGGGGGGTGACTGCAATTTTATGGTAAAATGCTTACTTGGGCCATATCCTCTAATGTTTAACCATGCTTAATGGTTTTCAAATTATGTGATACAATACCTATGATAACTTTCCTCAATAATTTCACATGATACACTGATTTTTTTCCTCTTGGCTCGGCAGGGCAGTTGGTTTACTGATAGAGGAGATCACTTTTTTGTTTTTCTTGTGCAGCTTATAAAAAAAATCAAGAATGGCCTATTTACATTACTTTTAAATCTACATTTTAAAAAACGTTCACTCTGACTTAAAGGGTTTTTAATATGTTTTTTGTCATTGCAGTCCTGTTAGATACTGATCAATACAACGGAATCAGACAATGAGGTAAATGCTGAAAGCTTCTGCTTAGTATGTTTTAGTGAATAAGTAGTATTTATATGTGGAATGTGCTCACTAGTTTTGTTAGCGATGTGCTGGATTTGACAGTTTAAGTAAAGACTTGTGCTCTGCTTTAGCTTTTTTCACATTTCAGCTCCATAAGCTGAGGTGCACAGTGGGAAATGTTTTGACTTTTGGTCCCTGATATGGGTCAGCCTCCAAAATACTCTACTTCTACATTTCCTATTTTGCAAAAGATGAAGATAGCAGAGTTATATTGCAAATTAGGAACATAAATGTTTCCTGGAGACCATGTTCCATATGCATGCTAATGCATATGTATGCATCACTGACTTGAGGGATTATTTGAAGAAAAAATATCTACATTTTACATTCAACATAAAAAATGAATACCTTCTATAGTATTCTAGTTCAAGTTCTACAATAGAAAAGGTCACACTCTATGTGTTATATCCAGGAGCTACTTCCACCGAGGAGGAAAACATGGATGTGGAGTTTGAGGGGCCCCAAGCAAAATTGAAAGTGGGACAAAACTGGAGGTGACTTTGTATGTGCAAGAAACTATAACCACAGTTAAATTTAGAACCTGAAACTATAGTCAGTCAACCAATTAAAAAAAACAATCTAAAAACTCTTTATCTCCAATTATATAACCAGGCAACTGGTGTTGTATCCTAGTGGTTAGTAGTGGTAGTGCACCTTAAAGGTTCAATATGCTTAAAGGCTGAAACATTATAGCTAAGTCACTTATTAGTTCTGTAGGGAAGTTCAGTCATTGCATTTTACCCATCACAATATACACAGCACCTAGCATTAGCATGTGGGGCACTCTGAGAACTCCAGTACAGGGGCACTGAAAGGAGAATTTATTTATATTTACATGTTTTTAATGGAGAAAACCTGTGAAGTGAGGAGTGAAGAGGTAAATTAATGCAGTAAGCCTTGGGGCCAACTGTGATTTGACCCCAGAACCTTCTTGATGTGAAGCTGGAGTGCTAACCACTTCACCACCGCACCACCCAAGAAACAATTATTTTAATACTATTTTTAATATTTGCCTTTGCGTTCGCATTTTCGTTACATCATTGTAGTACTAATCACTGTACAGGTAATGCTCATTTACGTAGCAAACTGAGAATCAATGAAGGTGGTCAATTCTTAAAGGTATTTTATGAAATCTTTAAAAAATTAGAAACCTGTGTTACATATGTTCTCTTTATGGTTTGCATTCTCCTCATCTGTTAGCCTGGGCTTCACTTTCTTGTTTGCTCCACAGAGAGTGAATGAGATGGAGAAGTGCCTTTTTTCTTGATCACAGGAGGTTCACTGGAGGTGTTGGGAATTTGAGTTCAGTGCATGAATTGGCATCATGCAAGAGGGGTTTAATTTAGAGCATATTGGACTGTGAACATCAGACAGCACTGCAGTCTCTATGGCTTTTTAACAGCTTTGTATACTCAAATAGAGTATACAGAGTCAGAATTTCTGATTTTAATATATTTACAGAATAAGGTAAGTCATATTAAACAAAATAGGTAACAAGACTTGAAAGTGACAGGATTAGCGGTGGGTGATTTACAACATAAGTAATATGAGGCAAGGTAACAGCAGTGACCATCTCTGTAAGTATACCCCTGCTCAGACTAACACTCATTAAAAACAGGGATGACGCCGCGGGAGGTAAGGCCACATTACATTGTTGGAGATTATTCAGCGCCGTCACTTGTAAATTGACAACACGAGTTACCCCGATCTATAATTATACCTCTCTTATCTGCTGTTACATCGGATAATGATGGAGGAAACTTGAAGGCTTCTCTAGGTTACTTTTAATGAGTCCCCTTTCTTTAAAGACCACAAAATGCCACCAATTTAAGTCCTGCCAATGCTCTTCATTTCAAGTTGAGAAACACCCGTAGAGAGGAAAAAATCATCTCGTTGACCGGCAGTGTCAGCAGTTAAGAAGCCAGCATGAGCTTGCTCCTTCTCTGTGGCAGGGATCAGATTAGAATTCATGAAATAAAAGTTTTTCTGGCATGAGATGATCACGGCGTCACTCAAACCTTTAATTAAAATAAAAATAGTCTACCCTGCAGGAGCACTGTGTGATTTTTAAAGGGGAACACCGGTGATTTTCTAATCCAAATATCCGTGGTCGTTGCAAAATAATTATAGATATTCTACCAGCAGTACCCGAATAATAAATATGAACCATTCTCCATAAAAGCATGAAACACTAAAGTTAATGAAGTACAGAATTTAATTTAATGGAATACATCAGGCTGGTGTTTTGAGGATGGTAGGAGAGTTTCAGAGCAGTTATGAACAGAACAGAAAGCTGAAGTATCTCAAAACCTAAAAATGCGGTGTTTTGACATTGAAATGCTACCTAAGTTATCCTTCTGAGTGAAAAATTGGGGATTTCAACATCAAACTTTTAACATATTTGTGACACTATTCAGAATCTGTTGATCTATTTGTGTAAAATAACACGCCATCACTTGGGAATATGCTAAATGATGCTAACTGAATAGTGAATAGTTGTGGGCTTTGGCGACAAAATCAGATTTGTCACAACAACAAGACAGGCAGAATGAGATTAGTTTCTTGACAAGTTAGAACATTTCCTCAGTTAGGAGAATGACTCAAGGCAAAATGTCATGATATATAGTACTATGTCACAGAATATGCTTTTCACATTGTCAACTTACCACCTAAAAATAAATAAACATCCCTGATCTTGAATGTTTCCTGATGGTAATGTTTCAGAATAGATAGAATTGAGCACTTGTGGAATATTGTCAGTGTCTCTACAGGTTAAAGCTCAAAGCAGGACAACGATAATGAACCCAAAGGTGCACTGTGGTGTTTGTCAGTTTTATGTTTGAGTCTGTTTTTTGCTAGAAGGCCTTCATTTACTCATTTTTGCTAACTCCATTACTAAGCTAATGATGGTCCCAGTTGTGCACATCCATAATAACAACCACAAAGCAATGATTATTTTGATGTGGAGTGTTTTGGATTGGAAGTAGATAAAAATCCTAAGACTCAGCCCTGTTTTCTTGAATGTCTCTTTGTACTGTAGAAGCAATTATTATTAGCTAATATCAGCAGACTCCAAAACAACATAAGCACATGATGACATACGTCTTACATAGAGGACATTTAAGTGGGTATGTTTTGGATAATCCCAAAGCTGGAACATAAAATTAAAGTCTTTACCGGTCAATGCAGATATTAATCTAATACAGGTTTTATATGACGTTTGATGGAGGTCTGTGAAAGGAAAGGATCAACCTTGTTCTTTATTAAATATACCCACAAAGTGATATGTTCAGTCATGTTATTAAACCACGAAATCATCTTGAATGATATAAAAAGCATCTTAAATTGTCCTTCTGAGTGAACATTTTCCTTCCGCTTTGAATACATTGATGATACAAGATGATTCAGAATGTTGATCCATATGTGTAAAATAGCAACTATCATCACTTCTGACTATGCTCACTGATGATAACTGATTGAATAATTGTAGGTTTTGGTGACAAACGTCAGCATACTGTCAGTCATATTAAACCACAAAATCTAATAGATATAAAAAGTAACTAAGGCTACATGCAGACTTCAGGCAAATGTGGCCCAAATCCGATTTTTTTGCCCGTATGTGACCTGTATCCGATCTGTTAAAGACAGTTTTAACAGCACAACACCACTTTCATATGTGGTCCTAAATCCGTTACGTATCCAATATTTTGCAATGCGCCTTCAGTCTGAACAGCCAGGTCACATTTATCTGACTTTTATGTCATTGAAATGCGACAAACAATTCTGCATCCCAAGGGGAGAATTGGCGTGAAAAATATATTTACTTCCGTAAACACAGTGTGTACCTGTGTGGTCACGTATTATGTTAGGACCTGTTTTGCACATGCGGGTCACTTCAGGGTCGCATTCCGTTCATACTCAAAACTGAAAGAAGTTGCATTTAATGTGTAATATGAACCAGCACCCAAAAAAATCATATTTGATCAAAAAATACGAATTGTGCATTAAGACCTGCTGTCTGAACGTCTTAGAATCATTGATGAACTCTCCCTAATGTAAACTATTATATCATCTGCATATACGGATGTTTCATGCTAATTCAGGTTTATTTTATGTGCAAGTCCTCACGTCTACAACATTTGATTAAAAGTGCTTACCACAAACACATTTTGTGACTATTAACAGTTAAATATTCTCATTTTGCCAGTGTTTGGGGTTTTGAGGTAAAACAATGAGGAAATTAAGAAAATGCGGTTGGGGAGTGAAAATCTGACAACAAAGCTGACAACAGCTCAACGTAAACCACCTTTAGCATTGTTTTAGATAGAAGTACATTTTTTTTCAGTTTCTTCTTTATTGTTTTTACAATCAAACTTAAGAATTCACACTGGTCAGTATAGTACAAGACAGACAAAATGCAATGCAACAGTACCATTATTTTCCTAAAGTTAATTCTTCTGTAATGAACATGCATTGAACAATGAGTGGAAAGCAGAGAGGGATGAGACATTTTTAAAGCATTCACTAAAAATGTAAGTAGTGTAAGTACTGAGTGAAAATACCAGCATGAAATTCACCACCTGGACCCTTCATTTCAGTTTAATTTAAGAGAGCAGCGAAAACGGATTTACTACGCGCTGAGATTCCTCTCTTTAATCACGTTTTAAATGCAAATTTTGAGCAAATGATTTTCTCTCCTGTGGTTTAGTTTAGCAATCTAAATACTTGTTTGGAAATAAATTAGTCATTGCAGTGTGGGATTTAGCCTAGCTACATTTCCTTTCTGGCATTTCTCCTTAACACCTGTTCTATCCAGCTAAGGCTCCTCCGCAGAAATAAAGCGCTTTTTCTCCTCCTCTTTATTTGATTTGCTGCAGCATGATGTATGATAAGATACTGAGAAAGAGACAAAAAAAAAAGGATTGTTGTTTGTTTAACAAGTTAAACCAACTGGCAGGTGTTAGGTCCACTAAGAATGATTTAGATTTCCAGTGTGACTCATGTTGCACTTGAGACGTATGATTGGTTAGTGAATGATTTAATTTGCAGGCGCAGTTGGCGTCCAGCCCACTCAGTAGCAGCGACTTACACAGATGAGTAATATCACAAACTGACCTGAGAGTGTCCTCATTCGTAGCTACGGCGACTGTTTACCTTCACGAGGAACTGTTGTGGATTTGGGTAAAATGTGACAAACTCAAATCTAATTTTTCCAACTCAATCTATGAAGACCAGATGTTCAGAAAACTCATTTTACCTTTTAAGATCCAATCTGTCCTCATGGAAATAAACAAGTGAGCTGCATATTAGAAACACCTCTCAGTATAATACAATGCAATTCAAGCGCAAGATACTGTAATCGATCGCCTGCAGTCTAAAGATGTGGTATCAACTATAATCTTCATAACTTTACTACTTTAACTTTCTACTGAGACTATTGCATGAAACTGCATTATTCTTTAGTTGATGACGTTGCTGCAGAGGCTATCCAGTCAATTTACATGAGAGCAATGGTGTTGTACATTAAGGGATTGGTTATCAGGCACTACAGCAGTCAATGCAAAAGCGTACAAAATTACATCAGCAACAAACTATTTATGCTGCTTCTCTTAAGCCTAAAAGTGCATAGAGAAAGTGATGCATAAGCTCAGTGTCTGAGGGAGATCTGGTGGTCTGCATAGAAGACAAATGCCTTCAGAGATGAAATGTAAATATTTATGAAATGAAAGATTTTTTTTTTTTACATAAAAAACTGTTTTATATTACCTAAGAACTCCCTGATATTTGTAAAAACTGGATGGTGAAATACCAAAATGAATAATAATCATGCATGCACCTATGTACAAGGCGTTGAACAGGAGCACAACGGTGTGTTTTCACAGAGACATTTCTTTGCGAATCAAATGCTTGAATTATCTGATTCTCACAATGAAAAAAAAAAAAAAACAGAATTAACAATCTCTCCATAATGGGTTTCTAAATTAGCTTCACGCTAATTTGTGCATCACACAGGTCAGGGTTAGCGTCTTTTCTAAATATGTATAACCAAGTAAAATGAACATCTTCACAGCCATTTGCATAATTTATACCTAACAATAACATTGGGTGTTCATAATAGAAATATAGTCCAAAGGCATCGGCATTGGTATAAAAAAAAAAACTCCAAATAGATGGTTATGTTTTCAAATCAGAGAAGTGCTTTTCCCCCCGCATTCAAACACTGGAGTCTAGACGAAAACAAACAATGCAAAGCTATTTGGATTTTAGCTCGCAACCCCCCTTTTTCCCCTCTTCTGTCTCTACAGAAATGACAGGAGAAGTGCACATTTGTAGCTTGCAGGTAGTGGTTGGGGTACAGATTGAAGCTATGATATATGACATGTGTTGCAAGCAGTCTCTGTGTATCTCCCAAGGACCTGTCACAGCTCCAGCACAGGCAGTTAAAGGCTCTGTTATACGCAGTTTAATCCTCCATTTAGGTCACAATTCACCAGCAAAAAAATAAGGTTTATTTCCAGACGTTTCTTTATATGTATTGTGGAATGAGCACGGTTCACAAACAAGCTTTTCATTGGTTTTAGCTTTAGACATTTCCCTCTCATTGCTGGTTACTAGTGCTTTCATCATATTATAATATAAAAACACATGGTAGATAAATAAAGGAAACATATTTGTAGCTTTATTGAAGCACAAGGGTTGTTTGATTCTACCCCAACTAGATTCTTTTACACACATTATATCCATTTCCTTAAATATAGTCACTTATTTACTAGCCTCACGCACATAAGTAATTGTTCTCTGTTACATTCTAAAGGCTCCAGATTTTCCCTCAAGTCTTTAGCCGGAGATCATGTGCTGATTATGGCTGGATTATTCACTCAAGGTTGTGTCATTGCCAGAAGCCAAACCGAGCACAAGCCTTGTCCAATAGATTTTATTTCAACAGTTCAATGTACATGCGCACATAGCAAATTGCACTTTAAAGAGCATATGAACACAAGTGCACCATGCAGAGGTTGTGAGCGTGTAACGTTCCCACTTACACATTTATAAACATATATATTACTCATATAAACCTAAGCGAAAACTAAATGAGCGGGGGAAAAAAAAAAAAGATAGGAGCTGTAGGGATTGATCTGGATGTGATGTTTAGTTGAATAAATCAGGTCATATATCATTGAATATTTTTCTTTCTGCTGTTTTTTGGTTCAAATATGATGGTCTGGATGAACTGCAGAAGAGCCAATACTATATGTTTGGTCTCTATAGATATGATTTGTGTTGGCCTTTGATGCTTAACCCGATAATAGTCAGAGTTTGACCAGAAATGGATCTCATGTTAAGCAAACAGGGTTGATATTTTCCCGTGTGTGCAGCACCGGTGAAATCTGGGATCTCCTTTGTTGTGACATGGCATGATGAGAGAGGCACATCCTCTGAAATGCAGTCTGAAGGTGTCTCTGTGTTTAGAGGACACAACCTGTGTATATGACATTCCACCAGGCTATATCCCTACGTTTTGCTGCTGTGACCTATGGGTTGGGGGGTTGTGCGCCTCAGATCACAGCGATAGTCTGAGGGGGAATCTGCTAAGAGTACAGTAAAGGGAGCCTGTCTTCCTCCAGAGCCCGCGGCCCGCTGGTGCTGAGTAAGCCCATGCAGCAGAGGATGCCTGTGAATTAATACTCCTTGACAGTAAATGTCAACAGAATTTAAATTACACTGCCTGCTCTCTCTCATAAGCATGAGAATGTCTTTAACTTATATTGGGTGCCATGAACACGGCCACACCAGCCTTTGGGGGGGTGAATCTTTTTTTTTTTTTGCACTTCAAGATGTCTCCACATTTGAAACCACCAGCTCAGTGTTTTCTTGTCGCTGATCTGAAACCAGCAGCGAATTTGCCGGGCGTGCATGTGGCTAATTAGTTGAATTTAACCACAATGATCATTAGCGTTGTCGACAGATCTGCTGCAATCTCAAACCAGCGCCCTCCCTTCTCCTGGTCAATGGAGCGTTTCACTGTTCATTAGAGGAAGACACGGTGATGGAGCAGGCCTGGCTCCCTCTGTTAGGATTCATCCCAGAGCCAGAACCGAACAACATCTGTATTAAAACTAAATCTGGCTTAAGTACAGTTCCTCAGACTCTTGGTAAATGGAGTAACATGCTGGATTTATCATTGTTCTGTAGCTGGTAACGGCAAAATAATCGAAAGCAACTTAAAAAGCAGTTTTGAGCTCTTTCCTTTAACACTAAAAACATAAAATGATATATAAAAGTCAGGAAGGAAAATGTGATGAAATGGTGATGATGATGAATACAGTAATAAGTAATAATATGTATAAAAACTGTAAGATTAGATAAGTCAATATAAGTTTTTTTTATTCAATACATGGAAACTACAGTGTTACACAAAATATAGCAATACTACAAAATATAGAAATTCTAAAAATTTTTCCCAGAGTACCATAAAAGGTACAATATATTACACTACCATAGTAAAAATATCACTAATAAATCATGAAAGAAGAGCATTTAGCAATTAATTATGAAAAATAGGATATACTGTAAAGCTCTTATACTGTATGTAATATTTTCACATTAAAATATCAAACATCAAGAAATTTGGTCTGTTATATATGTTCACTTGTATTCTGCTATCTGTAATTTTGTTTTATTCAGTGTAACTGCAGTAACATATGCCATTCACAGATCCTTACATTTATCATTACCTGTGGCTGTTTTATTAAAAAGAAATAACATAATGTGAATATATGTCAATTAAACCAATGTGAGTTAAACTTTAACACATAACCTTCTGTGTAAATGTGTTTTCTTCAGAGTTTTATGGACAATGCTGCTGAAAATAACTGCCATGTTTAGGGTATTGGTGAGAATATGATGGTACGATACAAGGTTTACAATTCAATATATTATGATACTATGCAATCTATTATGTCTACAATATGAATAAAAACAGATAGTTTTCATTTTGGAGAGTAAATAAATGAAGAAGAGTGCGATCTGCATTGGCATTTAACATGTTTAGTGTAAAATTATAACACTATATTTTGTGAAATATGGGATTAATGTTTGCTTTTAAAAGAAAAAAAATAATAAGTACTGCATTGCATTGTACTAGTGTATCAGTATACATTACCCATGATTCCACATTGCTTTGAACAATAGTTATACTGTTTTAACAAACAAAAACATGAAAAAAAAAAACATAGCAATTGCTTATTGTGCAGTATGTATGGATGCTACATGTCTTCAACATAAAATACAGTCTGTGTTCCATCCCATCATTGATGTTCCCATCATCAGGTTGCATCTTTTGCAGAACTATGCTTAATTCCTTAATTCCTTGTATGATGCTTGTTTAGTTACCTGGTTAAAGTTGTTTTGGTCCAAGTATTGTATGAAACATGTCGGAATATTTAACTTCAACCCACATGACCTATATGTTTGAGGCATTGTAATCAAAAGTGTCCTTTAGAATGATAAAGTAAAGATTAAGTTGACAATGGAAAGGCTAGAAAATGCTCTCAAGTCTATGTTTTGCAGGTTAGTGCTGCAAAGTAACACAGATCTTGGCGGGCAGTGGCTACCCTGCGGTGACCCCCGGGACTGGACTTGTTTCAAAAGAACACAGTTGACAGGCCAGCAGTATCAATGAGCTGACCTCTCTGCAGCCCACGCCAGCAGGTATTTTTCCAATTGTGTGTTTTTTCGTCTTGTCTTCACCTTGCCACAATTTATTCCCGGTGTGTTGGAGGCTGTTGAGGTATGAACTGTGTGGATTTCGACGGTTGCGGCGCTTGAACCGATGGCCATGGGAAAATAAAAAAGCTTGTTTTTCTCTCCAGACTTTCCGTACGTCCGTTTAACTTCGTGTCTGTTTGTCTGCGCGGATGTCTGTACGTCTGCCGCGTTGAACCGCCGGTTTGACATTTATCGTCAGTGTAAATTGCAAATGGTGCCGAGTGCAAGGACGCTGTCAAATCACACATACGGGAGGAATATTACACGTCTACAGCATGAAATCACCTTTACCTGAATTGGCCCTAATAAGCTAATTGACCTTTTCCCATCACTGGCTCTTTCACTGCTGTCTTAAGCTGAGAGGAAATGTTGAAAAGTGAATGTGTTTTAGAGAGCACATGTGGAGAAGTGTTGTTTTTTTTTACTTCACTTTTTAAGGATGTGAGTTTAATGAGCGTGCTTTCTCCATCTGGGTGTTCAGGTTTCTTTTATCTCTAAGCTTCCATATTAGATGCAAGCAAACCTACCTACTAACAACTCTCCTATCTTTGTGTGCTGAGGAGACAGAGGGCAAATGTCTCCTTTCATTTATTTCCACAGTAATAGTATTGTGGTTCGGGAGAGCATAACATTTATTAAGCTATTTATAAATTGTAGTTGGAATATATACATGTCAGATGTGATTCTATTCCAGTTGTTGTGCCATGTGTTACAGCAACATCCCAGACTGTTCAACAAGGAGGCCACATTATACCCTATAAACATCAAATTTTTTACCCAGTCTCCCACTGTGGATCTTTCAGGAAATGCATTTGTGACACCCTTTGGTTTGAATTCCAAAGTGTATTTATTTAATGCTCTTTAAAGCTTGTCTCTGTAAGTTTTCACATCTGTCTCTGAATTCTCTATCCTCCAGAATTGCGGCGCAAGAAATGTCAAGATGGATCTTGACTCCACCTCCGTCCCTACCCCCTCTAAAACCACTTAGCCATGCTGAAGTGCACTTTGTCCGTAACTAGATATAAAGGCCCTTGTTTTGCTCCATTTGGAGAAGCCGCGGTGTCCAAAGCATTGAGTGTAAAGCATGCATCTTCTTGTATATGTAATTTTCTGTGCAAATATGTGTTTTGTTTACAGAGGGGGAAAAGGTTCATTGGCAAACCAAGCATGAAGTGGAAAAAATATGATTCTGATGGAGCATGAGTGGTCAGTTAGAGACGTGTGCTTTCTTTTCTGTCTTGACTATCCTAAGGTCATGTCTTTTATTCTGATAACTCTCATTCCTGGCCCATCCAGCCATCAAACCCTATTTTATCTCTTTAATTACAGGCCTCACGAGCAGACACATAAGTTACAGAACTGGGTGTAAACAGAAGAATCGCGCGCTCCAGTTTTTTTTTTTTTGCATAATCTTTGACATTGGTCCTATGTGTGTCAGGGTAATATCTACATCTGATGCGTGTCGCACTTAACACCGGAGGGCAAAAAGGAGATCTATACTTCAAGAAGTGCTGCAAATTGAACGCTAAGGGCCAGACAAGAGCGTGACCAAGAGGAGATGACCACTGAGTCAAAATGGAGCCCAATTTAACATCTGCGTTACCATCATACGACAGATACAATGACACAAATACAGTCCAAGAATGTTATTTGGCAGTAGAGGAGAATCTGAATTCACACAAAGCCATCCAGTCTGCATTAGATATTAATATTTTCATTAATTCCAATGTTTTAAAGTATTAAAAGTTGTAATTATAAAGAAACGTTTAGACTTGAAGGAAAGTCGCATTCCCTTAAGGCCATATGGCATAACCATTTTATTCACAGTAATTAAACTTGCTCTTAAGCAGACACACATATCTCTTATAGCCTGTGGTGTTTTTGCTCAAAGGTTTATCCAGAGGGAAGAGCAGCCAACTTTCACACAACTGTGTTAGGACTCCTCTATTGTTTATTTTCTGTTAAGAAACTATTAAAAGCAGCCTGATCATTAGAGTCTCCGTGTTATTAGAAGCCAAAGGAATACGAGGGGAAAAACAAAGATGAAATGAGTGTTATTACCGCGGCAGCCTGGTGTTCCATTAGAGAGCACCTCTTTGTGGGTTTTCCTCTGCTCTGCCAGGGCCTTATGGCTCAGACAAGAGAAGCAAAGAGAGCAAACACGCTGTGACAATCGTGTCCTCCTTTTTATTCAGGAGCTTTCACCATTGGCACGATGGTTGGCCAGGTTAATGTCTCCATACAGCATGTCAGCAGAGGCATCCTCTCCACGAGATGTGCACACCGGTGTGACGGCTCGCTCAGACATGTTTGTTATATTTATTCCGCAGTAACCGAACCACAGGAAATGAGGGGTGTCTATGCAAATCTTCTGACATCATCAGAGAATTAGAGTTCTGAGTGAAGGTGAGAAAGGGGGGTGGTGTTTACCGTGAAGAAAGAAGTGAAATGAATGCAAGGACATAGCTATTTTCTGAGCAATTGATGCACTGGTTGAGTGTCTCCGGTCAGCTAATTTCATCAGTCCTGTCTTAATGCAGGCTCTGATAAATCCACATCAACAACGCATGGTTGAATAGCATTTCTTATCGTCACAGAAAACATGTGAAGCATGGTGTGGCAAAGCTTGTTAATCTGCCTTTTTACACGTTGTTGAGCGGTATCGTATCATTCAGGTCACATGGGGAGAAGTGGAGCCTCTGCACACTTCTGTACCGTCGCTGTCATTTCCTCCCTGCATGACAGGATATGGTGAAGCTCTGTTTATTGGAGAGCAATGACTTCTTTCAGACTCCAGTGCGTTGGGCTATTTTGGACGGATGGTTTGACAAAGGCCATCGTTTCTCAAGCTTGCTGCACAAATACTTCCATTTAACTATTTGCTTGACTTTAAAGGCTCTCGCCACGTCTAAGCAGATCTGGCGTGATGGTGTGCCGCCAAGTGAGTCCATTTGCCTTGACCGCTGCGCTTTCAGCCGACCACGCATCTGAAATGAAGAGACATTTAGGCTACATATGGAACTGAACTGATGTCACATAGATTTGTTGTTTATATGTGTTGCTGAATGTGAAATTGTGTCGTATTTGTCCACGGTTGATATGTGGTGTGGACTGCTCACGCTGGCCCAGTATGGTCACTTTTATACACCTATAAAACACAAGGGTGTGTTCTAGAGCTAGTGGATAGTTGGATATTATCGCCACTGAAAATATACATACATTTAAGCAAAAATACTTAATTAAACTAAAGCGTTACTGTTGTCACATTAGTAGCAGTAGACATTAGGAGACATTTCTGTCAATTAGAGATAGACTGATTTATCTGTTTTACAAACTCTGTATTGGTAGAACATGGCTCTGATGGTCACCAATGTGTCGGCTCAGCTGGAATTACCATGGCTCAAAGATACAAGAAAACATCCATAATGGCCCAGATTTTTCAGTTTGGTGTTAAGTTCCAGATTTATTATTTACTTTGACTTAAATATTCAGCCTGATTGTTATTCAATTTAAGTCAGAGATTTTTTTTTTATCATAACTGTATTAAAACTGTACAAATAACTGAGTTCACTTTACAAGAACACATTAAAATACAACACAACTACTACAAGAGCTCGCTTCAGGTTAATTGCTGGCCACACATTTTGGGAAAATTACTTATGAAATGCATTAAATTACCCTGTTAAAAATACAGCATGACACATAATAGAAGGAATTGCATTACTTTTTATAACAAATAACAAATGGATCATTCTGGTCCGTAGTTGTAATTGGCTTTAACCTTATTCGTTTGGGGAGTATTACCTGTGAACCTGTGGTAATTAGAATAATTGCCAAGGTCTGTAAATCTGTCATGTGTAATTTGTCGTGTAAAAATTCCACCACAGATTTCCCATTTCCACAAACACATAGGACAGTAATATATTAATTAATATTAGCCTCATGCAATATTGATGTCTCTGTGATTTAGTGGGATTTGCAACATTTTGTGTTTGTTTCTGTGCTGGTGATAATGAATTAAAGTTTTAAATGTGTTTTGGGTGGAAATTCAAGAGGTTCATGTCACAATAATGAAAGAGCAAATGTAAATCCATCTTAAGAGCGACGTCTGAAAAGACAATTAAATGGATGTCATGCATGGTAGCTACAGTGTTGTGGAATGTTGTTCTAGATTCTACAGTTATGTGGTGAGCCTTGACATTAGAATAACGTCAAAACAATAATTATGAGTAAAAAAAAAATATTTTTTTGAATGAAAAACAGATATGTGAGGAATTAATTCCTAAATCACAGATCCACAGGCTGTACTAGTCCTGGTGAATAGGGTTCACGTTGCATTTGTAGCTGTTGAAGACACTACAAATAACACAACTGTGACAACATTTTTGTTAATGTGCTTATATCAAGAAACCTATAGAGGTATATATACTAACCCTCAGCTTTGCATTGTCTCCCAGCTGATCTAAAGTCAGTGTAAACCATGATCTCTTATATTTTCCTACATAACGCTTATCATAATAAATGTCCCACTAATATTGTTAATATTGATTTAAGTATAATCTTACATTTCCAAATATATTAATTTCTGATGAGGTTTAAAGATCATTCTAAAGAATTTTGATACCAAAATCAAAAGAATAAATATTCCCACAGTACACGCTACATATGTTTTTCATGAAATGTGATCTGAACATTTTTTGTGATCACTTAGGTGATGATGAGTCACTTGTGTGAGAATAAATGCTGCCCACAGCCAGTATATCCTCTGGATATCTAAGGTCTTCAGTGATCCCACCGATGTGTGAGCTGTAAATAGAGAAATATATGCCGGGGCACAGTCTCTCAGATCCACCATGATTAGGTTGCTTAACAGTTTAGAGGATGCTTTGAAAGTGAGATTCCTCCTCTCTTTAACTCATTGTCACGTTGTTTTTCAGGTCTATAGATTGTGCCTCTAATCTGTTTAGCTGTACTTAAATTGGCTGGGTTGACATCTCCCCGCTTTAAGGCTGGGATTCCTTTTCTCCCTGCTCGAATACCCTTTCACGTAACTTAATATGCCATTTTGGTCTCCCAGGGACAATAATTGAGTTTAGGCGAAGTTTAAATAGCTTAAAGGACAGGGAATACAGATGGGCATCTCTGTGATTAACAAACTCCAGCCCAAGGTCTCTGTGTTAGGTGCTGGATTAGGACATTACGAAGAGAATGACAGAGCTTTTTGGCACTTTATTCCCTCTCAATAACATTCTTTCACATATTAAGTTAATTCCACCCCTAGGTAGGGACTTTATCATGCAGAAGACCTTAATCCACTGTTGTTGAGTCCATCTCGCACAAGCTTTGATGAAGCCCCCCTGCTTTTCTGTGGGTGCAGCAGGCCTTGGTAAGACAAAGCACCCGTGACAGAGACAATAAGATGCAGCTTGAACCACAACAAAAAGAGGTTTCATCCAGTGGAGTGGAGAGAAGAGGTGTTGTTGAACAAAAAAAAAAAAAAAAAAACTTGAGTAAAAAAAACATCAAAGCATAAAGAAAAAGAACATATTCACACAGGAGTACCAGCACTTCTGATCAAGAAATGTATCACTATTAAGGCTGTGTGCGCTTTTATTAGGTGTCGAAGGCCCGGCCCCACTGAGCTGTTGTATAGCACTTTATCTGAGGGCCACCTTTGACCCCCCGTTGAAAAGCCCCAGTTGATATGATGAGCGTAAGCTTTGGGTGTTCTTTTAGATCTCGTATTTGGTGCTATCCTCAATTGAAAAGGCGTGTTTGTGGTGCCAGCAGCCAATTTATCCTTTGGCTTCTCTCACCCTGCATGGGAAAAAAGATTAGTAGTTAGTTTCGCCCCCCTTCGAAGTGACCACCAAGGGAAATTGAAAAGTCATAATTCGGCATGTCTTAAAAAAAAAAAAAAAACACACAAAAAAAACCATATATAATATATTGGGGATGTTTTGTGTATCTAATAGTTTTGTCAGCAGGTTCTTTTCCAGCATATTAAATGAGGACTGTGTGTGCTAATTGTTTATCAAAATGAAAAAGAGTCATGCTCTAATTGCTTTTTGAGTGCACGGTGTGGACACAGTAACAAAAAGCTGAGCAGAGCATATGAGCAGTCCATTGACCACTCTATTGAAAACATCTCTGACGCGATGCTGAATAGAATAATTAATTCAGTCACCTGTCTGAACTTAAGCTGTCCATTTGATTGTCAGTGATGCTGAGAGGCTCTGAAGGTTTTGATCCTTCCAGCGCTAACAGATGGTTGTTGTGGCTTGGCCTGGGCTGGGAATCGCTCCTGAAGAGCAGACAGAGGGTTGGAGGGGGAAAATCCCCTGTTGCCGTCCCTAAGAAGACCATAAGCTTGAGCAGAGAAAAAGAAAGAGCCTGCTACTGGTGCTAATTACCCAGAAACCACACAGAAAGTGCCCACTGTCACTAACTGAAGAGGTTCACATCCCTTCTTACACAGATAAAAGGCGTAGTACGAAAACATTTCGCAGGGGACAAAGAAGGGAAGATTACCATAATCTTTTGGTTTGTATCCCCTGTAAGCTGTCCATGTGTCCTTTTCCCTCAATCTTTCTCCTTCTCCTCCTCCTCCTCCCTTTCTCTCCTGCTCTCCACTGCTCTCTTGTTTCTTCTTGTCTAAAATCTGGTTTGAAGGAGCAGAAATGGTGGGAATTGGCTTTGGAGCCTAAGCCTGACAGTTGTGTTCTTCCCGCCTTTCTGTGATCATCCCTGTCATTGGTGGGCTGCTGTTGGGTAATCAGACAATGGCAGGCGAAACGAGGTGTCACTGTGCTGACAGACCCCTCTTCATGTTATGTCATTGTTAATCCTCAGCCTTCAGCCTGCTCCCACTGCTGCTTTCATCCAAACATTCTCCATGAAGGGGATAGGGGATAAATATGATGCCTTCATATTTCTACATATCAAAGCGCTCTCAAGTGGCTGTTTTCTCCCTAACTGGCGAGGGATTGTACAGCACACAACTCGGAGCGAGAACTTTTTAAATGAGGACATCACAGCGGCTGCTCGCATTGGCTCCCTGACTGTCCCAGTCACAGGAAGCCTGGACCAAAGCCAGTCACACAGCCAGGAAAACAGCCGCTTTTAAGGCGCTGCATAAACGCTGTCTTCTCCGGCTGTGGATCACCCCAGAGGTCTGATCCTTTTAGCATCGTGGCTGCCTTAGAGCACCTCTGTGGATCTCATCGGAGACTGTGATGAGGAGTCGAGACATAGTGAAGGAAATGGTTTCAATTAAAGGCAGAGAGAGTGACGGCTGACACTAAGAGCCCCGTGTCTGGGTGAGAACAACAGCAAGTGGTAGAGTCTCCGGCAATCATTATCCAGCGCTTTTATAGCATCTAAAAGCTCAAAACATTCAGATTGATGGCAGAATATGTGCTCAGTGGATAAGGCATCCCATAAATGGCTCCGTTTTCGCTCTCTTGCCTTCGTCTTTTTTTGGCTGCTGAGTAGGTGGTGTTGAAACAATGACAGGAAGCCTGCTAGTTTTAGTAAAATCTCAAGTTTATGAACGATTATACTACTTTTCAGCAGAGTGAGGCACGGCACTTTGCATATTTCTCTCAAGTCCGTGTAAGAAAAGTGACTGTTTTCCATCAAATATCGTAGTTACGAGCATATCTGGAGATCAGTCGCTGTTTGGTTCAGCGTTGAGATTGAAGACAATGAATTGCTTGTGTTCACCTGCCTAAACGCAGGTCATGGTTGTTTTTATCCTCTGAGCAAACCTTGTTTCATACCTTTTTCAGATGTGACACATTCAGCTAAAATACACTCAGCAATGGTGTCCTTTTCATTTCATTGTTTGGTTTGCCGAGCTCTGATTGCATTTGAAAGCGATGCCACAGGTCCATTCCCATTGTGTGTGCTGTGCTGTGAATCTGTGCCTGGTTTCTTTGACAGCCTCAGTGTGAGACTGATGTTTCAGAAGGTAGACATGTGTGCTCCCTGTAACGCTGTGTTTACAGAGCCTCCCCACCAAGTCTCTGCTCACTGCATACATGGCACAGAAGGCCCAGATGGGATAACACAGTTTACTGCTGCTCTTTCTGGAGGATGGCAGCACCAGGAAAAGAAAAACAACAAGTTTACACTGCAGTTCAAGCTGTTTATCAATAAAAAAATCTGAAAAAGTCAGATTCATTCCCATCCTTATTATAGTTTTCATGATTTGCTTGTTTGCTTGAGGTGCCATTATCATCATTAGCACATTAACAACGTACATATTATTACACTTTTGGAAGATAAACATACGTTCTTAGTCCACATACATTATAATTCTGTATATTCTCTCTCACTGAATGAATGGACTGATAAAGAAGCTAAATGCTAACAAAAATATTGTTATAATCAGAATGACTGCTTAAAGAAAAGTAAGCCAAAGCAAGAAAACCTACTCAAATTCCCATTTGCACAGTCCAATCTTTGGAGGAGGAGGATCCATCCACCTTGTAGTCAGCTAGGTTTCTTTGTTCAAAAGGAATGATTCAGGTGAACTGACTTCCCACATAGATTCAGTAGAAAGAGTCAGCATCATTCAGGTGAAGGAAGAGGAGACGGGCAGTTATTCCTCTACTGTAGCCTACCCACTGAAGTGTTGTTTTTGATATATTCAAAGCTCATTCATTATTGTTGTTCACAATATGTTTTCCCTCTTTTTTTAATCAAAATTTTTGAAACTAGTGTTTTTTGCTTTTTAACCATGAATGTTTTAACACTACATTTATCTTATATGAGCAGCAGCCCACATTATCACTGTGTAATAAAAGCTAATATGGGTATTGCATTAATTGACATAAAACCTCTTCCTAACCATGTACTATGTTTATGAATTTCTTGTACTACTGTCACAATATATAGCATTGTATCGTTTGTTAAGATGTAATGTCATTTTTAGTTTCCAGGGCCAACGTCTTTTCAATGTTCTGTATTTTGTCACAGTACTGTGCCCCCATAAAACATACCTTTTTTAAATTTTATTTTACCACGTCATGGTTGATGATAAAGAGCAGAGGTAGTGGATGAAGTAAAGTTGCAATTGTTAAACAAGTGGGAAATGCATTTGCGTTAGCGCATTAGCTAACTAACATTAGGTTCAACTGCATCTACCAAACTGGATCTTTAAGATTCCCCGATACAGATTAATGTTTTTATAAGGACTTGCACATCTTCACACTTGATTTTTCATTTGTCAGTCATTTATCTCTACTCAGGGGAAGGTTAATAAATTAACAATTTAATGCTAGGTCAACACAGACAGCTGAGCATGATGTACAGAACGTTGAATATGGGACATTGCACTTACAATTGTATTTGAGTTGAATAAATGCATTTAGCCACCAATGAAAGCTAATTGATACTTCACTAAAGTATAAAAGCTCCACTGTCATCAACTGTTTGGACCCAGAAATGAGTTTTATGTAGCATGAGTTCAGACTTAACAAGCTAATTGGCAATAATGATTTGGAAAGAATGTTGTTTCATGTGTATTTCCATATAAGCTTGTCAAAGGTGTATTTTAATTTAAGCTTAGGATTTTTCCCGGTGGCATTTCTATTTCTATTTCTTTATGGTTTCTCTATACTCTGTTATTTTGTTTTAGCTTGCTAGGTCAATGCTACCATATTAGCTAGTATAAGCTAAAAACAACAACAACAAAGTAAGTCTGTGTTAGCCAACTAACTTTGCCTAAAAATATATGTAGTGAAAGAGGCAGGAAGTAACTGCATAAATAAGATGTTACTATTGACCTTTTATCTAAAAACAGAGACCTTTTATCTAAAAACTTTTCTAGCTTTGGCTACTGTAAGCTAATTAGGAAGCTAAGAGATATGAAACTACTACTAAATTAAATGTTGCTCTTAAGGTGGGACTGCCGGTTTTGGAATCAGATTACTAAAATTTACTCAGGGAACAATTATTGACATTTACATTCACCAATGCAAAGAAAACACTTTCTGATGAAAGTCAAAATGAGTGCAGAGGTGTTTGGTGACGGCCTCAGATTGTGTTAACATTAAACTAAGCTCATGTCTATTTACCCACAGGTTCCTGTTACAGTCAATCTGCATCTCTTATTTAACCAGATCTACCTCATTTACAGGAGATGAAACAGGGAAATAGAAAAGAAACAGGAGATCTTGCATTTTTAATCCAGAACATTGAGTAGAAAATTTTTTGACAACAAACAGCACTTACAGGCGTGTTACACACAGCGAGACTGTTCCAGCCTGGAGCCCTGTTGTTCAGTCAGACAGAGACGAGCATGTCTTGGACCAGTCGGCTTAACATCAGCCTCCATTAAGGATCTCTTGTCAGAATGAATGCAAGATCTGCACATACAAGCCCAGTCCCCAAACTCAGTTGAAAGGTTTTCCAGTGTCAGTGAAAAAAGTCCTGTAAATGTCCTGGAGTCTTGAAGAATATTTATTTTAAATGTGTAATTGTTTTAAAACCAGCCACTTCAAGAAAGCTGCAAAGGAAGGAAAACTCTTTAAGAGGCTCTGTGGGATTTCATGGGATAAGTGTTTCAACCATAAGCGAGAGCTGCTTCAAAAAGTGTATATATAAACACTTAATGTATTTTTCATCCTTCCCAAACTGTAATGGGACTGAACAGAAGTTCAGTGTTTGGGCGCCATCTGAACTAATTACAATCACTATCCATAATTGAGAGGCAAATGCATGGAAAATCGCTCTACATCACATTGCATTTTAGTGACAAAGCTTTTCAGAGCAGCGGGTGACTTTTTTTCTGTGTCGTAGCTTATGCCTGGGTGGTGTTGTGCTTGATTCCGTGACAGAGTTTATTGAAATGATTTAGTTTGTAGCAGGCTGCATTCAGGGATTTGCTGTCCAAAGGTGTTGGGTCTGGAATTTGAGCGGCACTTCTTACTGCTCCATTTTCCTTTGTTCTGTTTGTCTTCACACGTCTCGCATGCTGAGAATCAAGCCTTATTTAATAGTCCTCATGCAGAGTATATATTACAAGCATATTGTGTTGAGGTTTATGTTTGAGACAATTTCCTATTATCACTCTGTAAAGAAAAAAAAACATTTACTCTTAGTGTCCTTTAAATGCAGCTAAATATCCTCTTAATGTAATGGCTCCTGTGTATTCAAACCTTGTGGCATTCTGGCTTTGTACAAGCTTAGACACAAAAGACAGAATTTACGTAATTCCCAAAATGACAATATGAGGCTATGATCTTTGGTCATTAATCTGTCGTCACCAGATGGGTCTTTTATTCCATGGATCTGTGCTGCTTTCTAAAACACAATGGCAAACCTACTTTGGTCGTATTCTTTAGCTGCTAAAATGATGTGGAGTCTCCTTGCTGCGCTGTTGCTTTGTCATCTTGGATTTGTGCATCTGCACTGGCCTAAATATGCTTTTTCTCCGGTGTGGTCGATGCGCCCTTATGGAACCCTTGATCAAAGCATAATGCACAGACTGTCACTTGGCCTCCCTTAGCAGTTGGCAAAGAGTACTCTGAATTATTCAGATCCGTTCTCATGAATACTTGTGCAGCTTACAACACTGTCGATGGCAAATAACACTCATCTAAATAGAGTAACACATCCTCTTTTGTAATTCTTAAGGTTTTTACACGCCAAGAGCAGTGAGCATAAACGATACGAAAAGACAAATTGGTGGGAAGTGAATGAAAAACAACGCAAATATCAACAGTTGATAATGAACTGATTCTGATGAGGAACCTCGCCTCCATTCTGGGTCCATCCTACCCATAACAAGAGAAAACAAAAGGAGATGATTTCAGTCATAAACCTCTAAGGTGAACCATAAACCCAGTACTGTGACAAACATGCAAAACACAAAAATAAATTGTCAGTAGCTATGCCCTATGATAGATGTGACTTTAACTTTGCATTTTTCTAACAATAATGCAACATTGGTTATATTTATGAAATGATAGAACTATAATAAACCCATAAAGACCCAAACATTCACCATCGACCCAAAGCATCTACTCATTATAAAATGTTTACTAACTGTTGAACCGCTAATCCTATCAATACATGTAAATAACTGAGGAAAAATGCAGCTTCTCACCTTTTCATTTGTATCAGATATGACCCATTTGGAGGTTCAGAGGCTCCGTAGTGAACGTAGAAACACCATCATCTTCTGCAACATTGATTCCCCAGTAAAACCTATAGAGTTTATTAAATGACAGTGGTTACAGACATTTGCTGTTATGTTCAGTTAGTGATATATTTTAAAGAAAAAGTCTATTTTTCCTACTTCTTTTCTGATTTGATCTAATAATCTTTGAATTTGCTCTAAGCTTTTGTGAACATATACATGATTTACACTGAAAAATGCAAAATGTAGAGGAAAATATATTAATAAATGGTGTTCAATTAGGAAAGACAAAAATAAATCATTTGGAAGTTGTGACAAAAAAAGTTGTGGGTTGTCAAGAAAATCAGCTGAAGTTTTTTTTTAGAATTAATTTTTTTGGGGGGGGTTGGCACTATTTCTAACAAAGCACAAGAGTATTATATTGTTGCTATTATTATAATTATTATTAGTGGAGAAAAGAACTAGAATCCACTAGAAATAGAGTAACTATAAATAGCTGTGTTGGCTTGGTTTGTGTAACAGGAGTTTGTGAAAATGTAAAAGAGCATATTGTAGACAACAATACACATTTTAGTTGATGAAATAATAAAAAAAAAAAGATTGTGTATATATAGGCTGTGCATTTTTACCGCTGGGTAATGTGAGAATAGTTTAGTCCTACAGCAGCCATAGTAAAGTGTTCAAGAAAAACTGTTTAGTCTGTACTTTTTTCTGTCAAAACCACTAGAGAGGGGTTAAAGGCCCACATGTGGCTCCGGAGCCATGAGTTACAGACCCCTGTAATAACCTGTGGAACCAAGTGGCAAAAAGGAGGAAAAGCACGGGTCATAATTTGTGGTTTAATAATAACTGTGGTGCGGGTGTGAGCTGTTGACCTTGGTGGAGTTCTGCGCTCTCTGAGTGCACTTTTTATTGCACTTTTATTTATCTTGTCATCCTCTGTGGGTCCTGAGCCTCAGGTTGGAAACTGGAGGCCTAGAGGACCAAATCCATGGTTTAGTAAATAACAGTTGGTTTAAACAGGTTTTTAGACAGAGGAGCTTTAATGTAGTTTAGTAAAAGGTTTAAAAGGTGTTGAGAAAGTTTAAAATGTACTGTAATGGCCCACTATTCAGAGGTTAAAATGAACAATCTCAGATCATCATCTCACTATAACACAATGCAAACTTTTGAACTCTTGGATGCCACCGGGAAACATTTACTGTCATCCCACCGAAGTGGAAATATGTTCATCTCCATGAGTGTGACTTGTGAAATTGCTTGTGTTTATCTTCTCAGAAAAGTGAAGCTATTGATTTTGTGGGCATCCAGTGTCTCCTCTTTTTCCTCGAGGTGAAATTTTGGAGCTACTGACAGAGGTCAGCGGAGCCCAGATAGACCGTGTGACCGCGCACAAGACTGTCAGGTCATCTTTTCAAGCCTCCTCTGATCTCTGCGCTCTGTAGTCATCCCACAGATAGGCCAACTGAAAAGATAAAGGTTGGATGTGCCTATGCATGGCCTGCTGTTGTTAGTACAGCAGGGGGAAGTGCCTATCAAATGCAGTTTTGTGCAGAAGGATTAAATTTGTATCACTGCCTACTCTAAATGTTGGAACACTACTCTAACATTAACAGTGTAGCTGTTTGATATGGCTTTAGGCTACACCATGTGGATTTGGCATTAAAATATACTGTAGCATGTGGGAGTTGAAGTTTGTCTTGAAAAAAAAAGAAACTGAATGACCTTTTGGCTATTGTAATTTGGCCAGCAATGCAGTTGTTAACATCTATCTATCTATCTATCTATCTATCTATCTGTCTGTCTGTCTGTCTGTCTGTCTGTCTGTCTATCTATCTATCTA
>JAPQRQ010000019.1:20558241-20571289 GCA_037367365.1 Apogon talboti | reverse complement strand
CTATCTATCTATCTGTCTGTCTGTCTGTCTGTCTGTCTGTCTGTCTATCTATCTATCTATCTATCTATCTATCTATCCATAATTATCTTAGTTCTCACTCTTTCTGTTGTAACTGATTGACCCCTGTTCATCCATTTTCATCCAATTCAGGCTAATCATGTGTCCACTGTAGCCACTCCACTTACCCCACACTGACTGACACACTATTTTTCAGTGTTCTCGTCTTATCAGCCTCAGTTTATATCATATTGTTGAAGAAGAGTGAAGGGAAATGAATATTTCAGGAGCTGAGTGAGCACGAGGCACCAGCAGGGCTTCATACCATCTTGTTTGCACTTACTACAGCCATTAACTTTACAAGCAGCATTTGTATTTATCACCAGGCCTAGATGGTTAGAAGCAATCAAAAACCAAACACAAGAAGAGAAATACAAGGTTCAGGTTGACATGTGAAGAAAAACTGAGGTGAAGTGCTGACATGGTGATGTCTTAGCAGATAACACTTAAATCATTTTCCTCCAAAACTTCACTGGTAAGGGTTCAAAGAGATATAGCCATAATACAAATTTTTGGAGTAAGTAGTGGTGTTTGAAGTTATTTTATGGGATTTTGCTGTAAGGCCCAGAATTGATTTGCAGAAGGGATAAAAGGAAGATACTTTATCTTCGGAGCTTTGTCGGAAAAAGCTTAGCATCCATTGGTAGTTCCGCCAATATGCCTGCAGGGCATGGAGGTAGGGTGAGAGGGGGGTTGCTGGCATTGACATTATATACCAGAATGAATTGTGCTGAGTTTACACCTCCTGCTGCTTACGTTCTGCTCTTTCATAATCTTTCATGAACCATACAATGTTTTATTTAATGTCCTGGGTCAGAGAGAAACTTGAGAAAAAACATATTAATAATGAAACGCATAGTACTGGGGAGGGAAAGAAAAGAAAAAAAAAACTTGGTTTGAGGCTCCTCAGCAAACAGGTCAGAAGGACCTTTTGAAGTCTACTGCTTCAGTGCAGTCAATAGTTTAAGAACTTGTGTTATTTCTGAATGTAAGGCCAGCTTGGACTTTTTCCTACCTGAAAATGCCAAATATCTCATTGCTTCTGCCCAGTGTCTTACTGTGGTCCTTGAAAGGCTATTCAAGCAGCCAGGGGAAAAAAAAACTCAGCATCTCAGGTTGGTCTTTCAGTGGAAGAGAGATTATTCTGTAAATACTGTTTTGGCTTCAGAAATGCACTGTTATTTTTATCTTCGATATCACCATATACTCTTGAATCTTAATCTAGACAGTTATTATAAAGTAAAAATGTCTGTGTATAGGTGTAATAGTATGTGTGTGTGTGTGTATATATTTTATTGATGTCATATCATATCACCCAGTGCTTGTTCCCACCAACCCTTTGACATAAGCTATTTCTATCAGTACCAAAGGGAACAAGCATATGCCGTAGCCATAATGTTTGTATTCCCCGGTGAATCCTCATTTACCGTCTGTTTAGAAGTGTAGGAAAGCCAGCTCTTGGCCCCTCTGCCTCTCAGGTCTTAATTGCTTAATTACAGTCATTATTTGAACTGGAGGCGAAGTCACCTGGCACCCTGACATCATGCTGGCCTTAACTGGGGAGGGTGGGAGAAAAAAAAAAAAAAAAGGGGGCTTTGAAAAACAGACGGATGATGCGGGGGTCTCTGGAGGATGAATGAAGATGCCTACTAGAGTTGTGATGTACTCACACACATGCACAAGACAGCCCGCATGCATATACAGTATATTCACTTGCATGTATCTGAATTCCCCACGTCTCCGGGACATTTCGGTGCTATCAGATGAAAAGGCTCCATGTCAGAGCCTGGGTACCTTCAGAGGAAGGTCCAGGGGCTGTGTGACTTATTCATGACTCTCCTGGTGCTCTCCGTCCTGGGTCTCCCTGCTTTGCACTGCACCTTGGTTTGGCACATAGACCAGCTCTTTGCCTTTTTCATATGGCGAAGCTCACTCATCCTGTTTAAAAAGTAAACAGTAGGTTGCATCTGTGCTAATAATTTATGTGCAGGGAGAAAGAAAGCTGTTTATGCGGGGAAATGAGATGGCATTAACACCTGCTCCACTATGGAATTAAATCCTGTTAAAGTTTATGTAGCTTTAACCACACAGATTTGACCTAAGGCGATTGTTTTTTTTTATTATTTGCCTTTTTCATATGTCAGAGATCCTTTTATTATCCGTTACAGACCAGTCATCTTCCATTCTATAATTAGGCATGTATCTCTTTGGTCGGAGAAAGAAAGAATAAAAAAAGACGTGGTTACATGTGTCAGATCTCAGGTGTGAATGTCTGGAATGGTGTTAATTTGAAGCAGGACATTACTGGAAATGAGCACAAGAGGTCAGGTGATACTGCAGAGATAAGAGAAGGTGGAAAAAGAAAAGCAGAAAAATACCAGCAAGCATTGAATGGTGTTTTAATTAGCAAATAAACTCATTTATTTTTAAATAACCTTTAATATGTTTTTAATTTATTCCATATAGTCTCTTAAAACAATGAAAAATGCCAAATGCTCTTAAATAACAAACTGGGATGTTTTTATTGCTTTAAAAATATTAGAAATAATGTATTTCACAGTAATTTATACATAATATACATTTGACAGCAAGGACAAATATACCTGGTTCCTAGAACCATGCATTCAAACATGCAGACCAACATTATAATAACATCTTAACATGCATAAAACAAACCAAATAACCACTCTCACTGCTGCAGATGAGTTGTATAAACCTAAATTCATCACTCAATTGATCCTAAATATCGCAACAGCTCTTGGATATTTATGAGGATGGCTCTGGGAAATTGAGTTCTGCCCCTTTTTTTAATATTAGAATTAAATGTTGGGCGGCACAGTGGTTAGTACTTTTGTCTCACAGCAAGATGGTCCTGGGTTCAGGGATGGATGGATGGATGGATGGATGGATGGATGGATGGATGGATGGATGGATGGATGGATGGATAATGGAGTAAAATGTTTCAAAAGTGACTGGATGAATTGATTGAACATTCATGGTTTCTGCTGCAGCATGCATTGTTTTGGTCTCCTTGGAACAGTAGTTTGTAAAAAAAAACCCAAAAAAACCCACCTACCCGTACATAAATAATGTGTTTTTGTAGTCTCTTTAATCTGGCTCATATGATGGACTCTGCTGGAATATCTTGCAATTGCAATAGCGAGTAGCTATATTTGAGTGTTAGCATTGTCACAGCCCTCCCCAATATGAGAAAACAACCACCTCTGAGCTGTAATTGCACATAGAAAATAACAACTCTCAGCAAAGACATGCAGGGACATTGTAATTTTACTCCTATGTTATTCTGCAAAGACATTGATGCTACACCCTATGCTAACTGCTACCCAAGTCAAGTGTAATTCATTTAAAGGAATGCAAATTTGCCAAGAATTTTTTTTTTTTTTACCTCTATTTCAGAATAACTGTGGAGATCTGGTCTGGCTATGTGAGGCTACTGACTTCTACCAGTCCTACAGCCCCAAACGTCAAACATTTAGGTGGCAAGGCAGAATATACAACATGATGTAGTCATATTGAAATAAAGTCAATACAAGGAGGACTTTGGGGTGTTTTTTGGGTCAACACTTTTAATGTACATGGATGTTAAAGTGCTCACCATCAATCTGAGCAGTTCTATCACCATGGATTTGTTTGCTGGGTTTGACATTTAAAACTTACAATTCTTATTTTAACCCTAACCATGACCTCCTCTTACACCTAAAATTGTGCCTGAACCTACCAGTAACTACAGCCTTATCATGGTCTAAATATAAGAGTTATTTTCTCCATTAAATGTTATTTAATTTTAATGTTTAATTTAATATTATTCATGGTCCTCTGTGTAATATCTCCTGCTGCCTGTAGGGGAGCTGATTTATCAAACGCTGCTATATTTCATATCAATGAGCTGGGACAAATAACATATATAGTTACTCATAGTGGAAGACTTTGTTGTGTGACTGGAGTTAAATATTTCACTCACTAATGGTTCAGGTTCTTATCTGTCCAGGCTTTATTCATTCTAACAGTAGCCAAATGTGTACTTGATTTAGCATGACAGGTGTTATACCTACTATATGGCAGGAATACACTTGAGCTGTATTTAAATATATCTGGCTAATGCCCCATAAAATGTTCAGCCGTTTGCATCTTTAAAACCCCCATTTCTTTGAAGCTTCTTTTTAATCGTCCATGCTTAAATGTTAATTGCATATACCTCTCCCAAACACACTCTTTCTCTTTGTCAGGGGCTTTTTGTCAGAGAAATATGTTACTAATGGCTTATGAATTAATAAGAAGCCAAACTGAATTAGACTTTCATGCAAGGTGATTGTAAAGAGCTTGAAAGCCCCAACATTTTATTCAGATTTGAGAATTTTCTGGACGAGCGGTTTCCTTTTTGCTGCAACCTATAATGCATCCTTTGTCATCATCTCTCAGCGGTGATTTTTACTCTGGGATGTTCTTGGTGTAATTTACTTACCCAAGCAGAGCCATTAATTTTCTATTATTGTGAAAAGATGATTCGTGTTTTGGAGGCTGTCTTGATTATTTATTTAGATACACAGCAGGGAAACATGAGGCAGTGGCTAATGGAATATAAAGTCACAGGCCGCATTCCCATTCTGACATTTAACTACAGAAGAGGCACATGTGTTAATGTGTCCTCCCCAAGCACCTTAATTCAACTTGAAATTCCTAATGGAACTCGCTATCTGTGCTGGGCCTTTGAGACATCATGGGGGAGGGAGGGGGACACCAACTTAACACATAAATTCACTTGTCTGAGTCTTGGCTTTGCGTCTAGTGACTTAAATGCTCCACTGGTTGTATGTCTAGAGGGAAATGACAGCAGATAGTTGCATTTTCACCAGCACTGTTGCCTCCAATCTAGATTTTATACACTGACGTGATTTTTGCCTTGCTAAATCACAGCTATTCATATTCTCCCCCTTTTATATATAGAAAACTCCTGAAGAATTCATGCAAAACGTACATAGTGTAAAATAAAATCTTGAGGAGTCCATTTTACACTCTTCTTTATGTGATGATTTGTGATTAATGGCTTTATTAATAGTTAATCTATGGTTTACTAGTGCTTGAGAGATCAGTCATACACTATTACTGAGAACAACCTTTAATGAGTTTTGAGTGAAGTTATAAACAGTCATTTTTACTGGTGACTCATAAAATAATTTTAACCTTCTTTAGCCATTAGCAAAAGGTTGCAAATGATCTGTATTTTCGCATTACAAAAGGGTTTTATGATGCGTTTGTAATAATTGATACTACTGTTGTAAGTGTTGAGGGACAGTAATATCACCCTGACAACCCACAAGCTGTCCATATTAATGTCTTAAAACATATCTATAATGCTTTATACACTGACATGATTTTTGACTCACTAATAACAAATCTGCTTCTTTTCGGCATATATATATATATATATATACAATTTTAGCTGTGACCTTAGTCTAATGAATTTCAGTTTTGTCAGATCTAGTAACAGTGTTGGGGTAGTTATTCGAAAAAAAATTAATTAGTTACTAGTTACAAGTTACTTGTTTAAATTATAATGAGATTACTTTACCAGGCAGGTACTGCATTTGAAAAGTAACTTTACTACTTATTACTTTACTTTTCAGTTTTGTAATCGACAGATGCTCAAATTGACCATGTATACAGAACAAACACAATGACCCTTCAGTCATTCTGTGTTCAATTTTGAATCTGAACATAATCTTTCATCATAGTGTATGTTGTATAAAGTTGTTTAATACTAAGCTATATAAGAACAGCAAATAAAATAAATAATAAGTACAATTATTAAAGAAAAAGGCCAACTCTCCCTGGTAAATCCAACCAGAACCTGGTGTCATGTACAATTTTTACCCCTGTATTTTTTTACCCCCTAAGAATTATGCACATGCCCGACAGTTTGGAGCAGGCGCAACCGCATTCTTTTTGATGTAAACATCCGGTAGTGATTCTGTAGTGAAACCTGTCGTACATTTATTTATCATTTGCTTCAATAAATTTCACTTTATTTGGATATTCAAAACTACACAATTAATGGGGGCAAAAATAATACAGGTGTAAAACCAGCATGCTGTGTGCTGTACCAAATTTACCCATGTAGTGCGTGTGTGCAAAAACACTGCAAGTACAAAAATAATACGTGGGTAAAAACAGAGCCATAGTGAGAGTTTATATTTATATAGAGAGCCATCAGCCATAGAGAGTGTTTTCTCTACTGGTCTGGGTAAAAATTGTACATGACATCGGAAACAGTCAATGGAACCTGGCATAAGTAACGCAAGAAATCACGTTTCTACAGTCCAGTAATGCAATTTAGTTATTAGTATGTTTGGTGTAGTGTGTTGCCTTACTTCATTACCCATAAAAGTAACAAAATTACAATAATCCGTTACTTTGCAATCTGTTGCCCCCAACACTACCAACCTAATACTAAGATGCCACAAAAGAACACTATGTTAAGTATGGATTAGTGGGATTTTTTTTGCCATCCATCCATCCTTCCATCCATCCATACATACATACACACACATACATACATACATACATATATACATACATACATACAAAACGTACAATTTTCTTGCCAGAGGAGCCACATAACCCCTAGAGTTTACATCTTCAACAAATTTAGGAGTATAAATATGTGAAGACTACACCGGTTTTAGTCCAGTAGCATCAGATTTTCCTCAGGGCATGACCCTATATCCTACAACCCCTGAGCCATAATTGCAGCACCTTAGCTCCCAGGAACCCTACTGAAAACACTGGTGATTAATAAAGTGTAATGATCCACTAAGTCTATACTTTCACACATTGATAAAGAAATTAAGAGTCTTGGATTATGTCTTGGAATTCTGCAACTAAAATGTATCATGAAATGTTTTTGAGCTGTATTCTATGATGATATGATTATTTATACCACTGGGCCTACATGTCACACAGATCAAAATCCGAACTGAGGACAACAAACACCAGCCTGGAAAACCACACACTGTCCTTATTGATGGATGGGATTATATGGATTTTTGGATGATGGATTATTACTGATTTTTATTGTTTTACACAGTGACACGATTTTGCTTTAATAAATGACAGCTATCTTTGCTTCTTTTCTGTGGAGAAAATACATGACTGACAAAGATTGAAAGAAAATCTGTGGGAGTCCAATTTACATTCTTCTTTATAAAATGATGTGTAACTACTGGCCGTATGATTTACTAATAATTAAAGGATTAGTTATTAACCATTAAGACAAACAGCCTTTGAGTTGCCACATAGTGAAAAATCACACATGCTTGAGCCATCTGTTCTGCAGTTCTAAATGTTAATAACAAATGAATAAAGTGTAATAATCCTCCATCATTATTACTAAAGGGTCGGGGATGATATCCTATAATTAGTCATCAGCAAACGCTTAGAAGTCATCTGCAATTATAAATAAATTATACAGCGTCTGTATTAATGCATTTGTAATTATTTCAGTTTAGCTTTTAATAACATTGCCTCATCATTTGATGTCTTTGTTTAGTTTTAATCATTTGATCTGTCTTTGTAACTAACTCTTATTTAATCTTTTTTTTGTTTTTACATTTTATTGTGATATATAGTTTTGCAAAGCTGTTTCTTGTCTGTAATTTTTCTCAATAACGCATTTTAGGTTGTGTTTCATATCAGAGGTGTTATACAGATAAATAAAATCTGAAATAGAGGTCAGTTAGTCTTTTGGTTCCTCTGAGTCAGGGGTGTCAAACATATGGCTGGTGGGCTAGAAACGGCCCGGCAAAGGTTCCAATCTTTGAATTTTCCAAGTGCTAAAATTACACTGAAGAGGTTAATGGTCCAGGGTTCAGGGGTCAATATGAAGTGGGTTAGACCAGTAAAATGATAACATAATAAGCTATAAATAAAGATTATATAAACTTTCAATTTCCAAACTCTAAAATTCTAATAATAGTATGTATATTACTGCGTTTTGTACCTTTGTAGACACTATGATCTGTAAGGTGTAATGCGCATGTATAAATACTAAGCTGAGGAATAATATTGTTGAAATGTGTTAGTTTTTCTTAAGAAATTTTCGAGTTGTTCATTGTTATTCAGGTTTTTCTCATTTTTGTGAAAGGATAGTTTGTAAATTTTCATAAATTTAATTAAAAAAATCATTTTCATAATTTAATTTTACTTTTTTGCACTAAAACAAAGAGAAAATTTTGGAGTTGTCATTGTCTATAGACTATCATAATATTATTTAATTAATATTTACTTTTTTTTTAATTAATGTTTGAGGTCAAAATATAAACTAAAACGAACTAAAATGAGTTTGACACCACTAGGCTAAGTCTTTACATGTCCAAACCAAGTGTCCAAAACCCCACCAATCCTTGTTAATGGTTTTACTAACCATTACAAAGTCACCCAAGACTTCTTCAGTGCTTCTCATGTGTGGTATAAAGTTATGAGCGGTGAAAAGTTGAACAAAACGCTGCCACACTTGATTGAAACTCTGCTGAGTGGCCAAAAGTCTTTACATGATGCGTTGGCTGTGATTCAGAGCCTTCACACTCAGTTGTTATTACAATTAATGACAGCGTATCGTCTGAATGAGTAACGTGAATGCGTGGAATGACTCTTCCCTTTTTGGCTTTTCTCCAGTGGACTCAGTCAACCTTGTTCACTTTGCTACAAAGGACATCTAGTGGTAACACCCCCCCGACCCACTCTGCAGCTGTAATTGTCTAAGGTAAGAGTTATAGAGAGTAATATCCTGATCATGGACTCCTGTGTTCTTTAAGGATGAAAATAGATGTTAATTAAACAGTGTCTTTTAGAGTAAAGCCAACAGAAATTGATCTCATAAAAGATGTGATGGGACAGAGAGCTGACTGGCACAGTTGTAATCTCAGTATGAACGTGGTGCAGGCCGCCGGATAATTAAAGACACGAAGCAGTAAGGACACGGCTATTAGCAGGTTAATTAGGCAATAATGAAAGTGATACCTCAGGTTACTGTGGGCTTTAGCGCAATATGATTTCTTGCAGAACGATATAAGGTGGGTGTTAAATTTAATCCTTTCACATTAATAGAGAATGGCGTACCTTCCAGTCAATTATTGCCAAAAGACTTCACCTGCTCTGCACAGTCACAAATGGAGAATTCAGAATAGATTCTATTTGGTGGCTGTCCACTCGGATTAGTTTGATGAAGCTTACAAAGCTTTTAGAGGGGATATTTGCGATTTTAGCAGGTGGCACATATCATTCCTGGATCTCCTTATTAAAGAGATTGAAGTGTTTCATTTAATTAGTAATTCATTTCCTGCTACTTTTTGACCCACTTTGACAGAAGTAGAAGAACAGCATCTGCCATTAAATAAAAACAAAAAAACACTTAATGGTAGTTTCATAACCTTGAGTCTAGTGCTGTTCCAGTCTCTATTTAACGCTGTCATCTTTTTTGTATGCCTAAATATCCTGTTTAATTATGAATCGTGTGTGTGTGTGTGTGTGTGTGTGTGTGTTGTGATCAATACAACCACTGAGTCGGAGTGTTTACAACCTGCCAGGAAAAAAAAAAGTGACCTGCAGATGTTAGAAGTCAGACGACGGCTCGGGTCAAAGGTCAGTGTCCGGCGTTATCCTCCTCAGGTTAGAGTGACAGCAAAGCCATGCGCTTCATCCACCCCCTCTAATTGACTTACAAATGCCGAGGTGCGTCCTGTGTCGAGTTACTCACGGCATTAAGTATGGCTGTGAAGTCAATATGGCTTTATTAGCGGCTACGTCTCCATTGACAGCCCCTGCTTGCACTTTTGACCTCGGCTAACTGTGATCTACTGTCCAGAGACTGTTCCTCTCCTCCGCTCTTTCCCTCCCTTTCTCGTTCACTCCGTCATTATCCCACCCCTCAATGATCATGTCGCCCTCTGACTCCAAATCCCGGAAGAGCGCAGGCGGCCAGGAAATTCAACATTGTTGCTTCCCCCTTTTTAGGAGTCTATCGGTAAACCTTGCTAATCCACAAATCCAACCTTGGATTTGAGCCGCTGAGTCTGAAGGGAAAGTAATTGGGTTGTTGCTAATAATTGGATTTTCTGCTGCTTGGTCAAAAAAACATAACCAGTGTCCGCACAGAATGAGCCTGCACCCCCTTTAAGCTCCGGTCCGTCGGTTCAGGCAGGCCCCCAGGTTGCGCATATAAAATGATTAACATTAAAATCTGCTTCCAGCCTCTGTGTTTTAAATAGCGCATTCTCAAAGCTCTGTAATTTTTGGTAAGTAGGTTGTAAGTACTTCATTATAGGGACTGAAAGGGTCATTAATGAAAAAAAAAAGTCATTACTTGCATGGAGGCAAGAGAAAGGTGAGAAAATTACTGAAACCTTATCTGGCCGGGTTCCCCAAAGCTCTACAAGCACTCGAACATTTTTCAGTCTACTTAAGGGAATTGTCTTTTGATTATTGTGTTCATTCATTTTATCAAATCTGGTGCACTGCTGTGACACTGTGGGTTTATTAATGTTGTGACCAGGCTCTGTGGACACCTCGACATAGATCAGCACAAGTGATTCATGCATTGAGGATCACTTTGCTGAACCGATGTGGAGTTTAAATAGAAGTATAGGAATTTATCACTGGATTTATTGATCAGCACATACACCATTTATAGTTTCTACAATGCCTCAAAGTAAAATATTCCTTGTACTGCTTGCATTACCATGTACCACTGGTTTAAGTAAAATAAAAATGTGCCGGAATTAAATTGTAAAAATGCAGAAGTAATTCTAAAAATTTTCCTTTTGAGACTTATTTTATATATGTATAACTTTATAATAAGACTACAAGACTTGGACATAGTTTATAATAAGGTTGTAAATGCTTTATGAATGTCAAATAAGTTGCTATAACATGAAAAATGACAATAGAGCCCAAAAAATTAGATCTCACTTGTTATTGACTGTTCATTGTCTTCTCCATCTGCATCATTTAAAGTTGCCAGTTTCATCTGAGATTTATTAATAAGTTACTAGAATTTAACCCCCATTAAGTGAAAGTAAATTCAGTTCCATTTGACACATCACATTAACAAATTCATACTCTGAAGCTTGGTAGTATCATGTTTTACACTGTACAATAACATTTACTTGTAACTAACAGAAGTAAATAAATGGGTATGTGTTTAATACAGAATAGAAAGGTTTAGCAGTAACTTAATCTTGCCAAATAGTGATCTTAAATTGATGTTCTGATTTGTTGATAATGATTGACAGTTTTTACAATAACGTAATCATAAACCTCTGTTTCTTAAGAGTAGATTTATTATAAAGTGGTACATTTATACAATATATGCCAATGTTGAGACATTAGCTGAGCTTTTACAAATAATACATTTCACAGTTACAGCTGATCATCATTTATAGCCTTATTTTAATCAGTATGAGCTGAATGAAGCTGAAGTTACGGTACAGAAAGTAAATATACAAGGAACATCTGACTTAAATTAGGAAATACATTAGATTTCCTCTGATATTTTGTGTGGGAGTAAAAAGAGAAAGGTGGGGGGGCAATAAAGGAGGCTGACTATATTTCTTTTACTGCATTAACTGAATCTGTCTGAGGGGTAAAATCCTAACCAGTCAATCGCTCTGTTTGTGTTGTTGAAGCTATTGGCGCCTGATCGTCTCCGTTTTAGAAGCCGTATTCATCGACGAGTTGAAAAAGTGTACAGGAAGCTTTGGGCAGCCACGGAAATGAGCAGCGAACCCCATGTAGGGTCCGAGGATAGACCAGGGGAGCAACAGGGTTCCCTATCGTGTGACTTTGAGACTCCAGCTTAGGTTATTGGATGGAACAAACTTCACGTTGCTTTGTGGGAATAGGGGGCGCGGGGGGGGGGCTCACAGCGCCCCTCCTGCAGCTTACCCCCACCCTGATGATACAATGAAGTCATCCTGATTGTTTTCCCTTGTGAAGCCATTAGATCTGGAGACACCGGGGCTTCACAGTGCACTACTCTAACAGCCAACATCTCCCAAACAAGTCCTCTATACAGCAAATCCTACAGATGTTATTGCACTGCACATCCCTGCTGTGTCCGCAGAAATTCACATATGTGTTGGGAAAACATGGATGCGCACCAGTCTATTTGACAAATGCACAAAAGAAACAACACTTCATTCTCAGTTCTTCCATGAGGGTATCTAGAAGGTTAGTGTGTTTGTTTTGTTTAATGCATTTAGTGGGCGTATTTGTATCCTGTGTTGGAGTCCTGAGTGGGAAAAAAATTGTTAGCTTCATAGCCTAATTGTTTTTTTTTCCCCAGTTCATAACCAATGATGCAAAATGAAGTAGCAGTGTTCGGAGAGTAAAGTTATCAAAGATATCACAATTTGGCCAAAAATATGCCTATGCTATGAGGTGAACGAAATGTAGAAAGAACCACATCAATATTTTAAAATAATATTTTAATAGTAAATAAGTTGCTGTTTGTAAAGCTAAAATATGGTCGTCCTGCATGAAATCCTACAAAGCATTATATTAATTATAGACTACAATTATACTAATACCAATACTAATAATATATCAGTCTGGCTAAATAGACATGTCTATCCCTCAAAGACTGAAACATGAATGAGAAGGAGAAGAGGTTCAGGCAGGAAACCCAGTCCCCATCATTTTCTGTATTACTGCACACTAAAGGTCAAAGCTAAAAAATCTTCATGGAGTGACTTCAATTATATATAATTTTTGCAAGAGGGGGAACAAAGAATTGAAAGAGCACGGGCCCTTTTCTCTGCAGTTATTTCGGAAAGCTCTAATTTTGTAATATAAAATAAGGGCATGTTAGAAGCACTAGACGATCCTTGAGTAATGGAAAAAACAGGCAGTAGGTTTTGGAGTCTGAAAATGGTGTTGTGTATTAACACAACAAAGGAAACTGATAGAAACACTCAAG
>JAPQRQ010000019.1:20544786-20555991 GCA_037367365.1 Apogon talboti | reverse complement strand
GTGCCTTCTCCACCTGGTGAGAGATGTTTATGGACCAGGTCAAATCGGCTGAGATGTGGGCTCCAAGGAACTTGCAGTTCTCCACCCAGTCTACAGTACCTCCTCTCCGGGGATGTGGGGGGGGGGTTGCCTGTCTTGCTCGCGAGGCAGACAGCACCCATTGTCTTGAGGAGACAAAAGAGTAGTGACATCACTAATGTTTCAAAAATAAACAGCAGGCTCCTATTATGTGGTACAGTTAAAGCCTGGAAAGGAGACCATATGTTAGGCTGAAGGCTACGCTGCTGAGAGTAGCCACGCATTTCATATCACTGACAAGACTCCTCTCCTTCAGTGTTGTCAAACCAATGTTGTAAAACAATTAAGGTCCTATTAACATATATTTTATTAATTGCCCTATCAACATGGAAACACAAAGACATGTAAATGCCCCGGCCTGACAGATTTAGAAAAGCGTAGCGTGGCAGCTTTCTCACAGATAGTGACAGCTGAAGGAATCAGGTCAGATTATATGAGCATGGACAACTCAACAGATTTGTTTGCTATTGATAGCTGCAATCAATTAAATTAGTTGTCTCTCATATGTTGAATGGCTGATGAGATTAGCAGAGGTAGTGTTTTGTCATTTATTGTTTAATGTATGCATGGATTTCTCCTTCAAAAGAAAAAGCTTTTGCATGCACATGTTTTTTTTGTTTTGTTTTTTTTTTACGTTGTGCAGTGACTGTTTCATAATTATTGCCTCACAGCTTTCTATTTCCTCTGGAGTAATTGGACTGCCCTGTTAGATTATCCGGTCTAAATTGCAATACTAATTATAAAGCCTAACAGTTGTGTCGCATCAATAGTCTATTAGGATTAATTAAGATAGGAAGTGACAGCTGACGATTAAGCGCATCAGTTGCAGTTCAACAATGTAGAGGTCAAATGATCAAGTTTTTTTCTGTCGCGGGAATGTTAAGCCTCTGTCTGATTCCTTTCAGAAATGCAAATGTTTCTTATTGACACATGTTTCCCTATTACATGCATGGATTGTTTTGTTATTTATTTTATTGCGTGTAGATTTAGACGTGGCCTAGTATTATATTGTAACAGTGGCAGAACAAACTATTCTATAATTGATTATGCTCCTAATTACAAAGCATACAATTAGTGGAAGTTATTGATAGTTCAGCATGTGCCTTTTAACCCCGGAGCTGTCCGTCTACTCCCAGAGGAGATGAGTGTCCTTCTGTGTTAATGATGGAAACGACTTTTAGATAACAAGGGTGTCCCAGACAATCAGCTGTGTTTACACAGTGACCTGGACATTTACTTGCGTGGCCTTTGTATCTCCCCCTGCCTTTATATATGCCAACACCATCCTAATTAAATAGCACTACACCGACTCACAAAAGATGTCTACTATGCTCTACAAGAAGTGAAGTGTCTTATTTTATGTTTTTTTTTTCTTGACTCGCAAATGATATTTTGCATTCTACATTTCCTTTAAAACAGGATGAATATAGACTCAAATGCCTTTGAGAAATACACACATTTCAGTGTTTTTCAAGATAGAGGACTCTCCATAGGCTAATAGTTAGCCTCAGACATTTTTAAATGTCAGGGAGGCTTAGTGTTTTAACACTCCTCTGCTTTTTAATGGCACTTATCTGCAGAGCTGTACTGAGCAGCTATCTGTGGAAGGAGCAGTAATGATCCTGTTGAATACCTTACTCTCAGTATTTTCTGCGTAGTCATTTTGATTTTTATAAATGCATTATAGCTAAACACTCACAGCGGTGCAGCATCTTTAGGTATTTTTTTTCTTTATGATCTGTGCATGTTGAGCTGATTGTTTTCTTTCTTAGTGGCACAATGTTCTTGTGAGAACATTCAGTGTGCAAGAACAGCATTCAGTCCAGTGTAGTGAGTGTGTAAAAGGGCTGGAGTGCTAGGGGGCATACTTACCCTTCAGCTCCCAGAGGAGCAATGTTATTATTGGTAATAAGAGGCGATAAATACGGAGTGAGGGAAGCGTATGCCTCCATAGAAGTTATACTCCACTGAGTGCAGGCACCTTTGAGAGTTGCTATAGATACATTTGTGTTTCCCCCAGAATCAAAAATCCTTTTAAGAATATTGGGAAAAGATGGCAAACAACTTTGTTAAGAAATGTTAGTTTAGGACATTGCGGATTCTACAGCCCAAAAGAGCGTGGCATCTGTGCTTATGACAATTTCAATAGTTTAATCTTTCAGGGAGGGCGGTGGAGTAGGGAGCGATGCTAAACTACTGTCAAGACAAATATTTCCAGTAGAGTCAACTTGTATAATGGAATGAAAAAAATAGATATAAGCAGGCACTAAAAGTGTTTCTTCTGCCTCTTGCCCCTCGGCATCAGGCTTTTTCCTTTCCTTATCCAGCACAAAGAGTGCATTGTTAGCAGAGCCATTACAAGCAGTCTTGACTACAGTGGACAACATATGGCTCAAGGGAAAAAACTATAGATTGCAGGGATGGGAAAAATGGGAAAGTTCATCAGACCCATCTCATCTGACCTTAGTTCTGGGGGAGAATGCACTGGGACGCTAGCGCTGAATAGACAGATTTTCCAAATGCTTTGAATTCCGTTAGGATGGCGAGAAAGAAAAAGGCAAGATGCTCAAAGAAATGGACTTGGCCTATAAAGTGTAAGTGGCGTGATGCCCATTTGTTCAGATGGATGACATTAGGGGACTGGTTTTATTGATGGTTGCACAAAAAGGGGTAAAAAGTGCACACAATTAGGAGTCAATTGTAGAACTGGGAGATTAAGGCTGATATATTTTAGCCCTATAGCTTTAGGTCTTTTCATTTTAGAGGTACAAAGAGAAAGAAAGGACTAGTGTGTTCATTCTTAAATGCCTTTTTCTCCTCTGTTCATTTATTTATTTCATTTTATTATTAGTTGGTATTTTTTTTTGTTTTGTTATTTTTTTTAACCACGACCCCTCCTGGAACAGATGTATTACTTATGACATCCCAGTTTTCATCCGTTCACAATTTTTACATTAGAGTTAAATCTCTGCAGCTGGAATCTCACGGCTGAGTTAGCCCGAGCCCATAAAATATTGAAACCTTCAGAGCCACTGGCAGGCAGGTTGAGGGGAGTTCATGTCCAAAGCCAAGCTTCAGATTCACAGACATCCCAATAGGAGTGTACCAGAGAAAAAAAGCACTAATAAAAATTTCATTGAAATGAGACGGGGATATTGCTAGCATTCTCCCCAGCATCAGTATGAAATCTTAATCTGAGTTAATGGAAGAGATATGAAAGCCTTTCTCAATTCAAACACAAGCAGTGCATTATTTATAAATTATTGTCAGAAAAGTGATTCCGCTCTGAGATTTACTCTCTCCTAGATGGAAGTGAACTCAGCGAGACAATAAGAAAACATAGTCTTTTTTGACCTCTAATGCCAGGAGATTTTACAGTAGAGCTGTCGATATAATCAGGTAAACTGGTCATTTTTTAGAAGAAAAAAAAAAAAAAAAAGGAAAATACACTGCAGCAGCGCTCAGAGCCAACAAATAGCAGTAAAGTCTTTTTCTGGCAAGCATCAGACCAGTGCAGAATGAGTAAATAAAACAGCCTCTGGAGGATGGAGTGTAAGAATCCTTTGTCCTGAAGGTTGGCAGTTTGCTAAAAGCTTCATAATGTCTCAAACATAGCGTCTCAGTGATGTAGCGGCGGAGTGTTATTTTAAAAAGCCTTTCTCCTGCTGCCTCCTCCTTCGCTCACTTTTCTTTACTCCAATTACACAAGATATGTTTGCATGCCATGCTCTGTGGTTAATTCACAGTGACAGCTTCCTCTTCCTCCTGCATGTGGAGCGTAATAGAAACGGTGTCCCACGCTGGAAAACATTATTCACTAATGTAGCCTCAGCATGTCCAGCGTGGAGCTGGGGTTGTTCCTACTCCATTACATGGCAGGGAACAGGTCCTGATTAGGATTAGCACATGTACTCCCCCCCTCCCTGAAGACAGCCAAGTTCAATCATCCTGACTACTGCACTCTCTTCACACTCCGCAGCGTCTTTTACACAGGCCTCCGGCTTAATGTTCCTTTTTATGCAACAATTTAACAGTCCACATTGAAAGAAAATCACCTTCATTAACTTTACTTGTTAGCAACCACCAAAACACTGTCATTTATTACTTTAATTGCTCTATCATCTTCAGAATATGCAAGCATTTTGGGCTGATTAATTGCCGTCAGTATTTTTGTGCCTGCTTAGAAATTAAAATGAAAACAAATCACAGTGTCTTTGATAGAAAGCTGCATTTGCCTGGATTTTATAATGCATAACCCTAGTCCCAAAGTGGAAAAAAACAAACCCATCACCCAGGTCAACATTTGTTTTCTATCAGCCATATAATCCTCTCTGATGTTTGTGTCACTAAATGGTAAAAGCGAAGTTGGGGACGGCGAGCGCAGGATGTATTTTACTTCAGCTGGTCGCGAGATGTTCACGGAACTGGCAGATAAAGGGGAGCGCACACGGTTGGCTGGGTCGCCGTGTATCCAAGGTGATAAAAGCATAAAAAGGAGACATGAATGTTAGATGGGGTGCTGAAGTATACACTGCAAACTTATTTAGGACAGCGGCATGGAGTTTTTCTAATGTGAATAAATGGATGTGGAGCTCGGTTTCCCGCTTGCTTTGGCGTGTCCTGCGTATCCTCCGCTGAATCGATGTTGATGGCGCTCCAAAAAGCCTTGAGGGAGCAGTGGGTGAGGCTGGAGTGTCATTACATGCCAACATTCATAGCCACAGGTTACGGAAATGCAGGTTTCACATCGCATCTGAACAAGAACCATTACTCACTATTGCCATTTTAATATAACATATTCTATTGCATATTATCAGGTAATTGTTGTGTTGAGACGAGGCTTTAGGGCAGAGTGAACGCCAGCCCAGAGGAACACGCGGAATCACTTCAGACGACACAATCAGTGAGCGCAAGCTAGTAAATTGGAGCTGCCACTGATGACTTATTGATGACCGAGCTTGTTCTTTCCTCAGTTTAATTATGAGAGCTAGTTAATTCACGGCAGCTGGGGAGTCAAAGGGAGACGTGTTGGGTGTCATTAAGATATCCCACAACTTCATCACTAAAGCCCCATCCATAATTCACCTGCAGTTCATGTGTGACTAAGAGGGCTTTATTTTAGAACAGCCCTTAACGGGTAAACTCATGTGGAAAAAGGTCCGCTGTGCTGCACTGGTCTCCGTGTCCCGCCAAGTGGAAGAGTTAAGAAGTGTAAAAGCTGCCTTTTTGTGAGGCCAGAGTGGACCGTGGCATGAGGAGGAAACATCTCTGGGCGGATGAGGAGAGGTCACATGATGTAAGTGGAAGGAGGGCCATGTGCAGTGGGAGCAATTTCTCGACCTTCTAACTGTAGCCGAGGTGATGCTGTTCATCTTTGGGAGGCTACTTATGTCAGGAAGTGCCTCGGCTCCGGGCGCTCTGGGGCCTGACATGCACTCTGAAGTGTCCGGCCTGGAAAAAAAAAAAAAAAACTGGCGAGACGTCCCAGGACTGGTGGTGCTCACTCACTCAGCTTTACTTTACAATTTTTCTTGTGGGACCTGGCGCCGACCACTCACTCTTTCTCAATCTGTCTCCTTACTGTAGCTCCCTCCCTTGTCTCCTTTCTCTGTCGATTCTATCCATTTTTTTCAACCTAATTTTTTCCCTCTCTACCTCTACACCAACCCCCATCACATCCATCACCGCGCTCTCACATCCATCTGTTGTCTTACCGGCATATCCTGGCTTGTTATTGTTTTTCTTTTAGGTTTGGCAGGCCTGTATTCACAAATGGTTTGCTGCCTGCTGACCAATGTTTCAGACTCTCTTGTATCAATTACTGGAGTAGCAGGATGGAGTTGAGCAAGACTGAATAAAATACCAAAGGCTACAATTTTATATTTTTAACTGACTGCACTCTGCTTTCCTAGATTATGTCCTGTAGGTTACAGGGATTTGCAGTACTAGTGTCAACATGCCTGTCAGTGAAAATTAGGAGTGCAGCGGTATAAAAATACAACATTCAGAAAAGCACAAATAGTGGATTTTTCCGAATATTTATTTCATACTTAGAGGGCTCACAGCCTGAACTGTTTTTGCTTAAGTCTTTTTATATTATTCATTTTCATGTTGAAAGTTCAATCTGTGAACATGACCTCTGCCATCATTATTATTATTAGCATTATTATTAATATTAATCTTAGAGATAATTGTGACCTTTGTAAAGTGTCAGTTATCAGATATTTTTGTGTAAAAATCATAACCTGCTGTTGCCTCTGAATGTTTCTGCAAGACAGACACATATTATCATGTTTTAGAACCAAAATATGCTTCACATCAAAGATTTCCATAAATATGTATATCAGCTTTCTGGTGTTTTAACCTCCTGTGCCACTTTTTAAGTATGTCTTCCAGAAATTACAGTCATATGTAGCTATTTAATTGTAATTGTGGTCATGTTTATGCACTGACAGCACTTGTTTTAGTTTGGAAACCATAAAAGTCTTGTTTTACTATATTAAAATTCCACATAGATGTGGTTAATAAATGACTCACAATGTCTTTAGTCATCTTTAAACCAAACCACGATCTTTTCCTAGCCCTAATCCAAGTGGATCTTATTGCCTAAACCTCAAAACCTACAGGAGCTGTGATGCAAACACCAGTCTCTGGTGGTAAACTGCTGGATTTTGTTTATCCACCATCCCCCCTCAACTTCCTCCACCCTATTGAGGAATGACAAAAAACTAGATCTTTCAATGACAAATTATAATAGTAACATTCATTTTCTGTTGATTTTTCAACCCAGAAAAATCAGCCGCAAACATTACCTCCGCCTACCTGGAGAAACACATATCGCGCCTTTGTTTTTCTGTTTACTTTCACCTGACTTGGCTGTGTGGTCTGATCATGGGACGGCATGCTGGCCCTGATCCCAGCACTTGCATATTCATCTGGTTTAGGTGCTAATTTGTGTGTTTCATGCCTGTACTCACAAGCTTGTTTGCACACCCTGTTCCACCTGGGCTTGTTTTGGCGTCCTGTCAAAACCCAGGCCAGCGGAACAAACAACGTCTCTGCGAAAAATACCCATGCATGTTTAATTATGACAGGACACACACACTCTTTCTCTCTCTCTCTTGTTCTCTCTATAGACCTCTCCTCGGAGAAGAGGTGCCTCCTCGCAACCCTGCATTATTGTCGCCTTTTTGAAGTAAGTAAAAAAGGTATTAATATTTAAAGTGCTTGCTGCCAACCCCACACAAACACGCTCACACATATGTATTCACATCTCTTCAGCTTAATCCAGTCCTGTTTAGGGATTTAGGATGAAGCATAATGTACTGTATGTGCTGTTTGATGCATGAGCTGCTCATACATCCAGAGAGCACTGGATGAAATGGCTTTTTTTTTTGTTTTTTTTTAAAGGACTGTCCAAGCTAATAATAAAGATGATAAATATATATTCCTTATACATGCATATAAGTAATTAAATACTTGTAGAAAAAAACAACAATGAAATTTATGTTTCATGTGAGGAAATATGGGCTGTAGCAGTATTATAAATGAGAATAAACATCTGTATGGGACATGGTTTGAAACATGTTAAAGGTACAATTCTCTAGACAGTCATCATTGTAACACTTTTGTTTGGAGTGTTGTTTAGTATTACTTAACCACATAAAGGTCATGGGCAACAACACAGCACCAGTAAGCACTTAATACGTTTTATTATTTATTTTTCTTCAACCAGAACCACCTTCTTCATTTTTTAGGCTTATCTCTTCACCCAGAAAACAATTTCTACTAATGCAGTTACACAATCTAAGCACAAAAAATATTAGCTCTCATCTAAAATATAATGACTCATAATGAAAACCATATATTACATTACATGAAGTTTGTGCATATTTAATCACTGCAAAAATAAATTTAATCTCACGCTATTAAGTGTGTGCAATCTTTACAATATTTAACATTTGAGGAATTCTGGCTGCTTTTGACTTGGGAACTTACATTTTATCTTTCTGAATTAGCCTAGCACTGATTTAATAATGCAATGTTAGCGCTCCATGTGTTACACAGTGTTTCAAATCATGACACTAAGTCGTACGCAGACTCACAAATAACACTAAATTAGAGGGCTATGCTAATAAGATGTGCTAACAATGGGCAGCTAGTGCCTGTCCACACATACATTCCACTAATTAATTATCATATGCCCACATTATTAGTCATCTTTTTTTTTTCTTGTATGTGAAATATCCTAACCAAACACCAAGGATGCATAACACATATATATAATACTCATGTGACTTAAGAATGAATAGAGTATTGACAACATACCACTTATGTAATTAGCTTATTTGCTAATTAGCTTAGTTATGGAACTAAAAACCCTATGTCAAACGAGCTATTGAACAAGTTAAAACATTTCCATGTGAAATTATCTGTAAGAGCTCTTGTTTTCTGCCCTTATCTCGCTTTTCACATAACCGCACTGAAAAATGTTTACTCCAAGGGCGAATCTTTCCCTAAGAGACCAACAAAATAAAATTTGCTGTTAAAAGGATCAATGATATCGCGCTGCTCCAGTGCGTCTGGGATACATGTCAGATTTTTATCTACTCGGTTTGTGCATGCAATCAAAGTATCTCAGATTATAGACTACTTAAGCTTCCAGTGCTCAGCAATTTAAACGCAGCCAGTGCAAGGCAAAACAATAGAGTCATCAGAGAGGAGGAACGGAGGGAGGCTTGTTTTCTCACAGGCCTGACCTCTTTTTCTGACATGTCACATTATAGTTATACAGAACGTGTCTCCTTTGCATACAAAAGGTCAGGAAGATAAATCAAAATCCCCATATGTGACTTGCCCGATTCATCACAGCAAAGAGGGCAAAGTGTTAGCTGTAATCAGATTTTCCCCCTAAATATAAGATGAATTGTCTTTGTTAGCGAAATGTTTCTGTGGAGACGCAGGATTTGCTACAAATACACAGTTTTAATTAAACTCTTCAGTGAAGGCATGTCCCTGCTTCTTAAAGGAACTGGGTGAATTTTAGTTTCATTACTTTTTACACTTTGGGGTGTGAAGAAAGAGACTAATTTACCCCTGCAGGTCTACGAGATGTTTGTTAGCTTAGTGACACTTGTGCTGGTAGATTATCTGTGATGATGCAATACTCTGAAATAAAATGCTCTCCCAGCTACTGGAGCTCCAGTTTGGATCAGGGCCTGTGAGGGTTTTAGCTCTGTCTCAATGTTCCCTCCACCCCTGCTGAGACATTAATTAAAGCTCCTTTCAGCTCCTTTCTTCAGCAGTTGCCCCCGTAATGCTTTTGCTCAGTTAAAACCTGCCTGTGCAGGTGCCCCCATCATCTCACAACAAGCTCCTTAATTAACTTGAAGTCGTAACAAATGGCTACACTTTTGTCTCTATCTTTGCCTTCTCCGCTTCTCTTTGTTTCCCTCTCTCTCCGAGTTTCTTCAACTGAACATAATAAATGAAAAGAAGATACAAAAAAGTCAGTCCTGTCTCTTTAACCCGCTGCCTTTTCCTCCATGAAACGTTTGTCTTCCTCTGTCTGTAGTCTGTCATCTCTCACAGTGGATGATCTCTAGAACAGGCAGAGGTTCAGGAAGGAGTGGAGCGCTGCCATCGAAACAGGCATCACACCTCTCCCACACACTGCTAATTAGAGTTAATTATTAATACACTTTGATTTAGCCTTGCTCCCCCACCATCAGGTGCCAAAGTATGTTTTTACATGTTTTACAAATGAAAGGAGAGAAGCAAATTGATTGATACAGAAGTTTTTTCTTACCTTGCTACTCAAATCAAAGGCCCCGCCGCTTTAATTGAAGGCAGGAGGGTGTTTGAAAGTCAATTTTAACAGATATAAGAAGGAAAGTTAAAAGGGCAAACTTATTTGATGGAAAACTTTGTGATACAGGAGGCATGTTGTCTATCTGGATGGAAAAAGGAGAAACATGCAGCAGACGACTATATGGCATTTAAGTATTTATGTGTATTATCCTCCATGTGTTCAAATACCAGACTAATATGCTGTATTATATCATATTAATAGCATTTCTAGACATTTGGGATATTTTTAGTAGCTATTGTTGATCATTTTCTCATCAGGTTAATCAGGGGCGTCAAATTTTAGATCAGGGGCCACATATAGCCCAATCTGATCTTACATGAGCCAGACCAGTAAAAATAATAGCATAAAAACCTATAAATAATGACAACTCCATCTCCATCCAACTTTAGTGTTAAAAAAGTAAACTTAGATCATGAACTTATTTCTAATTATAAACTATCCTTTAAAAGTGTAAATAACCTGAACCATGAACAACCTGACAGAACAGTATTATGCCTCATCTTAGCATTTACACGTGTGTATTACAACTCACAGATCACAGTGGATCTAAAAAGACATGAAGCATTTAGTAATGGATGATATTGTTAAAAAGTTTCTATAAAGATTTCAGGTTGTTCATAGGTTATTTGCATTTTTGGGAAGGGATAGTTTGCAAAAGTAAACATTTTCAGAATATGATTTGACTTTTGCAATTTTTCATGTTAAAACAAAGACAAAAATTTGAACTGGTCATTATTTATAGGTTTTTATGCTATTACGTTACTGGTTCGACTGTCCTAAGATCGTAGTGGTCTGAATGTGGGCCCTTAAACACCCTTATCCGTTAATACAGTATCTTCAGTGTAATTTTTCTATTTTGCGAATTCGTCCAGTGGGCCGGATTAGACACTTTAGCGGACTGGTTTTGTCCCACGGACCATATGTTTGACACCTGTGTGACTCAGAGGAACTGAAAGACTAATTGACCTCTCTTTCAGCTTTTATTTATCTATGACACCTCTGATATACAGTGCACCCCAGAATGCTTTACAGAGCAAAATCAAGACAACACAGACAAGAAACAGCCCTGTAAAGCTTAAAAATAACATAAAGTACTAATAAAAGTACAACTCATATCACAATAAAAAAAATAAATAGAAAATTTGAACACCATGTGACACCCCTAAGGTAAATATTGTTGCTCACTGTATATTTCTTTATCATCCGTATTGATATTTTTAGCTGCTTAACAATACTCCCATTAAAATGAAGCATAT
>JAPQRQ010000019.1:20510069-20535957 GCA_037367365.1 Apogon talboti | reverse complement strand
GGATAGGCTCCAAGCGACCCCCGCAACCCTAGTGAGGATTAAGCGGGTTCAGATGATGAATGAATGAATGAATGAATTTGTGCTCATTCAAAGATAATGTAAAGAAGAGCTGAAAGACTTGAAAACAGTTAAACATGCAGGAGGCAAAGTCAGGTGGGAAAAAGCCAGTACTGTGCACGCACCATTTATGACAAGAGTCTGTATGTAACTCAAAAGTAATACAGGAGTCATGTAACGGGTTACAATTCCCAGACCATAATATTTTAAGGTAAGGAATTACTTTTAAATAACAGTAACAAGTCATGTGTAATGGATTACAGTTTGGAAGTAACGCACAACACTGGTGATTGATTCAGACTTTGTTGTGAAGCAACACACTGGTATTTTTGCCTTTTGAAGCTTAACTTTTATATAAATTCATGTGTAAACTCTATTAGAGGACAAATTTGTTGAAGTGTATATGTATGCGTCCACTTCCACCAGCAGCATAAAAAAACCTCACAATACCATCACTACTGTGGCCGTGCAGAACCTGGATTCAAAGTTTTACCCCAAACCACTACAGTCAATTTATGTTCTACGACTCAGCTTAGCTACTTTTTTTCTGTGCCTTATTAAAACAGTCTGTCTAATGGCTACTTTACAGCCATTTCTATGGCAGATGATGAAACTTTAATGACCAGTGAACTATTCTGCTTTCCCATTAGGACCCCACAAAGTCCAACGTGAAAGCGCATGATGTGCATATCATCCATCCTCATTAATGTATGCATCGGTCAGTTCATGAGTGGGGTCTGCGTCGCCTACATCACAGACCCCCTTAAAAGCAGACCTTCCCGTCCACACTTGTAATGTGATCCCAGTGTCTGTCCTCTGTCTCCGAACGCTGAATCTGCGGTTCAAACGGAGGCTTTTGTCTCAGAGCAAGAAGCCAATTCTCTGTCAGCAGTCGCACTCTGTCTTGGGCTGGGTGATAGATTCCCACTGCTGGCATTTTATAAATCATTTGTGGGCATCCCATTCATTTGTCTTTCACCTCTTCTTCAGTGTTTTTGTAGCAAGAAAAAGACGAAAGACCTGTGAGGGAATGGACCCGGACATACAGGACACATTCACATCAACACAACTTCACTTCAGTGAGTGCTTACAGTTGTTCATTAGATTAGTTTATTTTCATTTTCATTTTTATTTAGTTCTAGTTTTTCAGGTATTATAAGGAAAACCTTGATTTATAGAAAGGTACAATGAAAGAAAACACATGTATACACTCCTAAAAGTGATAATGATGGTGAAGTTGAACAGTTGTTTTTTGTTTTTGGAGTATGTGAATGTTCATAGTGTATTACTGTAGCGAGATGGGATTTGGTTTTTATATTGTTGGTTTATACTCATGTTTATACTGTTGTCATATTATTGTTGTTTATATTGTAAATGGGTGGCAGTTATATACTGAATGAATGATATATACTCTGTGTGCAGAACATCAGACATCCAATATGTCCACTATGTGCATTGCCCCTGATAAATACATGAATAAATAAATAAAATGTACAAGACTATTGTTTATTGCAGGTCCCATATTGTACGTATTGTATTTTATTTTAATTATATTTGCACTGCGGTAAAGCCAACACAGAGCAAGTCAAGGAGAAAACACAAATGGACCAAATATTTCTTTTGCATTGTTTTGAACAGCAAAAACCTTTTTGCTTAGTTTAATTTTAATTTTAGCTTTCATAGCTTTTCATATCTGCCTACAACTACATAACTATATGTGTTTGTTATTGCTTAACATTTATATTAGTGCACAAGATATAATAAATGAATGCCATCTAACTCATTTCTTTTTAATAGTCATGACAGTTTTGAATTAAAATGACAAATAGCTTCGGTTTTGTTTTTATTTCTGTGTAAAAATAAAATGCATTTTAAGCTGACAGTCAGTTTTCATGGCATTGATGGTCTTATTGGGAATGTGTTCATAGCAAAGTGAAAAAGATGCCAGTATAAATTTACATATACTTCCTTTGTCATCATTTAATTCTGTGATTTTACATTAAAATATCTCACTCCAAAGGGATTAAATGCAATTAATGACAGCAAATTGTGTGATTAATGATTAATACTTCTTTGTATTGATAATCAGCCCCAAAGTAAACATGACCACATATCTAACCTTACACTGATACTTAAATCAGACAAGAACATAATTAAAACCCTCTAAAGATTAGCTGGTTTTAATCTGGTGTAACAGACATGAGCATATGTTCACATAGGAGAGTCTGTCATGTAAACAGCATTAATGTAAAAGGACGTGCAACACAGTCACAGTGTGTGTTAACACACATCGGACAGAGCTGGACGCGCTCGTATTCATAACTACACGCATTAGCAGGTACTTTATCCTGTTAAGTAATGACTGTGTGCCAGCGCTAATATGAGCGCTACCTTCTAACAGGCTTAATGATGACAGGCTGCACTCAATCCTAAAGGAATCATTTATATGCTGAACATGAAAAAGTATCTTGAATTAACAATGTAAATGTATCATTTGCACATTAGAAACAAGTGCGTGTAAGGGAAAATACCATGACTTGTTACACTAATTGAATTAGCAGGTCTGTTAATCATGCATAAATAGTGACTACACTCTAAGGACAACAAGTGAAATCAAGGTAGTGATTCTCTTTGTTGTCATTTCCTTTTAGAGGCAGCTTTATCAACTAGGTCTGTTCTTATTTCACCTCAGCCTCATTCACGCCTGTACAACATCAGCTCCAAGTGGTATTTACATAGAAAGTTTAAACATTTTTATCACTTAATTCTTTTGTCTTTCTTGGTTTGTCAACACAAAATCTGTAATTTTCAGAATGAACCACATGTATTATGTATTAGTGTATTAATAAGTACACATTAACAATGAGACTGTTTACATGCACATGCACAATAAAACTCTGATCATCATCTGATTTCTGGAGTTATCAGATTATTCAAGAGTGCATGTAAACAATATAATCTCATATGCTTTATCAGATAACAGCAGTAATCTGATTATAAGAAATCAGATTAATACATTTGGATTTCTCCCCAGAATTCTGATGTCTTTATGCACGTATACTTGTTATTCTGATTTATTTTATTCTTGTACATTTACATGTATAAATAACAGGAAATCGTAGAAAATGGACGTGACAGAGTCTACTGTCATACAAACTTCGATAATGAACTGAAATGTCTGAACCATGGTTTTTGGATTATATTATCACATTTCTGACGTGAATGTAAACACATCAGATCCAATTATTAGAATTATCTGATTACTCCCACTTATCGGATTTTTAAGGTCATGTAAACAGGCTTAGTGGTTCTGATAGAATGCTCCTTTACATTTATGGTTTTCTACCGTAACACAGAGAATCTGGTTCAAAGAGTCTGACATTAGACCTGACTGCTGTTCACTGGCCAATGTCTTTATCTATAAGCTTTTTACCAAAAAATAATTCACCGGTTGTATTTTAATTACATAATTTCCGTAGAACTATATAACAAATAATATTTATTTAATCGTAAAACACTGTTGAATGTGACTAGTTCCTCCTCTACACTGACCCTGGTTCCTGGTATCCCAGTTAAAGCGAATAAAACTGTCTGAAATGTCTCTAATGAAATCAAAACACAAAAGAAATCAGTCCCAGTCTTTAAATGTTTCCACAGATTTTCAGTAATACTTCAACAAACAAAGCCAAGATTGGTTTTAAAGCAAGACGCTGCTCAGTGTTCAGGGTGTGTTAGTGTCTCAGCTGTGGTTCAGATCCACGTCTGTGTTAATTCTGCAGCTGGATGACTTTGATGCAGACACCCCACGCCTCCATGTTACTGCGTCCTGACCTGCTCATACCCAGGCCATGTGTGTAACGCACAACATCACCATCGCTGCATGAGAGGTGGTCATTACACTAATAATTCATCTGAAAGTGCTCCCAAGGTTAAATGTACTAGTGAGTGGTTAAAGTGCATGGATTCACATCAAGGAAATATTTGACATGATGGATCATTTCAGGATTTGGGATAGTTAAGTAGTTCTACGCAACATTAATGACACATTTACTTGTTAAAAAACTATTTAAATCTCTCTTATATCATGAATAGAGCTGAAATTATTAATTGGTTAATTTTCTCTAATTGATTAAAAAAAGATTCATTTACAGTTTTCCTGAATCGAAGCTTCGTTTCCTAAATTTTGCTGCTGCTAAACATTAGTTCCACTGTTGTTTCACACGGATGAATATTGTGACGTTCATGACTCCAGGATCCACATGGAAAATGTCTATATGCACATTTCTTCATTGTAACCATCACTTACTCCTTTATACTTTTAAGCTTTTACACAAACATTAAAAATATTTGGCTTTATTTTTTTAGGTTGTGTGTTTTTAAGTTGAAGTTATTTTTAAGTTGTCTGTTCAAATGTGTTGAAGACTGCAGTGTGTGTATTGTTAATAGATGTCATTTGACTTATTTGCTGATGTTTATATCTTTAGATATTTAATTCATACTTTTATACTGTTGTTATTTCTATACAGATGTTTTTTCTATATACTTTTACTTCTATACTTTTTGTGGTTGTTTCATCTGGTTCTGGAATAAATAAATATTGCACTTTATTTTTGTGTTTGCTGCTGTCAACTGTGTAATTTCCCCACGATAGGATCAATAAAATCTTATCTTTTCTTATCTTATCTTATCTTATCTTATCTTATCTTATCTTATCTTATCTTATCTTATCTTAAATTATCTTATCTTATCTTATAGTATCTTATCTTACCTTTAAGGACAAGCTGCCATGGGGCAAGATACTTCACCCACCTTGCCTCCAGTGTCACTCACAGTAGTGTATGAATGTGTGTGAATGTTTGGTGGTGGTCGGAGGGGCCGTTTGGTGCATATTGGCAGCCACGCTGCCCCAGGGCAGCTGCAGCTACAAAACATAGCTTACCACCACCAGAGTGTGAATGTGAGAGTGAATGAATAATGGATCAATAATGTAAAGCGCTTTGGGTGCCTTGAAAAGTGCTACAGAATCTAATCAACTATTATGATTATTATTATTATTAGTATTATTATTATTATTATCATTATTATTATTATTATTATTTTTTAATTTATTTATTTTTTATTATTATTGTTTGTCATTTTCAGACAGGTTTATTTCACCTCACAGTATTTTAAGTTAAGAAATGGCTATTTATTTGCTAATTCAAATAATCGAATTGAAGAAAATAATCAATATTAATCAATTAGAATAATAATTGTTAGCTGCAGCTCTGTACATTTACTGTAAATGTAGCACTAATGAGGATCTGGCATTACTGGGTCTTATTCTATCATTACTAGAATCTCATGTAACTACAGATGCATCATCAACAAAATTCCCAAATTGATATAAAACATCAAATCAGAGTCATGACCAGATTGTCTGAAGCATGATTTGCTCTATTGAGACAGCGCCTGCTTTTTAAGCTTTCCATTTGGTGTTTTTCTGAGAATTTCTCACCACATTGTTTTCACCAGAAAAGAAATAAATAACTAAATCGAATGTGGCTTTAAGCCTCAGACCCTCAATCACACACAGCTCCTCTTTTGTCCCCACTCGGCGCCCATGGCATGCCCCGACTCGCTTTCACACTGACTTCCACCAAACAGCGAAGGCCAGGGCCAAAATAATTTGTATCTGTTCAATAAAACATTAAAGACCATCATGCCATGTCCTGCTCTCGTTCCTCTCCCTCTGCCTTCCTCTCCTGCTCTCAAAGGTCTTGTTAATGTTTCAAAACTGCACATAAGACAGACCAGCCAGACGATTAATTTGAAAGATACCCACAGGGTACCTGCAGGATTTTTTCTTCCTCCTCTTGCTTCTGTAGTGTTAACACCTAGCTTTCTTCAGAAAACGAGAGTGGAGGGGTGGCAGGCCAGGGAAGGGGGTGAGGGTAAAAAGCGTACAAAGTGTACCCTGCAGTTATAAAACAGAGTGCTTTTCAAAAACAGCCTTTTGATATGTGAAATATGGGGAAGCAAAATGGGTTAAATGCTTTAAATGCAACAGTTTTTATTTGTAAGATGTGTGACGATTCAGTATATCCATACTAAGCAGCGCATTGCGTTTTCATCTTTATGCTAATTCCAACAGTTTTCTGCTTCCTTATCATTTCTAATAATATCATCAACACGCTAATTTCCACAGTAATTATCTTATTTAATTGAGTACATGACTTTATTTTTTTAACAGTAAAGTACATATAGACCGCTGTCCTACTTTTCAGATCATACAGATAACACACACACACACACACAAAATAAGCGTATAAGCATCTGACCTGATTAAATTCAATTAGATTCAAACAGAAGTCATCACTTCAAGAAGAGTTAAATAAAAAATTCTGTCTTGCTTGCTGACTCGTGGAAAGGAGTGTTGAAATATTTACGATAAATGCACAAAATAAGGAGAGATTCGGGTCAGAGGTTGTCAGTATCCCTAAAAAAAAAAAAACACCAAAAAAAAAAGTAGATTATATCTTCACCGAGGCTGTAACACCATGTTCTGCCTTATTGACATCGCCTGTTTCTCTGCATAAGTTTGGTTATTCCACAGTTCCTCTTTTAAAACAGCTCTAAATGCTGAGCTATGAAAACGAATCCAGGGTGCATTCATTTTAGATAAATAGTTTAAGCTCGGGTGAATAAATGATTTATTTAAACTCATAAATAATTTCATCAAAATATCCCAAAGCAGTTTTTGCCTCATTGTACATCATTTTCTAAGTGTGCTAGATGAGCCCTCATTTATTTTCAAATATCACACCATGTCTCTTGTAAATATGTATACTGGTCTTTCTACTTATTTATTTTACAGATCTGATTTTAATATTTCATCCTCAGCATAAAGTTCTATTTGTTTCCAAGGGCATGATACCATGAAATAAATATCAGAAGTATAATTCCCAGTCTTAACATATTGGAGGGCATAAATCATTTAAGAGAAACAGATTTTGTACATAAAGCCAAGGCCTAATTTTCTGAGCTGCACAGTGTGAAAATGTTAATCAGTAAACTCTGTCTTGTGCTTGTAAAAGGCTGCAGCTTGACGGCACAGTTTAGGTGGATGACTGGAGGGTTGCAGGCTCACGCCATATGGTGACAAACCTGGTGATGCAGCCCCAAGCCAAGGATTTACTGTGGATTGCTTTAGTAAATATTCCTCTTAACTGTATAACGATGCACAACACAGAGCTAAAAGGAGGATTAACTGTTTGGACTCTGCCAGGAAATTAGCAGCCGCTTCCACCGCGATGCATCTGCCTGCAATATCTAATGTTTCAGGCTACGGTTTATCGCAAATTACCTCTAAACTCAATATTCTATTCCTTTCGCAGCACTGCACCAAGCATATAACTGCCATAATAGACAGGGTGGAATAGATGTAATTCCTCTGAGTTGGAAACATATGCACATAATCCGCGAAGAATAAAAAGTCAACACAGATACAGCTCAGCAGTTGACTTTTCTGAGGAGTGAGTAGGAGGACGTGTTACAGTCCAAGCTAGCTTAAATGTCTGTGCTACTCGGAGGCAGACATTTTTCCGTGGAGTTGCTATCGTATAGGAGGTTTTCAGACACTGAGTGGGCTGTGGGAGCATTCGCAAATGTACAGTAAACAAGCCACAGCCTGCCCTAAGTGAGACATTACATCCATTTGACCGGCACAAGTCTGCTGCTGTTGCAAATTAGGAAACTATTGAACTCCATAAACAATGTGGTGGAGCAGCAAAGCAAATGGCTGTGAGAACTCTGACACCAAATGAGGAAAGACATTAAAGATGCACAAAGAAGACAAAAGTCAATTTGCTGTCTCACTTGAGTCAGTGAGAAAAACTGATATGCACTTTCAGAAATAGGTCCAAATGTGTTTAGCCTAGCTTAAAACTGTTAGCTTCTGTCCAAAACCAAAACTTCATGTTGTGTTGTGACAATCAAGCCTACCGTTCATTTGTCTGGATTTAATAGCACAAGCAAAGAGGATTTTTTTTTTCCAATGATCATTTACACCTTTATTAATATAGTGAGTTTGATCAAATATGTTCAGCACAGTAGGCCAAAATAAAAGTGAAACTCAGCCTAATTAGCGAGAATATTAAAAATACACAGGGGCTGGATACAGTACAATACCAGGCTGTCTCGAAGCCTTTTACCTTTCGATGATACAGTGAAAGAAAACACAGGTGTAATAAGCCATTTTAAAAATGATCACTGAACTCCAAGTAGCTATAAAAGTTTCATAAGACCTGGCACCAGATGACCATCCTTAGTATACATGTCAATTAACACTTAAAGGAGCATTATTTTTAATTAGAATGTTCAGAATAAAGAGCTCTGAAGTTGTGCCAAAGATGCCAGTGTATTAGATTGTAGAGATATGAACTGAATTTATTTAACTATATGATACATCCACGTCCTGGTGGTTTTTAACAGTGTAGTGAAATACCCGTAGCCATGCTATGTGTCACTGCACCACGGTTGGAAAAGACTCAGGGGGTTCTCTGACTGCTAATATCACAATGTCAGTTTGTATTTTATGAAATATCTAAAGGTAGATTATGTTAAGTTCATATGTGCTTCTCTGCCCTCGTGGAGTTTATGTAGGCGTCAGTGTTTTGCTTAAAAATGGTTGTTTGTTCACATTAGTGTAGCTAACAGAAGTTAACAATAGCTAGTGTAGAGAGGCAGAAGAGAAGTGTGTTTCCAATAACAGGTTTTTACTTTTGACACACTTTAAGGAAACAGCAAGATTTAAAAACAATATGCTAAATTATTATGCTAAATATGACTTTTGTCTTTTATTTATTGTCTTTTTATCCTTTGCTGTACAGTGTCCTGGGGTTTCATGAAAGGCACTTACAAGTAAAATTTATTATTATTATTATCATTATTATTATTATTGTTGCTGTTGTTGTTGTTATATAAATAAGTTCTGATGCAGCAGATATTTAACTGATATGAATGATCTGTTGATTGATCTTCCTGGATATCAGTTCGATTACGTTCATCTTGTCTTTTTTTTACTAGTTGATAGTGTTTCTATCGCACTCTCACACTAGTCACAGAAACACTATCAACCTCCTGATATCCCAATAAAACTCCAAAAACATGGCTGGTGGCAACAGGTAGTATGAACTCATAAAGAGAATGCATTATTAAATAATATCAGATCTGTTTTAGATGGAAATATAACATAATTCTATACTTCTACAGTTTCTTGGAGCCATGTGTAATGTAGCCTACATTGCCACTGTATGAAGACATTATGCAGCTCAGTTGACTCACATCAGTTGAATTTTGTTTTTGTTTTTCCAACTTTTTCAGTCTTACATCTACTTGGTATTTTATGAAAACCAGCTGCTGACACACTCAGGGCTGAGCATAAATGTCAAAATGTGATTTGTTACTGAAAATCCAACCCAAGTGTTCTCCGAAGGTCTCAGTTAACAGGCTGTTAACATGTATGTATGCAACGAAGAAAGTTCTCATTTCTTCGTTTACTTTACAACCTGGAAAACCTGGGAAATAGAAAAACAATCAAAACATGTAGATTTTAGATTTTATATATTGGTAACAGGCTATCAACTTTTCATCTAGTGGTGTTTCTATATTTGATATATTATAAATAGTAATGAATAACCTTGTAGCACCAAGTTTAAATGAATCAGATGACTCAACTGTGCATCAGATGTTGTAGTATATGCAGCTCAGGGTAAAATATTTTGCAGCTATAGCCTTTAAATTGATTGGGGAGCGTCAGATATTACCTCTGATTTACACAGATTCACATTCAACTATAAAGCGATGTGATCAAATACATCTCTAATACAGTCAGCGTACAATTAATAAACATGTGTAAGTGTATTAATGGATGACGTAACAGTGACGCATTGTTCATCAGTTACTGATAATTTTCCAGGATATTACTTATGCTCAGCTGCGTGACGAGAAATCAAATAATCCAATGTTCTCTCATGTCTCTCTGTCTAATGTGTGAGCACACAATCATTATGTTCGCAGTCAGACGTCTGCTATCATACAGGACGCAAGAAAGCTCTGGAGTTACTGTATTTACACGAACAAGCAGAAGTAAATGTCTTTTCTCCCAAAAGGTTTACCACAGAGCTATCAAGATACAACATACAAACACAGATTGTATGTCTCAGACTGATATAGAAGCATTTATCCTAACGCTTGGAAACATTCCCATAATTACGCTGTTTTCTCTGAGATCTGAAACCACCTGACAGAAGCGCCATTAACCTGAAATCTGTAATTAATATGGTGACATCACACAATGCAGTATACATACAGTATTATGTCTCACATGGACAATATTTAAAGAACTGGCTGCACTTTTTTCATATCGCTCAGTCTTTAGTGTAGAGCAGATAAAACTCTTTTTTGCAGTGATTCATCTTAAAATGCCAAAACCTTTTAACACATTATCCTGCTATGAGAACCACAGTGAGAGACTGAGGCGCTGGTAAAAAAGGGCAGATATTTAGAATGTATATAAAGTCAACTGAGCCAGTATAGATGGAAGACATAATGAAGAACAGATGTTTAAAGGCTGTTATTTACATTTAATAAAACACTATTTTATGCTGATGATACTCTATTGTATATCATCCAACACTGTCTATACCACTACCTCCACCATACTGACTATTAAATTGACTTTTTACAAATCAGTGACAATACATTTTGAATACTGGTGCATGAAAAGTTTGTAAAGCATTTTTATACATAAATATGACCTGAAACATGACTATATTAAATTTTTGTGCAAGTATTCACAGTACAGTTCCATGTACAGTTTAAGTCAGAACGCTCTATCAACAGACCAGTGTTAAAAAAAAATAAAATTAAATAAAAAAGCATTAACACTGCATCCCTGTGTAATTCTGTTGGTGAAACATCGTGGTGGCTGTCTCCTTATTTGATCCTGATTTGGACAAGGACGACTTGCCATCATTGATGGAACTATGAATTCTGAATTGCACCAGAATATTCCAAGGAAAATGTCAAAGTATCCATCCGTGAAGTGGAACGGAAAGTTGATCATGCAGCAAGACAACAACCTTAAACGCACAAGTTATTCTGCCAAGCATTGGTTAAAGCAGAGAAATGTAATGTTTTGGAATGGCCCAGTCAAAGCCCTGACCTTAATCCTGCACAAATACTGAATCTTGAAGCTCATGGAAGGAAAACAACCAACAAATGCTGAGTTTAAACCAGTGTCTAAACAGGGAAGGAGTTGAGTATTCAGTTAAACTTATTCCACACTTAAGGTTGGATTATGTTTCACAGAAAAAAAAAGAATATGTTTAATGTTTTGTCTTGTTGGGTAATTGGGTTCCTTTTGTCTAGTTCTGAAATATGGGTGAAAATCTGATCCTTATGCAGAAAAAGAGGAGACTCTTAAAGGTTCATGATCCTTCAAATATTACTGTAATTTCATTTGGCCTCCGAGCACCAACAGCATTAAAAACAAATATGATATACTGTCAGACAATGTCACATAAATGACCATCAACTTTAGAGCAGTTTTTGACATCATCAGACCATATAAGTAGTACTGATTCCCTGTTTGTTCTATACTCTAATTAACCTCCTAGGACCCACTGTCCACATATGGGGACAAGAAATTTACAGCTTTATACAAAAAAAAAAGAAACAACTGTCCACCGCAAATGACATTCCATAAAATTTTTTAAGAATACATCTGAAAAAACTGTTGAATCATGATGTTTCCAATATAAGCAATTATTTAATTCAAAAAAGCCAAAACTCAAAAACCTGTGGGGCTGCCAGGTCTTAGTAGGTTAAAGTTAATATTGATAAAATGTATAATTTACTTTACTAATTTAATTTGGTTTCACTGCATCATTCCTTTAAATACAAATTTCCAAATTACTGTCAAATGTGTTGATGTGGACAGTGAAACCATGCTCTATATACTATATAAGACTATTTTTTGTTATATAAAAACTCATTTATTTAATGGTTTAGCCTGATCATAATGTTAACTTGATATTTCTACTGGATAAATAACAGACATTATAATAAAACGTCTTTGACACTGCACTGAAATACCACCAAAAAGGCACTTCTGCTTGACTGACTAGAGCAGTGTTACAGTAAAGGATGCTGCCGTGATTTTGACAGATATTGATTCAGCACTAAATGATTCAGGAGGTGTCTCCAAATTGTGGTTTGGTACTAGGTGTCACTTGCAATTGCACTTGTAACACCTAACTAACATACTCTTCCCTGCAGAGTGGGGATGTTGTCGCGCACCATAATGCATCAGCTGACAGACTAAAACCACTGAGGGGAGATGAGTTAAGATGTGGTTCTAGTTGGAGAAGGAACACGTGCCAGTTCATACCAAATAAATGCTAAAATTGCACTGCATCATTTGAGATGCACAAGTTTAATTTCGTAAATGTTGGCATGTTTTAAATGAGAAAAATTATAATCTCAATTTCAGAATAGTTGGGACGCTGTGTAAATGATATGCATTTTTTTTTTTTTTTTTCAGTTTGGTGAACTTTTGCCCACTGTATCTTCTAAGAGACTCCACACTAGCATAGAGTTTTTTTTTCTAATCAGACATCTTCTTCAATCTTTTTTCATAGAATTTCTGTTCACACAACTTACGTTTTCCAAAATGTCTCTACCCAACAACAGAAAACTGACTACAAACTGATACACACGCTTGGGCCAACCATTGTCTCTGGCAAACTACAAACTGTTTACTTAATACATAGCTTTTGCAAGAATATTTATTTTATTTTTGTGTGTATCTATCTATCTATCTATCTATCTATCTATCTATCTATATAGATAGATAGATAGATAGATAGATAGATAGATAGATACACACAAAAATAAAATAAATATTCTTGCAAAAGCTATGTATTAAGTAAACAGTTTGTAGTTTGCCAGAGACAATGGTTGGCCCAAGCGTGTGTATCAGTTTGTAGTCAGTTTTCTGTTGTTGGGTAGAGACATTTTGGAAAACGTAAGTTGTGTGAACAGAAATTCTATGAAAAAAGATTGAAGAAGATGTCTGATTAGAAAAAAAAACTCTATGCTAGTGTGGAGTCTCTTAGAAGATACAGTGGGCAAAAGTTCACCAAACTGAAAAAAAAAAAAAAAAATGCATATCATTTACACAGCGTCCCAACTATTCTGAAATTGAGATTATAATTTTTCTCATTTAAAACATGCCAACATTTACGAAATTAAACTTGTGCATCTCAAATGATGCAGTGCAATTTTAGCATTTATTTGGTATGAACTGGCACGTGTTCCTTCTCCAACTAGAACCACATCTTAACTCATCTCCCCTCAGTGGTTTTAGTCTGTCAGCTGATGCATTATGGTGCGCGACAACATCCCCACTCTGCAGGGAAGAGTATGTTAGTTAGGTGTTACAAGTGCAATTGCAAGTGACACCTAGTACCAAACCACAATTTGGAGACACCTCCTGAATCATTTAGTGCTGAATCAATATCTGTCAAAATCACGGCAGCATCCTTTACTGTAACACTGCTCTAGTCAGTCAAGCAGAAGTGCCTTTTTGGTGGTATTTCAGTGCAGTGTCAAAGACGTTTTATTATAATGTCTGTTATTTATCCAGTAGAAATATCAAGTTAACATTATGATCAGGCTAAACCATTAAATAAATGAGTTTTTATATAACAAAAAATAGTCTTATATAGTATATAGAGCATGGTTTCACTGTCCACATCAACACATTTGACAGTAATTTGGAAATTTGTATTTAAAGGAATGATGCAGTGAAACCAAATTAAATTAGTAAAGTAAATTATACATTTTATCAATATTAACTTTAACCTACTAAGACCTGGCAGCCCCACAGGTTTTTGAGTTTTGGCTTTTTTGAATTAAATAATTGCTTATATTGGAAACATCATGATTCAACAGTTTTTTCAGATGTATTCTTAAAAAATTTTATGGAATGTCATTTGCGGTGGACAGTTGTTTCTTTTTTTTTTGTATAAAGCTGTAAATTTCTTGTCCCCATATGTGGACAGTGGGTCCTAGGAGGTTAATTAGAGTATAGAACAAACAGGGAATCAGTACTACTTATATGGTCTGATGATGTCAAAAACTGCTCTAAAGTTGATGGTCATTTATGTGACATTGTCTGACAGTATATCATATTTGTTTTTAATGCTGTTGGTGCTCGGAGGCCAAATGAAATTACAGTAATATTTGAAGGATCATGAACCTTTAAGAGTCTCCTCTTTTTCTGCATAAGGATCAGATTTTCACCCATATTTCAGAACTAGACAAAAGGAACCCAATTACCCAACAAGACAAAACATTAAACATATTCTTTTTTTTTCTGTGAAACATAATCCAACCTTAAGTGTGGAATAAGTTTAACTGAATACTCAACTCCTTCCCTGTTTAGACACTGGTTTAAACTCAGCATTTGTTGGTTGTTTTCCTTCCATGAGCTTCAAGATTCAGTATTTGTGCAGGATTAAGGTCAGGGCTTTGACTGGGCCATTCCAAAACATTACATTTCTCTGCTTTAACCAATGCTTGGCAGAATAACTTGTGCGTTTAAGGTTGTTGTCTTGCTGCATGATCAACTTTCCGTTCCACTTCACGGATGGATACTTTGACATTTTCCTTGGAATATTCTGGTGCAATTCAGAATTCATAGTTCCATCAATGATGGCAAGTCGTCCTTGTCCAAATCAGGATCAAATAAGGAGACAGCCACCACGATGTTTCACCAACAGAATTACACAGGGATGCAGTGTTAATGCTTTTTTATTTAATTTTATTTTTTTTTAACACTGGTCTGTTGATAGAGCGTTCTGACTTAAACTGTACATGGAACTGTACTGTGAATACTTGCACAAAAATTTAATATAGTCATGTTTCAGGTCATATTTATGTATAAAAATGCTTTACAAACTTTTCATGCACCAGTATTCAAAATGTATTGTCACTGATTTGTAAAAAGTCAATTTAATAGTCAGTATGGTGGAGGTAGTGGTATAGACAGTGTTGGATGATATACAATAGAGTATCATCAGCATAAAATAGTGTTTTATTAAATGTAAATAACAGCCTTTAAACATCTGTTCTTCATTATGTCTTCCATCTATACTGGCTCAGTTGACTTTATATACATTCTAAATATCTGCCCTTTTTTACCAGCGCCTCAGTCTCTCACTGTGGTTCTCATAGCAGGATAATGTGTTAAAAGGTTTTGGCATTTTAAGATGAATCACTGCAAAAAAGAGTTTTATCTGCTCTACACTAAAGACTGAGCGATATGAAAAAAGTGCAGCCAGTTCTTTAAATATTGTCCATGTGAGACATAATACTGTATGTATACTGCATTGTGTGATGTCACCATATTAATTACAGATTTCAGGTTAATGGCGCTTCTGTCAGGTGGTTTCAGATCTCAGAGAAAACAGCGTAATTATGGGAATGTTTCCAAGCGTTAGGATAAATGCTTCTATATCAGTCTGAGACATACAATCTGTGTTTGTATGTTGTATCTTGATAGCTCTGTGGTAAACCTTTTGGGAGAAAAGACATTTACTTCTGCTTGTTCGTGTAAATACAGTAACTCCAGAGCTTTCTTGCGTCCTGTATGATAGCAGACGTCTGACTGCGAACATAATGATTGTGTGCTCACACATTAGACAGAGAGACATGAGAGAACATTGGATTATTTGATTTCTCGTCACGCAGCTGAGCATAAGTAATATCCTGGAAAATTATCAGTAACTGATGAACAATGCGTCACTGTTACGTCATCCATTAATACACTTACACATGTTTATTAATTGTACGCTGACTGTATTAGAGATGTATTTGATCACATCGCTTTATAGTTGAATGTGAATCTGTGTAAATCAGAGGTAATATCTGACGCTCCCCAATCAATTTAAAGGCTATAGCTGCAAAATATTTTACCCTGAGCTGCATATACTACAACATCTGATGCACAGTTGAGTCATCTGATTCATTTAAACTTGGTGCTACAAGGTTATTCATTACTATTTATAATATATCAAATATAGAAACACCACTAGATGAAAAGTTGATAGCCTGTTACCAATATATAAAATCTAAAATCTACATGTTTTGATTGTTTTTCTATTTCCCAGGTTTTCCAGGTTGTAAAGTAAACGAAGAAATGAGAACTTTCTTCGTTGCATACATACATGTTAACAGCCTGTTAACTGAGACCTTCGGAGAACACTTGGGTTGGATTTTCAGTAACAAATCACATTTTGACATTTATGCTCAGCCCTGAGTGTGTCAGCAGCTGGTTTTCATAAAATACCAAGTAGATGTAAGACTGAAAAAGTTGGAAAAACAAAAACAAAATTCAACTGATGTGAGTCAACTGAGCTGCATAATGTCTTCATACAGTGGCAATGTAGGCTACATTACACATGGCTCCAAGAAACTGTAGAAGTATAGAATTATGTTATATTTCCATCTAAAACAGATCTGATATTATTTAATAATGCATTCTCTTTATGAGTTCATACTACCTGTTGCCACCAGCCATGTTTTTGGAGTTTTATTGGGATATCAGGAGGTTGATAGTGTTTCTGTGACTAGTGTGAGAGTGCGATAGAAACACTATCAACTAGTAAAAAAAAGACAAGATGAACGTAATCGAACTGATATCCAGGAAGATCAATCAACAGATCATTCATATCAGTTAAATATCTGCTGCATCAGAACTTATTTATATAACAACAACAACAGCAACAATAATAATAATAATGATAATAATAATAATAAATTTTACTTGTAAGTGCCTTTCATGAAACCCCAGGACACTGTACAGCAAAGGATAAAAAGACAATAAATAAAAGACAAAAGTCATATTTAGCATAATAATTTAGCATATTGTTTTTAAATCTTGCTGTTTCCTTAAAGTGTGTCAAAAGTAAAAACCTGTTATTGGAAACACACTTCTCTTCTGCCTCTCTACACTAGCTATTGTTAACTTCTGTTAGCTACACTAATGTGAACAAACAACCATTTTTAAGCAAAACACTGACGCCTACATAAACTCCACGAGGGCAGAGAAGCACATATGAACTTAACATAATCTACCTTTAGATATTTCATAAAATACAAACTGACATTGTGATATTAGCAGTCAGAGAACCCCCTGAGTCTTTTCCAACCGTGGTGCAGTGACACATAGCATGGCTACGGGTATTTCACTACACTGTTAAAAACCACCAGGACGTGGATGTATCATATAGTTAAATAAATTCAGTTCATATCTCTACAATCTAATACACTGGCATCTTTGGCACAACTTCAGAGCTCTTTATTCTGAACATTCTAATTAAAAATAATGCTCCTTTAAGTGTTAATTGACATGTATACTAAGGATGGTCATCTGGTGCCAGGTCTTATGAAACTTTTATAGCTACTTGGAGTTCAGTGATCATTTTTAAAATGGCTTATTACACCTGTGTTTTCTTTCACTGTATCATCGAAAGGTAAAAGGCTTCGAGACAGCCTGGTATTGTACTGTATCCAGCCCCTGTGTATTTTTAATATTCTCGCTAATTAGGCTGAGTTTCACTTTTATTTTGGCCTACTGTGCTGAACATATTTGATCAAACTCACTATATTAATAAAGGTGTAAATGATCATTGGAAAAAAAAAATCCTCTTTGCTTGTGCTATTAAATCCAGACAAATGAACGGTAGGCTTGATTGTCACAACACAACATGAAGTTTTGGTTTTGGACAGAAGCTAACAGTTTTAAGCTAGGCTAAACACATTTGGACCTATTTCTGAAAGTGCATATCAGTTTTTCTCACTGACTCAAGTGAGACAGCAAATTGACTTTTGTCTTCTTTGTGCATCTTTAATGTCTTTCCTCATTTGGTGTCAGAGTTCTCACAGCCATTTGCTTTGCTGCTCCACCACATTGTTTATGGAGTTCAATAGTTTCCTAATTTGCAACAGCAGCAGACTTGTGCCGGTCAAATGGATGTAATGTCTCACTTAGGGCAGGCTGTGGCTTGTTTACTGTACATTTGCGAATGCTCCCACAGCCCACTCAGTGTCTGAAAACCTCCTATACGATAGCAACTCCACGGAAAAATGTCTGCCTCCGAGTAGCACAGACATTTAAGCTAGCTTGGACTGTAACACGTCCTCCTACTCACTCCTCAGAAAAGTCAACTGCTGAGCTGTATCTGTGTTGACTTTTTATTCTTCGCGGATTATGTGCATATGTTTCCAACTCAGAGGAATTACATCTATTCCACCCTGTCTATTATGGCAGTTATATGCTTGGTGCAGTGCTGCGAAAGGAATAGAATATTGAGTTTAGAGGTAATTTGCGATAAACCGTAGCCTGAAACATTAGATATTGCAGGCAGATGCATCGCGGTGGAAGCGGCTGCTAATTTCCTGGCAGAGTCCAAACAGTTAATCCTCCTTTTAGCTCTGTGTTGTGCATCGTTATACAGTTAAGAGGAATATTTACTAAAGCAATCCACAGTAAATCCTTGGCTTGGGGCTGCATCACCAGGTTTGTCACCATATGGCGTGAGCCTGCAACCCTCCAGTCATCCACCTAAACTGTGCCGTCAAGCTGCAGCCTTTTACAAGCACAAGACAGAGTTTACTGATTAACATTTTCACACTGTGCAGCTCAGAAAATTAGGCCTTGGCTTTATGTACAAAATCTGTTTCTCTTAAATGATTTATGCCCTCCAATATGTTAAGACTGGGAATTATACTTCTGATATTTATTTCATGGTATCATGCCCTTGGAAACAAATAGAACTTTATGCTGAGGATGAAATATTAAAATCAGATCTGTAAAATAAATAAGTAGAAAGACCAGTATACATATTTACAAGAGACATGGTGTGATATTTGAAAATAAATGAGGGCTCATCTAGCACACTTAGAAAATGATGTACAATGAGGCAAAAACTGCTTTGGGATATTTTGATGAAATTATTTATGAGTTTAAATAAATCATTTATTCACCCGAGCTTAAACTATTTATCTAAAATGAATGCACCCTGGATTCGTTTTCATAGCTCAGCATTTAGAGCTGTTTTAAAAGAGGAACTGTGGAATAACCAAACTTATGCAGAGAAACAGGCGATGTCAATAAGGCAGAACATGGTGTTACAGCCTCGGTGAAGATATAATCTACTTTTTTTTTTGGTGTTTTTTTTTTTTTAGGGATACTGACAACCTCTGACCCGAATCTCTCCTTATTTTGTGCATTTATCGTAAATATTTCAACACTCCTTTCCACGAGTCAGCAAGCAAGACAGAATTTTTTATTTAACTCTTCTTGAAGTGATGACTTCTGTTTGAATCTAATTGAATTTAATCAGGTCAGATGCTTATACGCTTATTTTGTGTGTGTGTGTGTGTGTTATCTGTATGATCTGAAAAGTAGGACAGCGGTCTATATGTACTTTACTGTTAAAAAAATAAAGTCATGTACTCAATTAAATAAGATAATTACTGTGGAAATTAGCGTGTTGATGATATTATTAGAAATGATAAGGAAGCAGAAAACTGTTGGAATTAGCATAAAGATGAAAACGCAATGCGCTGCTTAGTATGGATATACTGAATCGTCACACATCTTACAAATAAAAACTGTTGCATTTAAAGCATTTAACCCATTTTGCTTCCCCATATTTCACATATCAAAAGGCTGTTTTTGAAAAGCACTCTGTTTTATAACTGCAGGGTACACTTTGTACGCTTTTTACCCTCACCCCCTTCCCTGGCCTGCCACCCCTCCACTCTCGTTTTCTGAAGAAAGCTAGGTGTTAACACTACAGAAGCAAGAGGAGGAAGAAAAAATCCTGCAGGTACCCTGTGGGTATCTTTCAAATTAATCGTCTGGCTGGTCTGTCTTATGTGCAGTTTTGAAACATTAACAAGACCTTTGAGAGCAGGAGAGGAAGGCAGAGGGAGAGGAACGAGAGCAGGACATGGCATGATGGTCTTTAATGTTTTATTGAACAGATACAAATTATTTTGGCCCTGGCCTTCGCTGTTTGGTGGAAGTCAGTGTGAAAGCGAGTCGGGGCATGCCATGGGCGCCGAGTGGGGACAAAAGAGGAGCTGTGTGTGATTGAGGGTCTGAGGCTTAAAGCCACATTCGATTTAGTTATTTATTTCTTTTCTGGTGAAAACAATGTGGTGAGAAATTCTCAGAAAAACACCAAATGGAAAGCTTAAAAAGCAGGCGCTGTCTCAATAGAGCAAATCATGCTTCAGACAATCTGGTCATGACTCTGATTTGATGTTTTATATCAATTTGGGAATTTTGTTGATGATGCATCTGTAGTTACATGAGATTCTAGTAATGATAGAATAAGACCCAGTAATGCCAGATCCTCATTAGTGCTACATTTACAGTAAATGTACAGAGCTGCAGCTAACAATTATTATTCTAATTGATTAATATTGATTATTTTCTTCAATTCGATTATTTGAATTAGCAAATAAATAGCCATTTCTTAACTTAAAATACTGTGAGGTGAAATAAACCTGTCTGAAAATGACAAACAATAATAATAAAAAATAAATAAATTAAAAAATAATAATAATAATAATAATGATAATAATAATAATAATACTAATAATAATAATAATCATAATAGTTGATTAGATTCTGTAGCACTTTTCAAGGCACCCAAAGCGCTTTACATTATTGATCCATTATTCATTCACTCTCACATTCACACTCTGGTGGTGGTAAGCTATGTTTTGTAGCTGCAGCTGCCCTGGGGCAGCGTGGCTGCCAATATGCACCAAACGGCCCCTCCGACCACCACCAAACATTCACACACATTCATACACTACTGTGAGTGACACTGGAGGCAAGGTGGGTGAAGTATCTTGCCCCATGGCAGCTTGTCCTTAAAGGTAAGATAAGATACTATAAGATAAGATAAGATAATTTAAGATAAGATAAGATAAGATAAGATAAGATAAGATAAGATAAGATAAGATAAGATAAGAAAAGATAAGATTTTATTGATCCTATCGTGGGGAAATTACACAGTTGACAGCAGCAAACACAAAAATAAAGTGCAATATTTATTTATTCCAGAACCAGATGAAACAACCACAAAAAGTATAGAAGTAAAAGTATATAGAAAAAACATCTGTATAGAAATAACAACAGTATAAAAGTATGAATTAAATATCTAAAGATATAAACATCAGCAAATAAGTCAAATGACATCTATTAACAATACACACACTGCAGTCTTCAACACATTTGAACAGACAACTTAAAAATAACTTCAACTTAAAAACACACAACCTAAAAAAATAAAGCCAAATATTTTTAATGTTTGTGTAAAAGCTTAAAAGTATAAAGGAGTAAGTGATGGTTACAATGAAGAAATGTGCATATAGACATTTTCCATGTGGATCCTGGAGTCATGAACGTCACAATATTCATCCGTGTGAAACAACAGTGGAACTAATGTTTAGCAGCAGCAAAATTTAGGAAACGAAGCTTCGATTCAGGAAAACTGTAAATGAATCTTTTTTTAATCAATTAGAGAAAATTAACCAATTAATAATTTCAGCTCTATTCATGATATAAGAGAGATTTAAATAGTTTTTTAACAAGTAAATGTGTCATTAATGTTGCGTAGAACTACTTAACTATCCCAAATCCTGAAATGATCCATCATGTCAAATATTTCCTTGATGTGAATCCATGCACTTTAACCACTCACTAGTACATTTAACCTTGGGAGCACTTTCAGATGAATTATTAGTGTAATGACCACCTCTCATGCAGCGATGGTGATGTTGTGCGTTACACACATGGCCTGGGTATGAGCAGGTCAGGACGCAGTAACATGGAGGCGTGGGGTGTCTGCATCAAAGTCATCCAGCTGCAGAATTAACACAGACGTGGATCTGAACCACAGCTGAGACACTAACACACCCTGAACACTGAGCAGCGTCTTGCTTTAAAACCAATCTTGGCTTTGTTTGTTGAAGTATTACTGAAAATCTGTGGAAACATTTAAAGACTGGGACTGATTTCTTTTGTGTTTTGATTTCATTAGAGACATTTCAGACAGTTTTATTCGCTTTAACTGGGATACCAGGAACCAGGGTCAGTGTAGAGGAGGAACTAGTCACATTCAACAGTGTTTTACGATTAAATAAATATTATTTGTTATATAGTTCTACGGAAATTATGTAATTAAAATACAACCGGTGAATTATTTTTTGGTAAAAAGCTTATAGATAAAGACATTGGCCAGTGAACAGCAGTCAGGTCTAATGTCAGACTCTTTGAACCAGATTCTCTGTGTTACGGTAGAAAACCATAAATGTAAAGGAGCATTCTATCAGAACCACTAAGCCTGTTTACATGACCTTAAAAATCCGATAAGTGGGAGTAATCAGATAATTCTAATAATTGGATCTGATGTGTTTACATTCACGTCAGAAATGTGATAATATAATCCAAAAACCATGGTTCAGACATTTCAGTTCATTATCGAAGTTTGTATGACAGTAGACTCTGTCACGTCCATTTTCTACGATTTCCTGTTATTTATACATGTAAATGTACAAGAATAAAATAAATCAGAATAACAAGTATACGTGCATAAAGACATCAGAATTCTGGGGAGAAATCCAAATGTATTAATCTGATTTCTTATAATCAGATTACTGCTGTTATCTGATAAAGCATATGAGATTATATTGTTTACATGCACTCTTGAATAATCTGATAACTCCAGAAATCAGATGATGATCAGAGTTTTATTGTGCATGTGCATGTAAACAGTCTCATTGTTAATGTGTACTTATTAATACACTAATACATAATACATGTGGTTCATTCTGAAAATTACAGATTTTGTGTTGACAAACCAAGAAAGACAAAAGAATTAAGTGATAAAAATGTTTAAACTTTCTATGTAAATACCACTTGGAGCTGATGTTGTACAGGCGTGAATGAGGCTGAGGTGAAATAAGAACAGACCTAGTTGATAAAGCTGCCTCTAAAAGGAAATGACAACAAAGAGAATCACTACCTTGATTTCACTTGTTGTCCTTAGAGTGTAGTCACTATTTATGCATGATTAACAGACCTGCTAATTCAATTAGTGTAACAAGTCATGGTATTTTCCCTTACACGCACTTGTTTCTAATGTGCAAATGATACATTTACATTGTTAATTCAAGATACTTTTTCATGTTCAGCATATAAATGATTCCTTTAGGATTGAGTGCAGCCTGTCATCATTAAGCCTGTTAGAAGGTAGCGCTCATATTAGCGCTGGCACACAGTCATTACTTAACAGGATAAAGTACCTGCTAATGCGTGTAGTTATGAATACGAGCGCGTCCAGCTCTGTCCGATGTGTGTTAACACACACTGTGACTGTGTTGCACGTCCTTTTACATTAATGCTGTTTACATGACAGACTCTCCTATGTGAACATATGCTCATGTCTGTTACACCAGATTAAAACCAGCTAATCTTTAGAGGGTTTTAATTATGTTCTTGTCTGATTTAAGTATCAGTGTAAGGTTAGATATGTGGTCATGTTTACTTTGGGGCTGATTATCAATACAAAGAAGTATTAATCATTAATCACACAATTTGCTGTCATTAATTGCATTTAATCCCTTTGGAGTGAGATATTTTAATGTAAAATCACAGAATTAAATGATGACAAAGGAAGTATATGTAAATTTATACTGGCATCTTTTTCACTTTGCTATGAACACATTCCCAATAAGACCATCAATGCCATGAAAACTGACTGTCAGCTTAAAATGCATTTTATTTTTACACAGAAATAAAAACAAAACCGAAGCTATTTGTCATTTTAATTCAAAACTGTCATGACTATTAAAAAGAAATGAGTTAGATGGCATTCATTTATTATATCTTGTGCACTAATATAAATGTTAAGCAATAACAAACACATATAGTTATGTAGTTGTAGGCAGATATGAAAAGCTATGAAAGCTAAAATTAAAATTAAACTAAGCAAAAAGGTTTTTGCTGTTCAAAACAATGCAAAAGAAATATTTGGTCCATTTGTGTTTTCTCCTTGACTTGCTCTGTGTTGGCTTTACCGCAGTGCAAATATAATTAAAATAAAATACAATACGTACAATATGGGACCTGCAATAAACAATAGTCTTGTACATTTTATTTATTTATTCATGTATTTATCAGGGGCAATGCACATAGTGGACATATTGGATGTCTGATGTTCTGCACACAGAGTATATATCATTCATTCAGTATATAACTGCCACCCATTTACAATATAAACAACAATAATATGACAACAGTATAAACATGAGTATAAACCAACAATATAAAAACCAAATCCCATCTCGCTACAGTAATACACTATGAACATTCACATACTCCAAAAACAAAAAACAACTGTTCAACTTCACCATCATTATCACTTTTAGGAGTGTATACATGTGTTTTCTTTCATTGTACCTTTCTATAAATCAAGGTTTTCCTTATAATACCTGAAAAACTAGAACTAAATAAAAATGAAAATGAAAATAAACTAATCTAATGAACAACTGTAAGCACTCACTGAAGTGAAGTTGTGTTGATGTGAATGTGTCCTGTATGTCCGGGTCCATTCCCTCACAGGTCTTTCGTCTTTTTCTTGCTACAAAAACACTGAAGAAGAGGTGAAAGACAAATGAATGGGATGCCCACAAATGATTTATAAAATGCCAGCAGTGGGAATCTATCACCCAGCCCAAGACAGAGTGCGACTGCTGACAGAGAATTGGCTTCTTGCTCTGAGACAAAAGCCTCCGTTTGAACCGCAGATTCAGCGTTCGGAGACAGAGGACAGACACTGGGATCACATTACAAGTGTGGACGGGAAGGTCTGCTTTTAAGGGGGTCTGTGATGTAGGCGACGCAGACCCCACTCATGAACTGACCGATGCATACATTAATGAGGATGGATGATATGCACATCATGCGCTTTCACGTTGGACTTTGTGGGGTCCTAATGGGAAAGCAGAATAGTTCACTGGTCATTAAAGTTTCATCATCTGCCATAGAAATGGCTGTAAAGTAGCCATTAGACAGACTGTTTTAATAAGGCACAGAAAAAAAGTAGCTAAGCTGAGTCGTAGAACATAAATTGACTGTAGTGGTTTGGGGTAAAACTTTGAATCCAGGTTCTGCACGGCCACAGTAGTGATGGTATTGTGAGGTTTTTTTATGCTGCTGGTGGAAGTGGACGCATACATATACACTTCAACAAATTTGTCCTCTAATAGAGTTTACACATGAATTTATATAAAAGTTAAGCTTCAAAAGGCAAAAATACCAGTGTGTTGCTTCACAACAAAGTCTGAATCAATCACCAGTGTTGTGCGTTACTTCCAAACTGTAATCCATTACACATGACTTGTTACTGTTATTTAAAAGTAATTCCTTACCTTAAAATATTATGGTCTGGGAATTGTAACCCGTTACATGACTCCTGTATTACTTTTGAGTTACATACAGACTCTTGTCATAAATGGTGCGTGCACAGTACTGGCTTTTTCCCACCTGACTTTGCCTCCTGCATGTTTAACTGTTTTCAAGTCTTTCAGCTCTTCTTTACATTATCTTTGAATGAGCACAAATTCATTCATTCATTCATTCATCATCTGAACCCGCTTAATCCTCACTAGGGTTGCGGGGGTCGCTTGGAGCCTATCC
>JAPQRQ010000019.1:20474377-20485048 GCA_037367365.1 Apogon talboti | reverse complement strand
ACACACACTGCACACTTTCTTGTTTTTATATATATATATGTATATATATATATATATATATATATACACACACACACACAGTGTAGTTAATATTACAATCATCGACCTCTGTACACAGTCTCTGGCGGCACTTGTGTGGGGTCAATCGTCCCACCTCTTCCCAAGCTTATAAAATGTCCCTTATCAATATTTTAACACATCAATTGTAACCCTTGGTAAACACATCTCCTCCTGAAAAGTAAATTATCAGTGGACACAGTCACTGGGGATTGACTGTCTGGGATGCTGTCAAGGCTTTCTCTCTTGTGTTTGCTCTATCTCACACACTCTGTCAATTCCATCTTTGAGAGGAGAACCAATAGAATCCAGCAAAGCTCTTGTTGAGGATTTTTCAAACTAAACAATGCCCTGGGCATATTGTATCCTCGGGAGAGCTGATGGCCAAAGTAAGATGCTGCTTCAAATCCCTGAATGCTGTACAATACACTTAGAAGTTCATACATTTATAGAACATTATTCACATATTGGGCATAGCTCAGTGACACGGTTTTGTGCTTCCAGTTTTAACAACAGAGCACACAGACACTAATGATAAGGTATGTTATATTGCAGTGGCATAGTACTGAAATACTATATATACAATATATATGTATACGGTATATGGACAAAAGTATTTGGACAGTTATCAGAATCAAAGAATAAATGTCATAATATAGTTTTATATTGTGAGAAACACCATTGAATTACATTTTGTTTAAACTGTTATCTTTGCTTCGTAAATGCCTCAGGGATGGGTTTTACTTAATTTCTCTCAACATTTATTTTGTTTTGCTTTTCTAAACTGTATCCATTACTATGACGTTCTATATCTAAATTTCTAAAAAAAAAATTGTGCTCTGACTCTAAATAATAATTTTCTACCACAACTAACCATCTACTTTAATCATCACCTTTTCCTTTGAGATGAGAAGAAAGTAAATGGTTAGTTGTGGTAGAAAATTATTATTGACAGCCAGAGCATGAAAAATACTTTAGAAACTTTTGAATACTTTTATAGATTGAACATTTAAAATCATACTCATGGATAAAAAAATACATTACGGTAATACATTTTGACAGAAATTAAGTAAAAACCATCCCTGAGACATTTTAGAAGCAAAGATAACAATTTAAACAAAACTAACCACTGTATTGACTTTTATCACAATATAAAACTATATCATGACATTTGTCATTATTGTTTTGTAGCCTAGACCCCTGTTAGAAAAGAAACCCCTGAATTCAACGTGTCCACATACTTTTGTCCATATAGTGTATAGAGCTGTGCCAACTGCAGCCAGTGAGTGCAGTGGTGGAAAAAACCTGCAGAGCAAGAGAGCTTCATCACAGTGAGATGATGATGTGCATCCATGTGTGACGTGTCTTCAGGCAGTCAGAGCAAAGGTAACATGCACGAAGATTAGCTTTTAATCTTAGAAAGTGCTTAAAAACAGAAATGATTATTTAACACCAGTCGTTTGGAACTTAAAGTCAGAGGGATGTTATTAATTTGCAAACAGATTGATGTAAAAGTGAAGAAGCAATGAAATCTGGTTTCTAGAATGTTGAATCTTTTAACTTGGTATGAAATAGTGAACGCTGAGTGCTGTTCAGAAGAGGAGGCCTGATTTTTAATATTTTGCTGTGTAGGTAATACAGTATATACACTGTTGTCCATAGAGCGGGAATAAAATATTTTCACCTCTTCTCATGAAATGATCGTGACAATGTGATTTATTCTTGGTAGACAAAGCGTAACTGGGACTCTGTATGTATCAATATGTAATCATTGCACCAGGTCAAAGGTGATTACTGATGTGTATAAATAGGAATAATAAGAGGAATGTGTCTGAAAACAAAATTATTCCAACTTTATGAGCGACAGTGTGTATATGTAGATGAATATACTGGACTATAGTGTTACAGATCCACACATATACATAACAGTAATGAAAACAAAAGCACACTCAGCATCACAGTTATTATTAGAATATGGAACACAGTGTTTTACCTGCTGAATCAATTTATCAGCAGTGGGATGTTGAGCTACAGTCATGTCATATCGCACATTACTGTCTCAGCTTTGCAAAAACCACCTCAACAGCCACAAGCGAGGCATTGCTCATGTCATCTGCAAATCACAAATCGTAGCTCCTGACGCGAACCGTTGCACAGAAGCCAAGTGCCAAAGGGCTCTGGCCAAAGCCAGCATCAGACTTTAAAGTGATTTGAAACAGCGAGCAAAGGAGGGGCAGAATTTGCCTGGGAGCCTCACATAGACAGAGCTTCAATCTTCAATGGAATGGAAAAAAAAAGAAAGAAAAAGATGAAAAAGGGGAAGAAACAGTAGCATGGCCAGCTCATCCATCATTTCTTTAAAAGGTCAGGATTTTGTAGGTGGAATTGGGAAGAGCAGCGAATTGCAGATGCACTGAACAGCAGGGTATTTTCCGCTGCCATGACCAGCTAAGGAGAGCTCCTTTAAAACACATCTGCCAGTAAACATTTTGGCCTGACTCTGGGTCATCTCTCCTGTCTGGACAAGACGCAGCCGAGCGTGAAGATGTACCTGCACAAACCCGGAGACCGACTCAGGCACTTCAGACTTTCCTATTACTAACTCCCTGCTAATTGTTTGGATAATACACACTGTAGCAAAATGACACTTTCTGAATCTTTGAATTCTGTCGTTTTACTGATCATCCCCTTTTAGACATTGAAATCACCTCCTCAGTCCAATGCGTTAACCTGATCCAGCCCCAGTCTGTCTAAACCCTGCATACAGATCAGAAATACAGAAGCACTGACTTAAAAAGCACCAAGCGTCAGAAACATGGTTTAAATAGACTTCAGGAAAATGCGTGACCATAACAGAGTAAATGAGTAAATAAAATGTCATTCCAAATGGTATGTAATCATCCAACTACATGTCTCAGAGGTGCATTTGTAAAATCGAGAGGAAATGGGGCAAAGAAATCACCGGTGAGGCCCGTCTGAAGTTAGCCCATCACCGGCTAAGTGCCTCTTTACCTCCTCCAACCACTAGAGACAAGAGAAAGAAAAAAAATGACCTTCTGGCATTATGGATGGGGAGAAACAAACCAAACACACGTCACTCATAAAAGACACACACTTTTCAGAATGTACTGTACTTACAGAGGAATTCAGTACAGTTGGAAAGCACTTTCTCTTCCGCTGTCACAGTGATGAAAAGGTTGCTCACCGAGGGGGGAAAAAAAAAGAAGAAGAAAACGATGGCGAGAGGGACAGATGTGAGCCTGGTTCTAAGTCTCTCCATCAGCCCTGTAGATGCAGCTCAGACACCCCTGGGATACAAAGAAACATCTGGAAAGAATTGTCAATGGGACTGATACAGTACCTAGAGTAATAAAATATGAATTTCCCTGCCGCGATATAAACATAAATGACCTGAGCCATGATGCATTTGCTTAGATCCGCTTTGATCCCCCTATATCTCTGTCTCTCTCTACTTCCTTCTGCTGTGTGCACACCGTCGACTATTGGATGGACCGTACGGGTTCATCCTCGGCATCACAAAAACCCATCCAAATTACTCTCTAGTTTAATGCCCGGCTGATCCTCAACACCTGTTTAAAGGTGATCTCATAATATCAGAACTTAAAAAGCAGATGGTGCGTTATCGCATTTCTCCAGCGATACAACAAGCACTTTAGCTGCTGAACAGTCGTCGAACAGCCTACACGGATGGCTAGACAAGTAAAAGAGGAGCGATACATTAAACATGAATTGTTCGAAGGACGCAGACTACATAAAAGCATGTGGTGACAGGGTCAGGGGCATTGTGCGCGACTTGAGTGGAGGGGACAGATTTGCAGAGAGTCTTTTAATGTGCGCGCTTGTGCTTAACATTGTTTAGAGCTCAGTGATTTGAGATTACGACCACAGGGGGCGGCCTCAGGGCGTTTTTATGATGAGCTTTGGAAAATGTTGCCAATAATACGCTTAGCTCTTTAAGGTGGCCACTGCTTTCTTCTGCTCGTCCACAAAGAGGAAATCTTTTAGAACTACCTCAAGCGCTTACTTTAAAGGTATAATATGTAACACATGCGGAGATATTTACATATATTGATCGTTTTGTTTTGTTTTTTTTTATTTCCAGTGTGTGAGATCTATCAGCTTCAGCTCCCTCTATCACCCTACAAAACAATAAGCGGTTATAGAAATGAACGAATGATGATAAATGAATGAGATGTGATGTACCTTAAGAAGCACCTTTCCTGAATGTCTCGGTTCAACACATCCGTTATACGAGCCTGATTTTTAGGAATGGCTCGGGTTGGATTTTCCATAAAAATCAGATGAGTGTGTGGTTTGCACTTTGCGCCTGTGAATGCCTCAATAGCTGTTTTAATTTGCATATTCAATTTGCAGAAAAGAAAAAAAAAAACCTGAGTGGAAATGCAGAAATGTGGCAATCATGTCAAAAGTAAATACAAAAAAGGGCAATGAAAACAGATTTATCAAATAAATGTGTGTGCCTATGTTTAAAAATGAGATCACATCCCTTTAATTAAGATATGAACCGAACATAAATGTCATGTTAGATGGAAATAATAGTGGAACTCCAGCATGTGTGAAGACATGCAGAAGCAAATGTAAAACAAAGGCTTTGATAAACAATTACAATGTTCTCAGACGTATGTGGAGGACTTTGAAACAACACTATATATATATTAGTGTAAACTAATGGTTCAGATTATGGAATGGATGAAGTTCAAGTGACAGACGTCTGGTTATGTCTATCAGATCCGGTTACAGGTAAAATACTGTTATTGTATGAATATCCACTGTAAATTAACCTTATGTGGCAACAAATGTTTATATTTTCTCTCCCATTAATGGAGTGATGAATCAAATGAGTCAGATTCCGGACCTTACATCTGCAGCTCTCTGTTCTTGGTCCAAATCAATTGACTAAATATAAATACAGATGACCTCGACCTCACATGGTTTTAAGGAAAAAAAGAAACCATATTTCCAAGGTTCTATAGTATTTTGAGAGTAGAGATGTAGAATGGAGCGTAGACTGCATCTGTGGTCACTGGTTGGTAGTTGCCGCTGTCAGTCACATATATGACCCTCCTACATGAAGGAGTAGATGCAGAAGAATGACAGTTTGGTGAAAGGTAACAGGTAGTGAACACTTATTGCAGTTTAACCTGTTCTATTTCATAAAAAGAACAATGTTTTTCACAATGAATTTAGATTCTAAATAAAAGTAACACTTGTGAGATTAGGGAGAAGTGTCGGGATCATTATCAAATGTACTGTTTCAGAGTAAATGCAGTGAAAATACAGTAAAAAAATATATAATTTTCACCTCAACCTAAAAACAAACACAATATTTATGACGAAAACCACCTGGAAATCGTGTGTTGGCAACGAATTAATTACTGTTTCTGTTTTAGCCCTGAGTTTTTCACAAGGCAAGCATTAATATACAACTACTGCTTATGTTGCTGCACCAAATCCTAATATTCACATCTTAGTGGTGTGGGGGGAGCAACAGTGTGCAACTCTAGTAAGTGTTAGCTTAAAAAAGGAGTCTGTTAACAAAGTTCCAACACAAACCCACGTAAGCACACCTAAATGTTACATAATATACCTTGAAAAGAGATAAAAAGCTTTTTCTGACGGTCTGCGTATTCAGATGGTGATGTTGAAAATTGTGCAGCCCTTCTGACAGATTCAGGTTTAATGCCCACATCAGTAATCTCCACCAGTGTTTTCCCCCAGAGGAGCTGCTCTGCTGCTAAAGCTGTCAGTGAGATGTTTAAGTTGTGGCCTTGAAAGTTGTGCTAAGAACCTCAGGATAGGCTCCACAAATGATACGAGCCGGGTTGAACCCCGCCAGCCCGCCTCCGGGGACCTCTTCATTATCTGTCATTAAATGTTTTTAAGTTTGCATAATTGATCTTCTCCAATAAGTCGTCATTGATTTATGGAGGTCTGGACTGAAGGAGGAACTGGTTAAAAATTCATAACCCTGCTACGCGTCTTCACAATCCATTAGCTGCTCGTGGACCCAGAGTCCTTCCATTGATTGACCTTGTGCCGAGAATCTCATGGACTCTGCATTTTTCCCTCTTTTATTGCACTGTGGGAAGAGTTATGTTTCAGCTTTTTTCCCCAGATAGGTCTTCCTTTGATTTTCTCCCCCTCTGTTGCCGTACGTCTCTCTCTGTGCGTCTCGATCACCCTCCCTCTGTCTCTGTGTTTCTGCTTCTCCATCTAAACTGAAGACCTTACTCTGAGACGATGAATAAATAAAGCATGTTCCATAAACAGCTTTCCACTATTATTTAAGCTTCCAGGACCTCGCACTCTGACAGCCTCCTTTCCCTGCCATCAAATTCAAGTGTGTAAATTTTCTAAAAGGCTCTGAATGTTTTATGATGATTTCAGGGAATGATGGAGTAATAGCTGAATAGTGAAGCTATTACTTTTAATATTTATATTGAGTGCTTTGAATCATTAATGTGACAGGATGTAAAATCAGAGCTGCGGGACGTATGTACTTCACAACCACAGCCACTTGGCAAAAAAATATTTGTTTTCTTGAGCAGCCGTTCCAAACTGTTGTGGGCTACCCATCAGGGCGAGGGGGTGATGCTACTTTCCATTAATTTTAATCTTACCTTGAGAAAAGGCAATTCTTGGAAAGCGTATGGAGTATGTCTGAAAAACCTGCAACAAATCCTCCAGTGTTGTTTGTGTTGTAAGTCAGAGGTCAAGTTGCAATGATGATGTGTGTAGACTTCCTTTAGTCCTCGTACACACATTATAGAGTAACCTTTGCTATATAAAAACAATACATGTATCGAAAGAAAGAAAAGAACCTCTGGATGAGGGAAAACAATGTTTTTTATTCATGGTAAACCAAAGCTATGGCTTAAAATTGTTACTAAATAGTGATGTCGTTGGAATATTTAGCATCTTATATTTTTGACTGTTGAGTCTAAATACCACATGTTGAAAGAATATACAATTCATTGTTGTACCTGTTACAATGACGATAAAGATATTCTATTCTATTCTATTTCTATTCTTTCCTATCCTATCCTATCTTATTCTATTCTATTCTATTTTAATTTTCTTCTAGTCTATTCTAATTGCGTTATAATATATTAGAATATACCATATACGTTGGGTTCGATCCCAACACCAGTCAGTGGGGCCTTTCTGTGTGGAGTATGTTCTCCCCGTGTCTGCGTGGGTTCTCTCCGGGTACTCCGGCTTCCTCCCACCATCCAAAAACATGCACTGATAGGTTAATTGGTTAATCTAAAAATGGCCCATAGGTGTGAATGTGAGAGTGTTATTTGTCTCTGTGTCAGCCCTGCGATGAACTGGCGACTTGTCCAGGGTGTACCCCGCCTTCGCCCTAAGTGGCGGGGATAGGCTCCAAGCGACCCCCGCGACCCTAGTGAGGATTAAGCAGGTTCAGAAGATGACTGACTGACTGACCATATATTATACAGTATATTTGATCGAAGCCTCATTTTGTTATTGTCATAGTCTAGACTTTAAAAGTCAAAGTGTAATGCAATAAAAATAATAGAAATGTCAAAAAACATCAGTGTTATCAATGTTTACTGGCACTTCATACTCTTGAATGATGTGGTGTGAAAGTATAAACTTACTGGATAAGAAGAGATACAGGGTAAAGCATCTGACCTTCAGAAATAAAATCTAAATACTGTGTAAATATTCCAATATAAGGTAACATAATGCAGTCTACTGTTTAAGTAAGCACATCAGAAATTTAACATGAAATTAATTTAGTTTTGTGTATTGTATTTAGTGTTGTATATATATATTTGGATTATTCAGTGAAAGCAGATGTAGAGTTTGTTATTCAGATTTCAGGTGCTATTTTAACTTATTTGCTAATAATGCACAGTAATTCACAGCAGCTGTACTAAAAGGAGTAAAAAGGGAGATAAGACACTGATATTTACCGCTTTTTCCTTAGTGTAACCATAGAAATACTCATTATGAACTAAGTGGATGTGGCTATTATAGCATCACCCACTGGTTTTTGGACTGGGTTTGCATTTTGGCTCTTACCATTGGAGATTTTTTGAGCCAGAGCTGACCACATTTGGACAAAAATATGACTCAATGGAGGACTAGTCCCAGTGAATGTCTTATTTTCAGAAGTGATCACTCATCTGGACAGGCTTTCTAACATCAGGAATGAATACATGTGTTTACAGCTAGACACTTGTATTTGTATTTGGTCTCAGACCAGAGTTACTGACACGGACAACACTTCATGAAACATTTGCATAATAAAATAATCTGAGAGTCTTGTTAGTGAAAGTTTCAAAGCTGCTTCAGCTGCTAGAAATGTTTTATTTAATAAACAGAAAAATCCAAAAGTCCAGCTTTCAAGTTAGCTGACGGTCAAACCTGTAAGACCAGATGTCAATGCCGTCTATTAGCCCTAAAATCACATTGATGGAGGAATAATTCACAAAACTAACATAGGTGAAGTCCCAAAAAAATTGAACCACACTGGATGTTGGAAAAAAAAAAAATCCAGAAATATGCTAATTGCGTATTAGCGTTTGCATCCACAATCTGTGATTTCACACAAACATTAGCACTGATTTTCTGTTTGGTTCCATGTGACCCAGTGGCTCTGAACTCCAAAACAGACTGTGTTGGACGTTTGTGAATTAGACTTTTTTTGTACTGATGCTTGTTTGCACAGAGATGTAATGACTCTTCACCAAAACAATAGATATTCTCTCATTTCCTCCTACACTATCTTGCTCTGCAGTGTAGTGAGTTATATACTACATGTTGCACTGAAAAAGCTGCTCAGTCCTGTTGTGGACCTGGACCTTATTATTTCTTTCTCTTTATAAGGAAACTGGAAGGAAAACAGTAGGAAAACAGTATCCATCAGTGTAAGACATGCTTCCTCAAATGTTTTACTGTGATCTACTGTGTCTACTCTCACCTACAACTGTGAAAAGTTAGTTTAATATCAGTTATTATGTTGAATCTCTAAAAAAATATATACTGACTTACTTCTTTGGTGTAAAGTTGTCTTCTATTACTCATGAAAATAGTCTGTTTTATTAGACAGCTTTGTTAAATTCTCTATAATTGGTCAATGACCTCCTGTTAATCCATATTATTTCTGAATAATAGACTATTGCTGTGTTTTGCACAGTTTCAACCATATCCTCAAGACTCAGCAATACAGTTCTGTCCTCTGTAGGGGACAAAAGTTTCACACACACACCAAAAAAAAATAAATAAATAATTAAAAAAAATTGCTGTCCACTGCAAATGACATTCCATAAAAAAAGGATCTTAAAAAAACTGCTGTTTCCAATCAAGGCAATTATTAGCCAAAACTTTTATATCTCTGGGTCTTAGGGCATGATCTGGACTATATAATTTATAGCAAAAAATAACAATACAATAAATTTTCATGTTTATATACAGTATTTTTTTTTACATATTTTATTATCGATGTCTTAACTGTTTGGTAAATATCAATGTAATAAGAAGAATAACATACAGCAAGGCAGTCTTTGTTACAGAATAAACCTGACACTGACCCTCTGTATATCATAGGCTCATATCCTTCCACTCATTAAATACCAAATGATGAAAGCCAGTGTTCCTGCAGCAGATCAAGGCCTCATGTTGTCATTAGTTTTCAGAAGGCCTTATTAAGACACTGGTGGATGTTCTGGTGTGGGGTCCTCTCAGATTTACAGCCTGGGCTCGGTGCTGTTGTGTCCCCTCGGCACAGAGAGCTTTAGTCTGTGTATCTTGTGCCGTGTGGAGCTTGGCAGTTAAAGGCCAGTTTATTCTTGCGGGTATCAAGCAGCCGTGTCCTGAGGGAACAAGCTCTTTCATGCACAGTTAGTGCACTTGACTCAGCATGGAGATGCTTTCAGATGGAAAAGCCATGTTTAGAGGACGTCTTATGAGACGTTAAAGCACTAGTGTTCCATTGTTTTAGCTCTTCCTAAATGTCACTTTCCTCTCCTGAGCCTGCCTTTCACTGCAATATAGCGGGACACATCAGAGAGAAAGGGCTCCTGTCTGGTCCCACTGAGGGTCCATTTGGGAACAGCAGCACATACTAAACCCACCGCTCTGGCTATTACTGTCGTCTTCTGTTTACTTTCTATGCAATATTTATTTAAACAGTACAAATCAGACAAATTGTGCCCACTTTGGGCTACATTTTTATAAGATTTCTCTGCCTTAGTGTAGGTGACAGCTGTGGTCACAGGCATTATGTTTTCGGATTGGCCGTCCATCCATCCATTTGTCTCAACCCCCCCCGAAGCCAAGTGTCCAAATCCCATATTATGTACTATGGGCACTATATACTAATATTCAGAGTACTACTGTGTAAATAAACAGAATAATGTATCCACGGACACACTGTTCAGGGTGTGAATACATGTCACTTCATTCAAGGCTCCTCGCAGTTCCTCAACTATATGTGTGTAATACTACTATGTAATACTACTGACTGTAATACTTCTTAATGTAATACTACTGACTATAATACTATGATAGATAGATAGATAGATAGATAGATAGATAGAT
>JAPQRQ010000019.1:20426734-20464761 GCA_037367365.1 Apogon talboti | reverse complement strand
GGGGGGTGGAGGGGGGGTGGGGTGGTGGGATAGACCACAGGAACAAACAGCAGTGACAGTGATATTATGGTGCTTGCAAATACACACACATATACAGTACACACGCATAAACACACACCATCAATGTAACTGGCATGTGCCCCAGGAAGGCAGAAATGCCAGGGAGAGAGGAAGCAGCAGAGAGTTAATTAGGCCTTGGATACACACTCTTAGGGCTCTCACACCTCGCTCACCTCCAGCCTGCTTCCTTCCTGTCATTGTTCCCCACAGTTCAGCCAGAGAGACACACACTCACACACATACACACAACAAGATGGCCCCCAAATAGCTGCTCCTACTATGACAAGTTTACCTCAGTAGTGTCGGAAAGAGGCGTCGGAGAGGACTGTGTGTGTGTGTGTGTGTGTGTGTGTGTGTGTGAGACTCGGTAACGAGGTGCGTGTTCGGCTCTAGTCCTACATTTTAAGCGTTTTTACTTGAAGAGCCGCAACACAGCAACTCCAGCTGTTTATTTACTCATTACCCAATTATCACGCTCGCGGCTAGACGGCATGGAACAGTGAAACTTTCCTGTGAGAACACAAGTGCGGATCATGCGGCACGTTGAGTACACACTTGCCCCAGTTGACAGCAAATAGATATGACACATAAGGCAAGAGGTGTGCTGCATTATGTTGGGAGACAATGTGACATATTTTGGACTGTAAGCCAACAGTATGATGCATTACATGGTGCAGTGGATTTACCATATCTATTTAGGATTTGTATTGTGTGTACATGGTGTGAGCATAGCCTGCAGTGTAGAGTTAGTATCTGCAAACCTGTCTCTTATAAATACTTTTGTGTCCAGGTAATTTGTTTTGGCCCAATGTGATTTCAAAGAATCCAATGTGTGTAAAAGACTGTGACCATTTCCTCTCATTACTTTCAGATCCTTCAGTTAGTCAATAGTTATTATTACTAGTGACTATAGGGAATATTTAGAAAAATCACGTATGATGATTTCAAGTCAGTGGTATCCATTTCAGAATAAAAAAAAAATTTGGTCCTTTACTGTGCAAAAATGTTAGTTCAACATTAGGTTTGTTGGTTTAGTAAAGTTATAATGATCACACATATGTATTTCTCAGTCTCTGTATTAAGATTCAATCTGGATGTATGTGAAGTACAGCAGTTAAAAACATAAATAAATAAGGTTTTAGGGAAAAATAGGTTCTACAAACCAAAAAGGTAGTATCGGTATGAGATTTATTGTATTAATTTCCTGATGTTTTATACCAGGTTTCATTCAACATATCAGATGTTTCTAACTGTTCTGCTTTTTGTCATGGGGTCAGGGGTCAGACTAAATACTGACATTAACCTTAGAACCCACTTAGTTCAGTTTTTACTATTGACAGGTAACCAAGTGAAACTGAAATGAAGTCATTTCTTTGGAAACCAGCTGATGTAATGCAAGGTTTTTTCCAGGGTTGAAAGAAGGATACATATTTATTTCTCGTTCTCTTTACTTCAGATACAGCAAGAAAATACAGGAAATATGTTCACAGCCCTAAAAGACAATGAATAAAGTGTGATCTAAAGGTTAAAGTCACTTTTTAGTCACTATTTGACATGTGTTGAATGAAACCTGGTGTAAAACATCAGAAAATTAATGATACTACCACCTTGGTTTGTAGAAGTTGTCATTTGAAACTGAAACTTTTGTTTTTACTGCTGTACATACTTCACATATATCCAAATTGTATCTTAATACACAGACTGAGAAATGCACATGTGTGGTTGTTATAACTTTACTTAAACAACAAACCTAATGTTGGGACTCAGACTTTTCCACAGTACTGTATATTTAATGGAAGACAAACAGAATGGAAGATAATGGCAGATACATACAACTTGACCTAATATGTAAATATGAGTCACATCACAAAAATTTACATCAGTTACCAAGATGAAAGAAACTAGTATGCCATCTATTGCTATATACTGTATTATTGTTTTGATTGAGGCTTCACAGTAGATATCACACTCTGTGCATTTAAAGAAAACTATGACTTGTTTGTTTTAGAGGTGCACAATAATCAATCAAACATCCATCTTAAAAGTGTGTTGTGTACCTGCATTTATTCCATTCCACTTTGAATATGAACATGGAAGTATTTCCATCTTTGCCAAATTTCAGTCTTCTTCATCCTTGTATTGTATTCATATTAATATGTTCCAAAGTATATTATTGCTCAGAGAAATAGTTCAATACTCGCTCCATGAATGTATATAAGGTTGGTGTATGAGTATAATTCCAATGATATGTTAATAAATTATAGCATCACTAACAGTGGGATAAAAGTGAACTATAGCTAAACATACATATATTACTGGACATAAAGTAAATAGTAGCAGATCTAAGTTTATCTGCAATCTGCGATGGATTCTCATAACAAGTTTTGGTTGAATTTTGGAAAAAAAAAACGTTTTATGTGCGCATAATAATCAAGAGACAGGGTTTGGTTGAATGTATTATTCTCTTTGTATACTTGAACAAATACTACACACAGGTTTCAGCCTTTTCCTCTTCTAGACAGAATAGCATCTGCTTTGATTTAGTTGATTTTCCTCTACTAGGTATAGAAAGAAGGGAGAGTTCCTGTTATCATATCAGTCATGAAACAGATGGTGGTGGAACCTCACTGACCCACACCCCAGAGGAATCACTGTTGAGTGTTCAGACGGCTGGCATGCATGTAATACCTGACAATTTGTGCTCAAATGCTGCAAGTTGAAGCATTTTCATGGATTGTGTAATTTTTCTTTTTGCATGGGTATTCATCTCTGCACACCCCCTTGAGTGGCATGTAAGTAATACACACACTTTGGCATTATCACACCCTTTCATGAGCACCAATAGCTTTGCATTTAGCTGCAGAATGCTAAAATGAATAATGTTAGATTTTATATTTGTCGCTGAATTAGAAAGGTGCTTATTATGTCAAGAGAGTTGATGGTTTGGGCCGGCTTTCCTAATAACATGGGCCTGGTGTAATTATTGACAGAATTCAGGTGTTGCTTGTAACACCAATGGCAGTCCATCTGTTTTCTCCCTAATTGGAAAACTCAATATTTAACACTGTCTGCCCCTAAGTGCAACAATACAAGCAAGAATATCAGTTAAAACATTTCCCACTCAAAGGAAATCAGATTATAATGCAGGAAAATTACATGTAATGCAGTATTTGTGCTGCTTGGCTAGTTGTAAAAACCAGAGAAAGGGTGTATTATTATGCATGCTCATGTTTGCACCGTTTGAGCAACATACCGACTGGCTCTTTGGCAGATGTACAGAACATCATGTATAATATATGTGGAATCTTTCAGCTATGCACAAAAGCCAGATGTTCTTTCTATCAGTGGGTCCCAGCATCGTTAACATGTTGGAACACTGCGATGAAAACCAAACAACAAACAAGTGTTTTCTGTTACCAACAGCAGCCATTTTGGAACAAATAACAAAAGAGAGTTTTTGGGGACTCATGACAGCAGGTGGCTACAAGTCGTGTTTTCCACAGAAGGAGTCGTTGCTGTTCATTGCACTCAGACTTGCTCTGTCTGCCTGTCTTCTATTCGAGGTAATGAGGGAGCTTCTTTTTGGTTTTAATGCAAGTGTGCTTTCCAGGAGTCTCTTGGAATACTGCTTTGGCGAGGTGACAGAGCGCTCTCCCAGGGCTAAACAAACAGCTGTGGCATATGGGTAGGACGTACAGCGCGGCGCCACGTCTGAGGGATGAGGGGACTTATGGGAATGCAAAACCTAACCTGTCTGTATTTAATGGCCTGGTCACTCACAGTCTTGCAAATGCAGCCTCTCGACATTCATTAGTAGTAGGAGGCCTGAGCCGATGCCCCCGCGATGAAAGCCCGGTGTCAGGCGTGAGCTCTGATGCCACGGCGAGGGAACGAAGAGGCGGGGGGTAAAGGGGGGTGGGGAGGGAGCGGGGTTGTGCTCCACGAAGACCCACCCCTGGGTATCCATCACACGCAGCCATCACTCGGGAGAAGAGTAGACCTGATAAATAAATCAACTTAGAGGCCCAGTGAGGTTTCAGGGCCTATTCGTCTTTATGAGTACAGCAGGGTGAGAGATGGAGCGAGAGAAAAAAAAAAAACTTTGACTTCTTCACGCCTTGGTCCCAGTAGGCATGAGGACCAAAGACACCAAGTCTGTGATTCTTTCAAAAATTAAATATATTCACTTATCTGAAAGGCCCAGGCTCAAGATCCTCATCTTTTTCTTTAACATCCTAGATAAAAGTGTTAGGACTTTCCCATTGGCTTTCAATCGGCAGCTCTTTGAAAACTCATACTTAATGATTTGAAGGTCTTTTAGAACTTACTTTGGGACAACAATTTCTGAACTGCCCCTTTTATGTGGAGATGAGTAGAAAAAGGCCTGTATGAAAACATCAGGGAGCTTCAAATTACCCCAACTTTAGAAAGAACATTGGTTATTAGGGCTTAATTGAACACGACTGACTTTACTCCAGCAGCCGTCTTTAATTTTAATCCACTCCCCAAAGTTTTATTTGTGCTGTTATTTATTTATTACAGACAAAAGTAAAAGACGTGTCTCGGATTTAGTCGAGCTTCTTGGCAGCAACTTTACAGATGGGGACATACCGGTAACAGTTTCAGTACAATGCCACGTTTATTGTGGAGGTGAAACGTGTCGACACAGGTTTGACCTCCGCTGATTAATGGTGGCGTTTCATCTCCTTTTCCTGCTCCAAGTTCAAATTAAATACTTGAGTGGTGGATTTTAATATGTGTCCCCATCAAAACACCCCAAGGAACAAAACAAAACAAAGACTGGGTTTGCAGGAGGAGGGGGAATCAGGAGACAAAAGCACAATCCAAATTCCCTGTGCACTCTTTCTCAGTTAGAAACTTAATGGTTGTGTTTACCTTCTCCCCCTGAATGTTTTCTCTCAAGGCCTCCTTTAACATACTGTATTTGACTCTAGGAAACATTTCATTCGATCTTATTTTCCTATCGCTTCCTCATTCCGTTTGTTCTCGGCTGCTGTTAAGTTTGCTGCACTTTGGCAAGTGTTACATAGCCTGAATGGAAGACGTGTCTTAAGGCACATTCTCCCTGACAGAGGCTGCTGTATGAGAGGGTGACAGCGTCGGCTGGAAATTCTTTCTTCCTTTGTGGTTCAGATAAGTAAGCATGCACAACACTCCTGTGATTAAAATCTCCTTCTGATATTTCTATCAAGATTTCTATTAGGAGACAGACAGGGGAAAGAGGCTGCCAAAACACCATGCCGACAAGACAAGTATATACATCCCAGAGTGAAATACCGTTCAAAAGAGCGCAGGGTATTTAAAATATTTAAGCCAAACTCTTTGGCATTTTCCCGTTGTTTATTGTGTGTTGATTGCGGGGATCGGAATACATTTACAAGCCGGGATTCCAAACCCCGAGTAGTACATCTCGTGCGAAACCGTGGACCGTCACTCACGGAGAACAGGGAAATGTGACATATGAGGAACGATTCCTGCCACACACTTGCTGACAGAGCTGCATTTCAGCCCGTCTGCAGCACTTCAGAGGCACAGAGCAACAATCACCTGCATCCACCTGTCATCTCCTAAAGTAACTGGTAATTGTGTTTCCACCATACAATTATGTACGGCGAGCCTACAAACAGCGGCGCGCTTTAGTTCTGCTTCCTCACAGTTTCATATTTTCACCCATGTCTGAGACAAAAGAGCCATTTACATTTCCTTGGGCGACTGCTCTCTGTCACCCCCTCCTCTTCTTTCTCTCTCACTAACAAAAGCTTATTTAACCCAAGGTTAGATTACAACAGTGAGGTGATTGCCTGGCCCTCTTCCAGCTCCCCATTATCAGAGGGGCCACCACCTAATCTGGAGGAGCTGCTCTTCATTAATGTATTATTAACAAGCCTGTTACAGTGTAATGCAGGAAAAGGCTCTCCACTGGGGATAGTCTTAATGGGGAGTGCAAGAGTGCGCCTAGTGAAGCAGATTACAGCGAAAGGCCAACGAATTGGGCTGAGAGGGGACTGATGAGGCCAGCCCCTCATCATCCTCCACTGTGGATCACAAAGAGTCATCTTACCAATTAGCTTAATTGCATATTTAGAACGTTAAAGACAACAGGGTTTAATTGAAAGACACTCTACAAACCCCCACGGCGATGGTTGTAAACAGTCTTATCTGTACACGTGGCAATCTGGATGAGATTACTGATTCATTTAGGGCTGATAATGTCAGTGTAGATGAAAGATATTTGTAGAATATGAATATATTATGTCACATGCACACGGACATAATATTACTATACATGCCCTTCTACTGTTTACATGCACACATCATAGTCACTAGTCACTGGTGTACACATGCTGATGTATTGTGTTCCTGCAATGTGTTGATTAGTACAATAAAAATCTTGACAACTTGTAAATATTTTTCTCTATAGTTTTCTTGTTGTCAAAGCAATCTGTTGTTTGATTCTCATTTCACCAGGTCATTTTTTGCCAAAAAACTATTTAAATTAGTTATTAAAATCAGTTAATGGCATGTTTATTATCATTATATTAGTTTTTTTTTTTTTTAAAATCTGAAACAGTAATTTACACATATATTTTTGTTTTTATTTTCATAAACACACTGTAGGGGTAGGTAATTCTATTTTTTGTGAACTTCTATACTCTGAGCTAAAAAAACATGCTATAGAACTTCAAATTTGTAACAGCCTTCTACAATAAATTCCTATAACTCTTTTTTGAGTTAGTTTCCTACAACCAACAGTCTCTAGTCATCTTAAAACATAGCCCCTTCTAAAGACAAAGCTATAGCCTAAATTCATAACTGCTTAGAAACAACTAGTTTGGAACTGAAACCCATAGATGTAAATACAGGGTAAGTCATAAGGTATGCTAATGTGTCACAAGCTAACATGCTATTTTGCTAAAATATGTTATAAAATATACTGGAAAGTTATATTCAATTTGTTTGGCTTGGCCTTAACTAGCAAAAAAGAAATTCTGCTCTCAATCTGAATGTAAAATATTGTAAAAGCTAAATCATAATGTGCTAACATGCTAGGAAATTTAGCAATTAGCACTGAATAACATAGAGAAAAGATGAATAGTGTTACAAATAAACCCACTTTATAATGCATATGGCTGCAACAATATCAACTGCAATAATCCTTGTACATGCATTCTTAATAATATTGACTAAAACTTAGTTAAGAGGGAAAAACACCAATGTAGCCTCTTTTCTCAGACTACAACCTTGTAGGCTGCTGATGAATGAACATATCGGTTTTTGTTGGAGCTGTATTCTTTCTAATTTCAGGGCTGAGTGTGTTTTTTTTGTTGTTGTTGTTGTTGTTCTTTCCCTCATCACATGGTATCTACTCAAACATTGCTAACTCCAGCCCATAAGCACATGTTCCTCCCTCCACTCTTCACACTACCTCTCTGCTGTCTAATTGACTTCATGCCTGTTCTTGAAAAGGATTCTGGTTTCCACCTGCTCTGCCTCTATTCACAGCGTAACACCAAATTCTCCTGTGCTCTCACTCTATTAACAGAGATCATACCCAAGTTCAGCTCCCTGCTATTATTGCAGGAGATGCTAAAATCTCATTTTCAACTCAATTTAACCTGGTCCACCTCTGGGGGGAATGGAAAAGTCCTCTCTTTGCCTTAATTATGAAAAGACAATACAGCAAGTCAAGAAAATCATCCAGTGCTTACATGATACTTATTGAATCATGTGTCAGTTAAGCTTTATACCATCACTGGGTCCAAATAATAATGAGAAAATACACTAGTACGTAACATTTCTGTGGCCTAAAATATTCTATTTTTTTCCATGCTGGTGTTGTAAACAGAATCTTTTTTTTTAATCTACTCTACTATTAACGATTTCTTTATTTGATTCAGTCTTTTTCAACTAGGTGCACCAATTATAGTTAATAATTCAGTGATCTTTATGCGGTTAGTTCAAGTGGCCTAGATAGCAGGTTTTTTAATGAAGTAGTTTCTTATTTTATATTCCCCTTCCCACTGCTGAGAGACCCATTACCTGGCTTCACTGTGTCACAGCCAGCCTTTCCACCCTGCCTCCCCAAAATGTAAACTCCCCAATAAATTGACTCTGGAGGTGCCGTGTCTGCGCCTATCAGACGAGATTGTCACATAATGTCATTCGGCGCTGTTTCCGCTCAGTATAGATGTGGTTGGAAACGTGTTGGCTATGGCACATCGGCTACACTTTGATTCGATCAGTCATATGGATATTCATACGCTTTAGCAGACGACAGACTTAATTCTCACGCAGGCATTGTGAGATAGAGGGTTTCTTCTAACAAGAGTAAGAGGTGACGTTTACGTGGCATCCTTGAGGAGATTGTCTGTGGCTGTTGCTTTGAGCTCCCCTCAAGCAGATACACAGATCCTTAGCAGAAACAGTCTGGCTCAGTGTTTAATGGTACACCAATACCAGGTTCAGTGTGATACTGCTGCTCCAGTATGTGCTCCTTCCTCCCAGCTATTGAGCACTGTTACCGGGCCATCTGTGACTAAGTGCTGTGCAGTTACCCTAGTTTTGGAGCATTACCCCCAGCACATCTATGATCTTAATGAACCCACAAGCTTTTTACTGTCAATCAATAATTGAACAGCCACCGAAGGAGCTTTTTCCACAGCTATTTGAAGGGGCACAAGGGTGGCTGAGTTTACCCAGCAAGTTAAAATATATGTCGGGAAGCTTTTCTAGACTGAATCCAGCTGCTGCTTTTCTGTTTTGTTTTTTTTTTTGTTTTTTTTAGCCTAAGTCTGTCGTTAGCAGCTCATGACATACAAATACAGTGAATAGATGGTCTCAGCCGTTTCTTTCCCTTCCTCATTTTCACCTCATTTGCGCCCATAGGGATGCATCTGACTACTATTAACAACAGGTCATAGCCGAGCACTGCACTCCACCAGAGCTAACACCTTCCAGCAACTGTCAAGTCAGGCATGGTGTCTATAAATGTGTCCCAGTGATTGACGCCTCTGGTGAATCAAAAGAGGCTTTAGAGCTATGAAATGCCTTTTACAACTAATTAAACAAAGAAGTATTCAGATTATCCTATTATCAGGTTAAATCTTACATTATGGTCGTGGCTATGTTTAGATTGGGTGCACGATGCACAACCTAAGGCGCAACAGAGGTGGAAGCATCTTAATGTGTATTACAGCTGATATGCATTCAATGCTGACTTCAGTTAACACTGAACTGTTTACTAATACTAAAACTATTGTTATGATCCTAATTATGATCACATTTCCTTTATTTGGCTTTATTTTTTGGTGCACTGGTTTTGTATGTTATTACTCAACATTAAGGATTTGTACATATTTGTGTCAATATGTGAAGTTTGTGATGGAGGTTGTTATGTTGGTAGATGTTTTTATTGTTGTTGCTGACATTAGCTAACACAATTTCTAACCTAACTGTCTTTATTACTTACGTTCATGGTAACTGCCTGCTATCATTTTTTTTTTCTGCAAAAAAAATCTGTGCCTCCCTTCAGCTCTTCTACAGCAGCAACAATTTGTGACATTAGCTAGTGTTAGCTTAGAAATGGAGTTGGATTACGTCAATAAATGAACCAGCACAATAGTAGACTTCACATAAGCACACAAGAACAGGTGAATTTTATACTTGTTTGCTGAGTTGTAATTGTGCACTTCTATTTAATGGATTTTTTCTTTCTTTCTTTTTTCTTTTCTGATGGAAAGCTCTGCTGTAGTTGTGATTACACTGACAAGAACATAAAATGATTTTGTAACACAAAATATTTAATAAAAATTTTAATTTCTGTATATTTGCAGTGGCATGAGCCCTAGCAAGTTTCACCTTTTTCCCCTCATGCACCTAAGCTCCACCCTCTTATCCAAATTTGGTCACTTCTGCCTCTAAAAAAAACTAAGATGTTGATCGTCAAAATGCAAGCTTGAAGCTTCAGAAAATTAGTCCAAAAAGTAATGGCTTGCCTCATAGTGGTTACACTTGTGCAGCCTATGTCCGCAAAGAAGCTATATTGTTAACTCTGCAGCTCCAAATTGCTCTAAGTTGTTAAGAATTTTGTCCACCTCCTCGTTGTTACTGATATGAGTGAAGAATTCCGAATGAGCCCGGCCATGTGAAACTCACCATCAGCTGGCAGTAAGAGTGTTCTTCGGTTGCTTTTAGTTGGAAGGTTAAGCAGCTGAGAGCAGAGTTTTTCTTCCTCTAGTATTCCCCACAGGCGGTGGGGGAATACTAGAGGAAGTATGTCCCTTGGTTCTCTTAGCCCTCTTTATCCTGAGACTTCCACAGAATAGACCTTAAACCACTATAGCTCTGCTTTATGGTATCATCATTGAGTCACTTGTGACATGTAGATGCACAGGGTGCTAGAGATCTACAGACTCATCCATTATTTATGAATTGTGTCGCAAGGATATAAATGCTGCTATCTCATTGTGGGGTACTTGGCCTTTGGAACCCTGCTCACAAACTGCGCCATCTATTCACAGACAGTGATGCTGAGCTTTTCATTCCACAAGCGCTCATGTGGAGAGTATCTGCCAGGGGAGCTGGTCTAGACCGGACCCAAGCCGTTTGTTATGCACATTTCCATTTTTGCATTATTTCATGAAGAGTGCAAGCAAACAACTTTCAGATCTGCCTGAGGCCAGCCCAAAGAACAGCGAAAAAAAAAAAAAAAGCCATGTCCTGCACTCTCCTGGGAACAGCAAATCCTTCTCCACACAAACTTCCCCTTAATTAGTTGGACTGTGGGTAATGGGAAAACATTAGTATTGTTATGAGGGGAAAGAGAATTTGACTGACAAGGTCCTGCTCTTGACTTTTGTTGAATTAAAAGAGGATAGCTATCGAAGGTTTGGTATATTGAAATGGCCATTTGCATATTTGCAGCTATATTAAAAGGGATTAGCTCCAGCCAGCGAAGCACAACAAACAGAAGGAGGAGGACAGCATGGTTTAATATCACAAATGACACCCAGGGAGTTACCCCCTAGCTCTGAGCCTGATTACAGCTTCTTAATTAGGATAGCTTCTCAACTCTCGCACATCCTTTTCCCCTGCTCTACCATGTACAGCAGGAGTTTAGTCCCAGATTCAATATTTACCCTGCACTCCTCTACTTGTACCGGGAGTTTTTACCGAGGATAGAGAGGTGAGTCGGGGGTAATATTAATCATAAAATCTGCTTCTCGTATGCAGGTGCAAACCAATTAGCAGGCTGGCATTTGAAGGACTTTAATTAATATTTCGTCACAGATTAAATCAGATATCAGATATGTTTAAATGTCTTTCGCAGGATTTTGCAAATATTGAGGTCCTGAGAAGCTGCGCTATTGGCAGCTGTGCATCATCATCTGCTGGGATCTGCTGAAACACATGTACTGTTTGCACTGAGTGGAACTGTTACAAAGTTGTTTCACTCTGTATTATTTGGACCTGAGAGAATTAGAAGGCTCTCTCCACTCATGGATATAAATATATATATATTTTCTTATGCTTGTTCTGTGTAGTGTACTGGCCAGAACAATAATGAAAGTAGGTATTATATGAAATAAAATAAATATGTTTTCATTTCATAAAAAAATTATTTCCTAATGAAAAAATAGACTGAATTGTATTGTGGTATTGCTTTAAATGTTTAACATAACAACCTTTGGCATCCATTCATCCATACACAATGCATATTGATTGACCCAAATGACTATTGGTTGTTGTTTTCATTTTAGAGATTAGCATGACCGATAATTAGAGGAGCTGTGCTGAAGCAATCGCTAATTTAATGGTGGAAAATCAGATTTGCTTTTGTACGTAATCAATTTTTAATGTAATTAATTTCGCCTCCTCCAAGTTGGATTTACAAGGCAGAAATCAGGAATTGGCTTCATAAATGGTTAGTTTGTATACATTTATCTCAAATATGAAGCCTCTAAATTACCTTACAGTCGCTGCTCAACAAACATATAAAGTTTCATCTTCAGTTTCACTAAATGGTAAGGTTAATTGAGATTAAAATTAAGATCAAGACATCCTTTATTGTCCCAAATAATACAATTACACTGTTGCCCATAAAGTTGTAACAAAATATTTTTTACTTCTTCTCATGAAATGATTGTGACAATGTGATTTTTACTCTTGATAGATAAAGTGTAACTGGGACTCAGTATGTAATCATTGTACCAGGTCAAAGGTGATACTGATGTGTATAAATAGAAATAAAATGAGGAATGTGTCTGAAAATAAAATTATTCCAACTTTATGGGAACATAATGTATTTCACTAATCTGTTTAAATATATAAAATCACATAAGCATATACAGTATTGATTGTATGTATACATTAAACAACCCCATAAGTACACATAAATATACATATTTCATCACATAAATTGACCATTTCTTATTCAAAAAACTGTACATTTTATAGGTAATGGTAACATACTTTAATTTACATACATTGAATTTATGGGATCATTTAACAATTTTCCTTTGTATACAAGAAATAATATGGACTAAATATAACTAATGCAAAAAAAAATCAGTGCATAAAATTGTACACAGTTACTAAGGAATGAATGAGGAACTTGTAATTAGAGGTTAAAAAGACCAAACTGTGTAAAATATAGTAATTACTGATAAGAGATAACAGGACTGGTTGACACAATATGAATGTATATCAGGTAATAATGTGTTCCTAAATATCTATTAATAGTCATAGATGCCACTTTATTCACTGTGTCATCATTAGTTAGTTTTTGTGCCTCCTACTATAAAGTGAAATGTAATAATTAGTAGTTAATGAGTAATTGCTTATTATTTTATGATTATTTGCCCATTACTTACAGTTCTTGTGCACTCCATAATCAGTGAGACATAATACTGAATAATTAATAAGCAGTTCCTCGGTAATTATGAACAATTTTGTGTATTGTAAAATGTTACCCATAAATATTTAATTGTAAAACTGCAATGTGAAAATAGTCTGTATCTACATTTGTAATTTACTGGTAGTAATACGCAAAAGCCACTGTTTATAGTCTTCAATATGTAAAGGTTGACAAAGCTTTACAGATACTCTTATATACTGTATCTTAAACATTCATGTTAAAGCTTGTTGGCCCTACTTTCCGTTAAGGTACAGCTTTAGAAAAAAATCACACGGGCTGCTGACCTGCAAACTTGAACCACTTTTTTTCAGCTGCTATGGAGGCTGAGGGTGAAAGGTCAACTGTCACAGAAGCCACAGAGGATCCTCCTGGGTGGAGATCTTTGAGACTTTTCCCTTAAACCAAGACACCATGGCCAGGTTTCACAGGTCTGCCCTGCAGCTGCCCCGGGGCTTGAATACATCTGTGTGTTTATAGGACGGTGTGGTACCACTAACCACAAAAACCCCGACCATTTCTCCAGTCAGGACTCCTTGTGGTAGACTTGATGTTAATCTTTAAGCAGGCCTGCTGGTTTTTCCACCACATTGTTTGGTCTGTGTTCAAACCGTTCCACTGATGCTAACGGGTTTACCTGCTAATACAAGTTTTGTTTGCTTGAAAACTTTATTGTAGTTGTTTTGGTTTTTTTTTTAGCTGTGTATTGTTGTTACATTGGGCTATAATGTGGGGGAACATATTACCCGTCTTCTGTCGGATGTAATACTGTAACAGTAGGCCACAGATCAAGTGATAAATGAGATTTCTCACATTTGCATGTCATTCAGCGCCTGTAAAGCGTATAGTAAGCACTGATTGGGAATCCACTCAGCCAGAACTAAACTGTGTTTGCTCTATCCACAGTGGAAAAAAAATCATATTAGCAAAAATAAATGTTGGTGGGTTGTTAGAGAGTCTGATTATGTGTGTCTCAGGCAAATTGGCGGTAATGAGTCAAGAGACTGCACTCGTTCACATACATTAAAACAGCGATCATTAGGAAATTAGGGCCTAGATTAATCCTGTTAATGACACACTGGTGCTCATGGGAAAAAAGACGGCCCCAGATGTCGGGATGCGGCGGCGTGATGAAGCATCAACTGTGTACGACAGCTCCTGCTTTTGCATCCTCTCTCTCTCTCTCTCTCTCTCTCTCTCTCTCTCTCTTTTCCTCTCTTTTCCTCTCCCTGCCTGACGGTAGAACGGCGGGCTGCTCCTGCACAGCGCCGCCACTTGAAATGCAAACGAGGGGGGCCGCAGCCGACTGCTAATGAGAGCAGATCCCAGTGATAAGGAGCGAGAGAGGGAAAGAGAAAGAGGGGGAGAAGGGAAAGTGAATAAATTAAAAAAGGAGCGATCTGAACTGAGGATAAGACGCAGCAGCAGGAACTCTGATGTCCCCAATTAGGAGGGATGTCACCCCCTGTCTGGGCCGCAGTAATAAAGCCCTCACTCTGTATTCGGAATCACATGGCTCCAACACTGTTAACATTCTAATATCTTGGGCGTGCATGGTAACATTAATTACTTGGCCATTTGGATGGCTCCTGAATCTCCTTAATGTTTGCTTCCAAATGGAAATCTGAGCTCAGGCTTAGGAGTGTTACATTAGGAAATAATAAGTAATATTTACTCAACCAGCAAGCAGTCATGCCTGCTTCGCAACTGGTTCAATTTCTCCTATTGACTGTTTGGATATACTGTTCCCCTATACAAAGACAATTATTCTGTGAATTTTAACAAGAATTTGATCCCTGAAATGGTGTCGTTTCCTCTGGTTTTTGGTCTCTTTTCCTGCTGTTTGAGAGCGCCCACATTTAGATTAATTACAGGTGTTTTAAATCTATGCAAATCTCTCCAATCTATTCTTGCCGTGCAAGCCCAATAATAGAAGGGAATCTTCCCAAACATTTCCTGCTACCATTAAAATTCATGGTCACCTTGAAGAGACCGTCTGCAGTCAGTCGGTACTTCTCTCTCTCTCAGAAACAAACACTCTTGTTCTTTAGTTGCTACAATATATATCATCTCAGATAAGGAATTGCAGAGCAATGAAAATTCTTCAGACTGTGACTCCAAATGGTCAACTTTCATCTGATGGAAGCCATATACTGTATTGTTTTCAAAGTGTAGTGAACCCAAAAGAGAAAGGGTAAAGCCATTTTGGTGTGTGTATACAGCAGAAATGTGTTCTTTGGGGTGGCAATATAAGAGGAGCCCCGGATAAAGGAGAAAAAGATTACAATTTTCCCCCCATGTTGTGGTGGCAGAGCTGCCAGTGAGAGGCTGAGAGGAGCAGCGAATGTAATGGTTGTATTACTGCACTCGGCGATGCATTATTAATGCAAACGTGATCAAGGCAGGTGGACAAGCCCAGGAGAGATAGCGCTGCTTAATGAACAGCCCCCTCTCTCTCGACAGAACAAGGCCTGGCAGCTGTTAGTGTTACACTGTGAGGTGTGAGCTTCTGTACCTTTGTGGTTAAGGTAGCCCCTATTTAATTAACAAATAATCTGCAGCCGCTCCTAATTGACTCTGTTCATAGACCGGTGCATGTGTCATCTCTGTGGTCATGCCCACCTGCATGTTAAATGAAAGCGTAAACGGTTGTTTTGTGCTGTCCATGATACGTATTTTGATACAAATCAACCACATCATACCCTGCATGGCTGCACCGGGTAAATTATCTGCACCTACACATGCATTTAAATATAAAGCATCTCCCTGAAGTCCTTTTTATCACATAACATGAAGAAGAGGTGGATTCTGGGATTAATTAGGAGGACCTGAGCAACAGTGTTTGTAAAAGAAAAATAAATATAAATACATGGACATGGAGCCAAATGCCTTTAGATGATTTTAAGTTAATTTAAAAAATAAACATAAATATTCAGAATTATCCTCATACTATATATTATAGCAAATCTGCATATATTTCAGGTTTTTTGCATTCTAAACACACCATGTATCTGGAGTGTGTGTGTGTGTGTGTGTGTGTGTGTGTGTGTGTGTGTGTGTGTGTGTGTGTGCTCTGTGTATTTGCCCCACACACACTGCAAACTTTGTGAGACATGAACCTCACCGTAGCAGTGAATGAGCTGTAAAAGTCATGTAGTGAAAATAGAAACTAGCCACTAATCCTGCTAACGTAGTATACATGCTACGTTGCATTTTAAAACAACCCCATGTATGGAGCTACATTGCTACCCCATATTATTATTTAGAGGCTGTTGAATTCACACGCAATATACACGGCTTGTAGAAATGTTGCTGATGTGTGCTGTGAGGATTGCTTTCATAGAGGATAACATCAATTTGACTTTAAATTTTCATTAATTTTCAGAGCGCTCACATGGGCCTGTCAAGACACTGGCTTGTGCATGTTTTTAAGTCACATACTGCCCCCTAGTGTAAGTGTTAAGTTTTGCAGCTGTAAATCAGTGCCACAGTCTGAGCCAGTGGGAGAGACTGTTGGACTGAGATGCATTATAGCAAGAGAGCAATGCAGAGATGTAAGACAATCATCTGTAATGTCTATAAATACAGACTTTTCAGTGCAGCAACAAAACAGGAGAACATTTTTGGATTTTGGAATCAGGGTGGCTTGTGTAATTGGGAACAAAACCAGTGTCCCACATTTACTTTCGCCGCAGTCATGCTCACCTAAAGATAGAATACACCTTCATGAAGGTTAGGTCAGAACAGGCCCTGGATGTAAGCTAAGAACGTGTGCACTTGTTACCATTGTCTACATGTAAGTACATTATGTGTATAGAAAATTGTATGTGTACAGTAGTGTGTGTGTGATGTATTCCTTTTTCTTCTAGCCCCTGAGGTAATACCAGCTCTGTGCAGGTGAACCCCCCCCTCCTCACACTGCAGCCTGGGACCCCACGCTTCTCTGCAGAGGGTCACATCATGAGGTGGGCGTATTGCAACCTAAAGAACAGCGGGTGAAGACATACAGTAGAAGCACGTCCACTGCCGATGACACTTTCAGCGCTGACGATGAGCAGAAAGAATGCAGAATGTCACAGTCACAGGTATTTGTAGAAACACGAGATACATTAATATAGACAAACCCACAAACAGACAGAGCTCATGTGAGTAGAGACACACACACTCATTGATTTAGCCACGTTAAGCCCTTCAGACAGGTAGGACTGAGGTTAATGGAATACTTATAGATGTAGTGTGTCTGAGGCTGGGGGAAAGATTGGGGTAGAGGTGGGATTTAGGGTTGGGGTGCCGCTCGCCGCCTCGGTGAAGCCCCTGCTAACCGACAGAGCGCATCCCTTCGTCAGGCCGGATTAAGAGCATGTCAGGCTAGACGGAGCAGATAGCTGGGTTTATAAATCACACAGGACGGACACATCGCCGCAACACGGCCTCATACATCCTGCCCTTTTTACAAAGGATTTTGTCACGGAACAGTTATTTATGACTCCAGATATGGACTGACGCATGGGGAAATTATTCCAGGATTATATAGACGATGCTTGAAAGCCATCACTGTTATGAATCTAAATGAGATGATAATATTTTTGGATGTGATGGGGCATGATTTTATAGAGGAGGGATAGAGCAGTAATATGTTCCAGCTGTTAGATCTGACATGCAGGATTTGGAATCTGGAGTGATATATATTGTTGAGATTGGTTGGTGTTAATGTATCTAGAAATGCTATGCATTTGCAAAAGAAATCATGTGAATCCCTCATGTTTCCTGTTTTATAACAAACAGCGAGCAGCAAATTCTCCTCTAACCGTCAGTATTTAGAACTTGTTTAGATTTGATCAGCTCTGAACTCATCCCGAACCAAGGTAAATCTAACCAAGGCTCTATAATACCAGCGCGAGCCAAGGGTACAATTGCATCTGAGAACGACTTGTCATTACATTGCAGCCGAGCAAAAATAAACATTTGGATACCGTGAAGCCAAGAATTGATTGTGGCTTTGGGGAGGGTAACATTGTAGCCCATGTAGCTTTGCCTGGGGCTGAAGCTTACCAGTGCTTTTATACATAGTTTATTCCTACCTGTTCTCTCTCCATGTCTTGGACCTGTATGATAGTATCTGCTTCAATTCCCCAGTCTGAGCAATCTGTTTGAATCCACAAGGTTGTGAATAAAACAAACCTGCTCTCCTGCTCAGCTTAGTGTATAATGCAGGACCTCGCCATTGGTCATGAATTGACAAAGTCCACATAGAGCTATATCCCACACCCTTACCTGCTGGAAATAGCCATACAGCAGATATGCTACTATCAAGAAATGAGGTGGGAGGAATTGCACGACGGCATAGAGCATTCTAGTTGAGTGCTGTAGAATCCATCAGTGAAGATGAGCAGAAAATGGGACATTATGTTCGGAGGGAGTGAACTCCCGTGGTCGCCCCCTCAAGACCGTGGTTCAAGGTAAGGTACAGGGTGGACACTGGACAAGAGTACGGGGGTGAGGAGTGTTAACAAAGCCACAGCCACCAGCCTGGTCTCAGGGAAGCACTAATCCTGAATATTTCATGGCTCCTCCAAGCACAAAAAGACTACAAAACTGACCTGGCTCATTTGGAATGGCGTGTTCGCTGAAGGTCAGGACCCGAAAACAGAGAGGCAGGGGCAAAAGACTCGTATGGGAAAAAAGTCCAAAACATCAAACATATCTGCGACTAAATAACAGACATTTTCTTTTGCATACTGTTTTGTTCTTTTGCATGATATATTTATTACCTTTTTTACATTTTAGTATATTATAAAAACACATCAGACACACACATTTAAGTGAGGATGTTCCCCAGTAACAATGGCAATAATAATTATAATTATAATAATAATACCCTCAATAATCAAATTATAATCAACAATCAAACAGATGGGACATTTCTATGTTATGATATTCATATATGGTGCCCAGAGCTTTTGCCCTTTGCAATATATGTTAAGTCTTTCCATTCTAATACAGCCACCTACATTTTTAACATAGGGGCGTCCATCCTCTTCTGACAGATTAGTCTAAAGTCCAACAATGCAGAATGTTTCAATGTACATGGTAATTCCTTTGAGTATATTCCAAGAACACACTACTTGGCTTTAAAGGGGACAGTGATGTTAAAAGTCTCTGACAAATATGCTCTAATATCCTTCTAGAAGTTCTTTTGCATACTATTTCTCGTTGTGAACATCAAGAACATGTATTATTTTTCAGCAGTGCATCACCTGAGACTGACATTCTCTCCGGAGTAGATACAGTCGGTTCATTAGATTGATGTATTTTTCTTCTACTTGTAAATGCATAAAGTTGCTCTTTATTATAGAAAGCCTTGACGAGGTGAATGTAAAATTCTCATTCCCTCACTTCTCCTAACAACACAAAAGAGAAAACAATGGGGTGGTTTATACCCTGCAGACCCTAAAGGGAGGCGTTTAGCTCCTTGTGACTTTGTGTGCAAAGCAACCCAAACTCCCAGCGCCGGCGCATGGCAGCGAACAACAGTAAGAACTCAAGGGCTGTCTCTGACAAAAGGGAGCAGGGTAGCGGTGTCTGAAACCCTCGTGTACCTCTTCTCCTATTCCCTCCCTAATCAATATCAAAAGCAACAAAAACGCAGGCGTGAAGAAGACACACAAAAACACTCACGAAAGCAAACAAATGCCTGTTCAGTGGGGGGAGAGAATTAGAACACGGCGCCATCTCCTCATCTTACCTGTCATTATCTGCTTTAGCTCTTAATGAGTGCTCCTCTACACTTGGTCACATCACATTTGTTTTATACAAGTCCCTTTGAACAGCTGAGAGATATTGAGCCGTCTTTGATCATGGAATCCGTCTGAATTTCAAATCAGATATGAACCTCCCTCCCCCCACATCCCAAGCTAGGTCGTCTCCACATTTTTCAGTCACTATTTTGTTTGTTTATACACCAAGCAAGGAAAAAGAAGAAGGAGGGAGTAAAATAAAAAAATTAAAAAAAAGAAACAAATCAGATAAAGAAAAAGTGAAAACGTAGGAGCCTCAGAGAAGGAGCATGTGGGTTGTATAAATTTTGTTCATTAATGTTTCTGAATTTTACTGAGAAGTAATAAAAGAATAAAAGAGAAACATTGCCACAAGATGCAGTGGCGTGCCTGGCCTTTTTTTTTTTTATTCATATATTTTATTTTTTTGAAGGCAGCCGTCTTCTAATGATGACCCTTGGCATGCTGTGGCACCTGGGACCTCCCCTAGCATGAGAGAGGCTGATGAAAATTAACCCATTCACATTTCAAACAGAATTTGGCCTGGCCCCTGATCACAGTGTGGGGATCAGGACCCCTCCCACACACACACACACACACACACACACACACAACCCCCCCACCCTCCTGCACGGTCCTGCAGAGAGAACACGCACCACCAGAAGAAGATTTCCACCCGGCCAGAGCCTCTCCCCTGGCGATCATTGCGGGAACACATGGTGACATGACTGTGGGACGCGAGGGGTCTGGATGTACTCCGGCTGTTATTCCCTGTTAAAAGATTTAAACCACTGGGGTATGATAGGTCCCTTTGATGTTTGATAAGCATAGAGCTAGGGAACAAGGGAGAGGGGAGAAAGAGAAGGAGTAAAAAGGGGGGGGTGAGGTAGTGGTGATGCAGCGGTGATGCAGGGCAGAGACTTGTTACTAGAAGGCAATCATCTTTGTGGAGCCACACCAGAGGAGGGAGGAGATCTGTTGAACCTCTGTTTCAGCGCAGCCAACGCCAACAAAGATGAGATAAAAGACAGAGGTTGAAGCCGGGGCCAAGACCCACTGTGAAGCCAAGATTACCGCCAGCGCAAAGTTTGGACACTTTTACCACTCAAGTAACTTTTAAGTTAATAATTGCCCCTGATTTGACTTCGATTTAAAGGGGGGGAAAAAAGGTGATGGGCACCTTAGTTATAGGGAGGTTATTTTTATGATCAAAACAGTTCAGCAGGGATAGGGCTGGGTGGGATAAGAAATGAACATAACCATATGCAGTATGTGTAATATTTTCTACCATCAATACTGTGCAACAGTCTTAAGCCACCTTTAGTTTTGTCCTTTTGTAGGGTTGAAATGAGCACATATTGAGGTCAGTCATCAGGAAGCAAACATATTCTTTTACATGTAATTTACTTGCAGAAATCAATATGAATCACAAGCCTGTACATTGTACAAAATATGTGTTAAAGTGTTAACTAGTGCAGAAGCATGGCTAATACACTGCTGTCCATAAAGTTGGAATACATTGTTTTTTACCTCTTCTCAATGTGATTTATTCATGATACATGAAGTGTAACTGGGACTGTGGTAACTGTGTGATCACTGGATCTGGTCAAAGGTGATTACTGATGTGTATAAATAGGAATAAAAAGAGGAAAGTATCTGAAAACAAAATAATTCCAACTTTATGGGCAACAGTTAAATGCAACTAATAATGAAATATAGCATTTCACTCATTCATACAGGTTGAAAGAAAACTCCAATGTCAATTTGTCCAAATTAAAATAAACAATACAAAAATAATTTGTTAGATCACACACTAGTTTGAAGTAATTTGCCCACTCATGCTCTTCTAGTATAGTTATTAGCAAATTCATTATTAGCAAGCTAACCGTTAATTTTATTTTAACCCAAAATAATCTAGTAGCCTTTTGGTACAGTTGCTGACTCTTTATACTTTTATACCCTACATGACAATTTTTTTCTTGCCTTGGTGAAAAAAGGCAAGAAAAGGTGATGTTGATGCAAAGTAGTTTTCTTCTAAGTCATAGAAGGATTTAGCTTTATGCTAGTCAGGGGACATGGCCAGCTTGGCTCTCTAAAATTAAACCACGCTTCTTATTGCCTCTACGATGATATAAATGTTTGTTTTCAGCCACATAAACAGAATTAAACAGTAAAAATACACAGTACAAACACTTATTAAGTTTTGCGTAAATTCTGAGTATATTTAGATTATAATAGCTAACTGTTTTCCTTTTGTCAGTCTTTGTGCTAAGATAAAATCTAGTTCCAGCTCCTTATTTATTTAATGTTTGTAGTTCTATAGATTTAACATGGGCTTTTACATGATATGTACTCGCTACTGTGTGACAAATACAGTGTGATGTAGCTGGCTGTTGGTCCTGAATATAGCTAAGAATATCTTGTTCCTTGGTAGCTAATTTGGCTAGCTACCAACATACTTTTTTTTTTTTGTCTATTTTCACTGCAGCTTCTCAAGCACTTTGTTACTATGACAAGAACTAATAAAAGATGAAAAGTTTATTCTTTGATCTGTACCAAGTAAATTAACAGTAAATCAGTTCTCTTAAAATAATGCATCAGTACACAGAAGTTGGTGCATTGTTATGGAAGCCTTACACTGGAAGGTGTTTATACTAGTGTGTATTTATATGTGTGTGTGTCTGTGTGTGCGTTTCATCCCCCTTCATGGTACAGCGTTTGGGAGACAGATGGAAGACAGTCTCAGCAAAGGGAATACTAAAGATCTGAAAGCGTTTTAGAAACAATTAAAATCTTTGATGGTTTAATCTGTTCACATCAAACGCAACAATCCCTCTGTTTGATTTTCTTTTGATGACACAGTATAAAACCGATTGAGCCAACCGCTGGTAAACACATGATGTACAGACTCACAAGTGCTATAGGCAACTGTACAATACAATCACACACATTATCATTCATCAAGAATGTAAATGAGCAAATGCACAGTGAGTGAACAAAAACTGAACTGAGAATGTACACAGGGTAATCATATTCATATTTGTGGTTCGGAATCTTTGCATCTTTTCATTTTTATTTACAACAATAAGTGTTTTGTTCTAGGAATCACTTTTATTTCTTTTTTCTTTTCTATCTATGCATCATCAGAAAACAGAGGTTAAACTATCCAAGATGCATTATTCTGATTAGTTTCATTCTTTAGAAAATAAATCACAACACGCAGTACTATTAGTTGAGTCAGTGTGGGGTTATTGACATTGTTTTGACAGTTTTCCATCAGTCACTCTTCATCCAGACAGCGTGGTTCACTTCTTCCTCGGGGATTGACTTAATTTAATTATCTAAAATTAACAACAAATCAAAGTTAGATCTGCATTACTTCTAAACCTCACACGGCTCTGTTAAATAATGCACGCTCCTTTTATTGCAGTCATATTGTCCTTATCCAATCATGTTTTTTTTATATAGTAAAAACGAGCGACCTAGTAAAAAGTGTTTTCACAGCTACTGTTCTGAGAATTTACTTTCATAAAATATATCTTTTCCTTTTATTTACACGTCCTTTAGTGGAAGTCAGTACGCATTCCTGTCCGCTTGCGTCTGATGACCTCAGACTACTGAGATTTACACTTGTGCATTGCACACGATGTGTTTACATTTGTCTAAAAGCAGTGTAAATTGAATTCTGCTGTATGTTCCCGGTAGTGACTACAAGTGTAAAGTGGCGTGTACAGAGTTGTACGTACCACTCCTCTGGGGCCCAACCCTCCCTCATTGTTCCATCAAGGCTCAGAATGATGGCTCTGAGAGCGGGAGGAAAATAATCAATAACTCACATGGCATCCTGCATCCAGGAAGATTCTGCTGTAAATTAACTTGACAATGGGGATGAAAAAGGAGAGAAAGCTCCTCTGGATATCTGTTTGTCTGCTCTTTTCCTCAGATGCGGCGAGGAAAGAAGTACCAAACGGGGAACAATTGAATGCAAAGTGCTCGTTTTTTCGCCGACTTTTCTGCAAGCGCAGCCTACCCCCAGACCCCTTGAGGCGAGACCAGCAGAAACCCGCATCAGATCAGAAGGTGACATATCAAAAACCATGTCACAAAAAAAGGCAGTAATGGTTGCCAAAGATGTGGCAGCAGTTCTAGTTTTCTACTGGGCTCTTTCTATTGCTCCCCTGTCTATTGGGGTTGTACAGTATCAGAGGGAAACGCACTCTCAGGCCTGCTGTGTAGGAGTGGGATTTGATCTTGATGGCTTTGTGACAGTTTGGGATGAGGGATAGCGGTTAGTGCTGAACAAGAGACTTGCAGAGCTGATCAATGGGACCTTTCAGACAGGCCTATGTGCAGAGAAGTTATGGGATGGTACCTCTGCATCGCTCAAAAGCTCCCCTTTCCACTTTTTCACTTGTTATTAACCATTCTTCACTTTTGTTCTGGTTCTAAAGACACAAGATGACAACGTGCACAAACTGCGTTGGATATTGGCCTGCTGTCCAATTGAAGGTTTATATTCAATTATTAATTAACCAGAAACCAGCTTATGTTCACAGGGAATAAACAGGGCTGAACAATTCATTTGTTAAATACTGAAATCACAACCTAGGGTGTTTCAGTAGCAATTTTTATAGTGATTCATACTCCTTAACAGGTTTTAGAAACATTTAATACACTAGTGTTCCTCGGGTCAACCATAAAGATAATTACTAAATGCAAATTTAATCACCTGCTTCAAATATAAAATTAACTCTGTAACGCCACCTTGATTCTTTTTGCAGAAAAATTCCCAAATCTGATGTTACAGCACAATATCACCTTGCAATAGAAACTGATGAGATTAACTTTTTTATTTATTTATTTTTTTAATAAGGGCACCCAGTGCTTGGTTAGAGTTGAGAAAGCTACACAGGTTGTGGACAAATATACACTTGCTCTCAATTACTGGCTGGGAAAGAATAATATAAACTTCTGTCTCCTGTCATGTAACGTGCCAAAAGTTAAACACAATGTACTCTTCTACAGGTTTAATTTAACAGATTCAACAATGTAACCTGGCTTTTTTCAACACTTTGTTGTGGTAGATCACTCAACTGAAGTACTTCTGTCTGATCTCAGTCAGTGCAGGTGTATGTCTCAATTTGTCCACAAAAACTGTAGTTTGAAACACAGCATTTACACAATAAAAGCTCTTTCAGACACTGAAGGGCTTTTATTTCATAATGTTAAAGGAAGTGTTTTCTTTGTGGAGAAACTAATTACTCTACTCTTGACGCTGCAAATGTGTGTGGATCAAACTATAACAATTTCTACTTATTTAATAGAGGAAATCAGAAATAAAGGCCTGACTCTAAGACAAGGTCCTTCAAATAAAGGCCTGGTCCACCTTACCGGAGGTGAACAAAGGTCATTATATAAGGAAATACAGTAACATAGGCCTAGAGTTGTTAAAATTACAATGCTAGTTAGCTTAAACGTGGTGTAATATCATTTAACATGCAGCATAAAATGGTACAATTTAACATAATATTAAATGTTTAAATTACGGTTATATTTATAAGCCATTAATTATTAGTATCACTACTGCTATTATCAGTATCATCCTGTTAATTTCTATTCATTCTTTCAGCCAAACTGACACCACCATCATTTTTTAGTCTTTTTGAATGGCAGTGAGGTTAGTTTTCCACACTAGGTCATGGGTTTGCTCTAAGACATGCGGTCGTCTTAAAGGTCCCTCCTACTCATTCAGTGAGCCCAATCAAAGAGCTGCAGACTGAGACAGCGATGATTGAACGAAGACAGACCGGGGCACCCAAGAAGTGTGAGATGATGGCAGGGTCCCAGGGGTGCACGGTCACCAAAAGAGGAAACACGCGAAGGATCAAATGCCAGCAACCGCACGAAATCAAAGGCAAAGACATAGAGCCGTGCACCTTTTACCATTTAGAGGCAGCTGCAGAGGAAGTGTAGGTTTCATTATGGATGTAATGGAGAGCCGGCCAAGGTCAGAAAGCAATCATCATTCTGACACCTCACCCAGCAGGCAGCGCCGCTCCTCGCAGCATTACAAGCGCTAGAGGAGCTGTCTTACACATAACAACAACAGGCGATGGAGGCCAAAGGGAATGTCACAGGCCACCTCTCCATCGATAACAGTGCAAAGGACCTGTAAGAGCGCTTTCTCGTGGCAGAAAATAGGCCCTGTCAGCACGCCAGAATTCCAGGGCTTCGTGTCAGAGAGCGCAGTCCGGCGAGTGATCTCGGGTGTGGATATGTGTCGACTTGACGTGTCTAAACAGGCTGGAGACACACTGAGTTGAGAATAATCGTCTTTTTTAGGAGTTAACCGACGCTCAGTGTATAGCAGAACCTGCGGTGTATTAAAGTAAAGACAGGAGGCAGAACAGTGCAAGGCTCGTCCCAGGCATGAGCTGCCATCCCCACAGAGGAGCCCTGTAATTAGCAAGGCTAATGAAGAATAGGGCTGAGACTAATGTCCCCGCTGACCTCGTAGCCCTCTTGGCAGTGTGAGAGGGTGGACTTCAACAGTGCTTAACATGATTCTATGCTATAGCCATTAACCCTGACCCAGCACTCCCCTCAGGCTTACATCTGGTGCAGGACTGGACCGGTACCAAATCTCAGTGGGCAGCAAGACTGAATACCTGGGTCCACGGGTAATGAATTGTCTGATAGGCCCTATTATGTCTCACCTACTGCAATTCACTAAGTGTAAATTCAACCTTTAGGAGACAGTGTGTTATTATTGCTAGGTTGTGGTTTTCATAGTGCTGCTTTTGACTTAAAAATGCAATTCAAAGGTGCATCGGCAGCATCCTCAAGAGTCCTCGTTTAAAGTCTGCATACTGTAGATATTCCATCATTATAAAAGCTGTTGTTGTCTGTTTTGCACAGCATGGTTCCTCACACTGTGATTACATACTGGAGGAAGACACCTGTCACATGGAGCTGTTACTAGCTGTCAAGGCTTCCTACAGATTGGTTGCTGCTCATATAAATGTGTATAGTCAATGACAAACCTAATCCTGAAGTGTATCATTTCCTTTTTGTATATGGGCAAATCCCCATTTCAGAAACAAATTGCGCATTACAGACTGAGGGGAGTGATTTGGGAACACTGTGGCACTCGTGAATCATTTTTACCGTTGAAGTTGAAGTTTTTTAGGTGGCGCTGTAATGTCACTGCCAGGTGCTGACGATCAGAGACAAAAGCTGATTAAATGTTGGCGCGCTACCGTATATATCAGCATTATATTGCTTGTGATGACACGTTCGAACACTAACAAAGCAGTGTGACTGTCACCATTCACCATTATAAACAGCTGCCCCGCTGATGCGTGTCAAGCTTTACATGTGAAAGAAGAAATGCCTATAAAATATTCATCAAACCTTGCAAAAATAAAGGACCTCCCAGTAGAGAGGAATATGGAACTGATGGTCATTATCAACATCTGTCAGAAAACGTTAAATTATATTTAAATTCTGTGATAGCTTTCCAGTTATTTGATGGAGACATTTTCCTTATACTTTAAAGATTCAACATGTAACATTTGCTGGTGCTCATATGTCTGTGTGAAGGTTGTGTCGGTGTCTATGTTGGGCCGGAAGCTGATCATTTACTGACGTTAGTGGGTAACGCTAGCTAGTGTTGTATGATGTAGCTGCTGTAGAGGAGCAGAAAAACAGACGCAGAAAAACTTGGGCGTAACCACAAGAATTTTTCACTATAAATTACTCATTTTCTCTACACAGAAGTTAGTATGTAGGTTACTATCAGGGATGTGAGAAACCAAGACAATGGCTCAGAAATGGACTTAACTAATGTCAAGAAAAACAGCACAAAACATGCTCCACCACATACAAATCTAACATATTTAACTACTTATATAATTTCAGTATTCTAATAAAAACAGTTGGGTTTATGTGTTATACTTTGTTGACCTTTGTACGTTCATTGTAACAAATGTTTCCATCAATGTTCAGGCACTCTGTAATTTTATCAGATGTTTTATTTGGTGCTATTCAAGGCTCCAGATTCAAGATTCACTTCATTAATCCACCGTGTATGGATTTGGGCGTAACCACAAGATGGCATCCACACAAACAAATAAATAAATAGATAAAATAAAATCTATCACACAAAGGCGCATTTAGTCTCTATAATTACAAATAAATATATATATGATATGTAAATAACCACAGTCTTAGGCCACCATTAAGTTTTACTAATCTATCTATATCTATATCTATCTATAATTTATCTACTAGTATTTTAAACTACGTTTAACTCGACACGTCTAATGTTTCATATTATCTGGACCTTTTGTTTGTCATGTAAACATGCGTCGCACTAAATACTGACTTTTGGCAATAGAATCCATCTACTTCTGATTTTATTGTGTGTTTTCCGTATATTTGTATACTTATATTTCCTTTGTTTTCTTGTTATTTAATAAATGAAGTGGTAAATAAACATAGATATGCTGGTGTATTTACAACCCTGCAAACCCTTTTCCACAGTACTGTATATAAACTATACCCATACAAAAATTAGACTATCCTAAAATAATCTACCATTATTTAACATTTTAATTGAGATTTTGAGCTTTTATATCTATTCCTACAACAGCGCGTCACTCTAAACCTTCTGATGATAGTAGTTAACACTCATTTGTACTCATTTATTGTTATTTGCTTGATTGAGTACAAAGGTGTGTTCTGTCTTTCAGTCTGCATGAGCTGAACCACTTTTCGGAACCACGTCCCCTTTACTAAAATTAACATTAGAATGAAATGACATAACAGGACGGTATATCACTAAATGCAATGTGAATAAACCTCATCTATAAACATAATAGTACTCCTATCAGGCAGATCCTGTGATGGCAATGAAAATATATCATCTTATGCCACCACGCAATATCATGTTAGGTTTTGTTTTTGGTAAAAATACAGCTAATGGCACAAAGGACAGAGTGGGCATTTATAAGAGCAAAACTGTCTATTAGACTTATAAGATTAATAGAGATGCTAGATAAAGTTTTGTATACAATCAATGACGTGGTCTGTATTTTGTCTCACTGAAGCAAAGTCTAAATGAAAAAGAACAGAGAATGTGGTCAGTTCCTTTTATAATGTTGGTAGTTTTATGTGTGAGGGAAGAGCATAATGACATGATAACCAAATCAGACACTCCCTTAAGATAGAAATATATACTGTGTGTGTGTTTTTTTTTTTTTTTTTTTACAGCGGAGGGATATAATAAAACACCCTAGCATGTTATGGTTGTCTGTTTGATTAGACCAAGTTGAGGAAAAGGACAGATAAATATTGTATAAATGAATTTATTGTGTAATGTGAGCTATCAAATTAATTAAGGGGTCCACAGCTGTTGGAGGCGAATAAGGCCATGAATTTTTCAGTACTACCACTTCTCCCTAAGATTTTACAATAAATATTTCTGGAGGTCTTGGATGAATTTTTCATGGCTGAGTGGGGGAGATGAAAGGCGAATGAGGGATCCAGGGGACGGGAGCTCTCTGCTGCTGACACACCACAGAGAGGTGCATCGGCTCCAATCTTTATCAATGAAACCCAACCGGCGCTATTGCTTTAATTACCCTGCTTTGTCAAGCATTCCGCTATCAATAAAGAAAGGCCGAGCCATGTGGTCAGCTAAGGAGGAGGAAGAGGTGGAGGAGGAGGAGACAAGAGAGAGAGAGAGAGAGAGAAGGGGGGGGGGGGGTATCAGGAGTTCCACTTGTTTTCATACCTTCCCTCTTTAGGAGAAGAAATGATGTAAGCTTGATCGAACACAGTCTAGACCCCCTCTGCATTGCAACGAAAATCTGTGTTTGTTTGGTTGCTCTCAGGCTGGAGATTTCCTAATGGTCATCCAACTCCCAGCACAGTGTTGGTGTCAAAACAACCTTTAATTCAAGGCTGTATCATTTATTCACCTGTGATATCCTTGAGTAGACAAATCAATAAAACATCTAACTCTTGCATCCATGCTAGGATATTTTATACATCTTGAAAAAAGGAGATAAATGCCTTGGATTTTCATTATATGTTTGAGGGATTAAGCGCACAGGCGGAATGAATTAAATGAGAATTGTGCACAACTTGTTTGTTTCCCCTGATTTGGTATTCAGGGAGGATCTTGTGGTAACTAATTCAGGAGAGACATCTGTTTGGTGGGCAATACACCAGCAATATTCCACCTGGAATAGCATCCATAAACAGCAACCCTTCTTTTTCACCTTGCACTAAACATACAGGGAGCAGAGAGCAGGGGTGGGAGTGATGGAGGTTATGTGTGTTTGTACAGGATCTGATGGTTTTAACACCAATCATGCCAGATTCTAAATAGCACCTATGATCTTGAGCATCTGTCTATGAGGCAGTCTGTCTTTGTAGAGATGCTAAATGCTACGCTGTGTTCACCAGCTAACTTTGTCAGCCATTCGGAGCTGTAAAGTATAGGTTTGTCATGGCTTTTCTGCAAAAACAAGGTTGTCCAGATTATGTTACATAATCAGGCTGTTTATTTAGCTCTAACTGATGCAGTAAGTAGCCTCTCATGTCTCTGATGTCAAAAAGATTGCATCATCAGGTTTGTGACAGAATCATTTTCACACATGGATTAGCCACCATGAAGTCCAGACTCTAATTTGGGTTGTGATGAAGGCGTGATGCAGCAGTCCGATTCTCCGTCATCAGTAATCAAAAATTAATGCAACTATGGATGGAAAAAATATTACGACCCTTATTGTGACACTACAGTCCACTAAGTTGTGGACTGTAAAGCCAGATGCTATGAAACGCCACAGAACTAAAAGGTAATTGTAATCATTTGTAAGTTTGTCACATGCAACTATTTTCACATTAAATATAGCCATTTTATCTGTGGTAAATATATAAAAACATTGACTCATGCAGTTTTAGTTTTAGCAGACGGTATCAGTGTTTCAGATAATACAGTGCTTCTAGCCTTGGGGCAACAATTTAGGGAAGACATTTTCCTGATTTAAAATGGAGAAAGAAATGGTTGGAAGACCGAGGCCAGTGTGACTGCTGTAGGAATTATGATTCTAATTTTACATTTTGTTATTTACATCCATGTATGAACTAGTAAGATAATCAGTTTCAGGGAGTAATTAGATACATGGAACAGTGAAATAAATGAGTTTTTAGAATACTTGTTATTGCTGAAAAATCAACAGTAGTTTCCTTGTAAAAAAAACCCCACTTTATTAATAGTGATATTATTGATCAGTTAAATCATTTGTTAAACAAAAAGTTATCAAATGAAACAAGATTTTCTCAGCACTGAAAATCATACATTAAACCATTTTTTTTAATCAAAACCATGGTTTTACCTAATCTTAACCATACTGCATATACCTTTATTTGCTGTTGTTACTGTTGTTATTGTTATTATTATCAGCACTTTTTATGGTATAATAGGAAGCAGCTGAACGAATTTATACGAAGTAAGATATAACTATGGAATGTGGGTGAGTATAAATAAGTTGTACTTCTTTGGGCTAATATATGTAGGGTTTAAGTTTATGTGTTGTGTCTATGTATATATGTATTGTATATATTTGTATATGTATAGGTATGTACTCTCAGTTGTAAATATTGCACATTCATTATGGTCTTATGTGTTTTTTTTTCTTCTGCAAAATGCTCGACATAAATAATCTATTAATCAATATCCTATGTAAATAGTGTATATTGCAGAAAGACAGGACTGGTAGTGAAGTACTGACCAATGTGCCCATTAAACAGATGTGTTTTACTATTTTTTTTCAATGTCAACAATATTAGTATTCTTCAATAATAATAGAGCCTGCAAAATGTTGACCGGCTTCAGTCCTACTGAACATTTCTTCGTTAGCTTCAACATATTTCAAGCATTTGTGGTTAAATGGGAGCAGTATTGATCCAAATACCTATATACTTAATGCCAGTATAATACCTGCTCAGTGACATATTACACAGTTACTATAAGGCCTTATTGTACATTTTGCCCTGTAGTGTTAACAGTATAATATCTGTTCTCCAGTTTTTGTGATGCTGTTGTGCAGCCTATTAACAGAAATGAGAGAAGGCTCACTCTAAGAGACAGCTCCACTCAGCACTTAGGAGGACCGATTGTTTAATTCTGTTATATTCTCACCGATCAATGTGCTCACTTCAAAGCGATGGGAAACGCTTGCATCCAAAGTAGATTGATCAGTTCTAATACAAGTCATTAACATACAAGTTGTTAACAAGTGAGGCCTCTGTACATTATCTCGGAATCAAGAGAGTCATCAATAAAGCCAATTTAAGACTTTTAATGTCTTAAAACCGTGAGTACACACTCCTCCACTCCAGAACGGGATCAACCACCGTTAAACTGCCCGCTGCCTTCCATCTCCTTTTTTCTTCTCCTCCTTTCTCTTCTATTTTTTTTATCTTCCACTTTCTCTGTCTTTCAGTCAGTCACTATAGCCACTTAGCTTCAATCCTGTACCAAGGCATGAGACTACGGGTATACTTTACTGATGATAAATTTATAAGCCAAACTGAGGGGAAAGTATTAAACAACCTTGTGAATAGCCGGGGTTCGCTTTAACTGAGGCGGCATATCCTTTTCATCAACAAAAATAACTCTTCAAAGGCTGTAAAAGCATGCTTAGAAAGTAAAAGGCCATTTTAGCAGACGCAGCCAAACAGAGGGAGGGGTGAAAACAGAAACAATCCAGCCGATAGCCCACGACTACCACCCACTCACCCACTCACCCTCCCTACTATCCCCATCCTTGGCCACGCCACCTCCAATACAGCCCATATCCCGCCCCTTAAAAAAGCTAAATCAAGGCTTTGAAAAACATACAGTGTGTTTAATAATTCAAGCACTGGTGGGTTTGAATAGCCTCTTTAGCGCAGAAATATACAGTCTCCTGATATAAGATCAGTCCCTCAGGGGGCTCCCTCATCATCTTACTGCAGTGTGCCCTTTCCTAACTGCAGCATGGACAACTGCTTAAGATGCAACTACCTGTCTGATTATATTAAGCAGGGAAAAAAATGAATGTAAGGGATCATACAGGGTGTACTAGCATTTTCAAAAAATATATATATATTTAATGGATCTACATTTAGAAAAAAAAAGGCGCTCTGAAGTTGTATAATATACTACGAATCCATGAATCAAGTGCAAAGTTTTGCAGTAAAGCAATTATTGCAGTTGACTAGCATCTTTACTGGGGTTGTGGACTAACACAGGATTGTAAATATTTAACTATCTTTGCACCCAATGCACATTCATATTTCATCAGGTTTCTTGCAGTTTATTCTCAAAGCAAAGTGTTGGACTGCATAATTATTTCAGTTTAGCATTTTTTTTTCAACCTATTACTTCCATAAATACAGGAATTTGAGTTATAGCTCCTCAGAGGGCTAATTTAAGAAAAGCATGCATTAATTAATACAACCTAGATGGAAAGGAAGAAATCCCTAAGTAAGTAAGCTGTTGGCACATATCAAGGATGATTTTTGCCTTCAAAGGAAATGGGGTTGGATTTGAGAGGATGCGGCAGTTTAATCAATACTGTTGACTCTAGAGGTCGGCAGGTATGCTATAACTCTCAGTAGAAGCATTTCCATCACTCAGGAAGAAAAGCTCAATGTGGCCGCTCTGGAAATCTATTCCTAACTTTCCAAGGCCCTGGGTCGTCATCTGAAGTGGTTAATCACAGCTAATTTCTGTTTTTTTCTACTTAAAATCTGGCAACCCTGTTGAAATATTCATCCAGGGACATCTTTGTCTTTACTTGAAGCGGTTAAGTGTAGAATAGAGTGTGCGACTTTAAACCCTTTGTTGTATGCTTCCATCTCTGTGTATGTCCATTCTCACATCCGATGTGTGGAATAATGAAATAAATATCGAACTGTTAAATATTTTAGTGCATTCTAGGAGTAAAGTGGAAGTGTTTTTCTGACAGACCTTGTTTTTTTTCTCTCCCCCCTTCCCTCTCTTCACAAATGCATTGTGCGCACTGGCCGGCCCAATCCATCACTCGGCGTCTGGCGGGAGAAAAAGCACTTTCCCAGGGTGGGTGTTTTTTAGTTCTGCCAGCGCTGCTGTTTCAGTGGGCACCCGGGAGACCTCACTGATGGACACTCTGGTCATCACTGGCAGGGAGCTTTGGGACTCTCTTCAACCCCCACCCCACCCCCCAGCTCCCTCCCCTTAACTCCACCTCAGCTTGTTCCACTCACCTCGTGTTTTCACCAGCACCTTCCTTTGTCCCAGCAGTGTTGTGCACTCCTTTTTGACAATGATGACTACTGTACGTGCCTGAATTCTCCCTTGTAAAGTGGCTTGGCCTTCAGAGACCAGCCACACTCTGTGCACGAGCTCGGGGCTCGCAGGGTGTTACTGCAGTAAAGCAAGGGACGCAGATCCCTCCTCATCATTTTGGTTTTTGTTATTATGCTCTGATCCTTAAATTCTGTTCCAGTGCTGGTGCAGATGTTAAAGCAACAATTTTGCCCATAAGTGATATTTATTTATTTATTCATTCATTTATTGGCATTGTTCTGTTGCTAATCACCACCACAAAAACTGCTAATGCACTAACTAGTAGCCTCACCAATTAGCATCCATCCTTTTCATGAGACTTTAAGGTTAAGCTTATAACAGAGTAACTGTGAGACTAAAATGCATGAATTAGACTTTATTAGAAAGGGAACATCTAATTTATGTGTTTAGCATGTGGTTGATGCACAAACTTATACACCAGTTCTAATATAGCTAAGATGTTAGCGTAACTCTTACATGGATTGAACAGTTTGGTTGATAGCCGATGCTAATTCAGGTTTTTTTGTTTGCTGTGACATTGTTCCGTCACAAAATACTCACATGCTAACCAATAATAGAACAATGAAGTCATATCAGTGATTACATTTTTTAACTATGATTTATGATTTATCATCACAGACCGGCACAGTCAGCCACTCAATACAAGGCAAGACTATGCTTTAAGAACTTGGTTGAATATTGATATATTGGTGATTGATAATGATGATGTGTACTATTTAGACCAGGGGTGTGTCACAGCCCAATTTGAACTCAAGTGGGTCAGACCAATAAAATAATGACATAACTTATAAATCATAATAACTCCAAATTTTGTTCTTTGTTTCAGTTATAAAAAGAAAAAATGAATTATGAAAACTATCCTTTTACAAAAAAAATTGAAGAACCTGAAGAACCTGAAATTTATATAGAAAAATAAGTGTTTTAACAATATTATGCCTCAACTTATCATTTGTATATGTCCACTACAGATCACAGTGGATTTACAAATGCACAAAACATTTAGTAACAGGCATAGTACTGTTAACAGTTTGGAGTTATCGCTATTTATTGGTTATTATGCTGTTGTTTTACTGGTCTGACGCACTTGAAATCACATTGGGCTGAATGTGGACCCTGGACTGTTACTGTCATCAGTGTAAGTTTTCCACTTCACAGATCCACATTTTAACATTCGGTGGGTCAGTTTTGGACTGTGGACCATATGTTTGACACCCCTGACTCAGACAGAAGTGAATGGAGTTGGTTGTTGTACAACAACAGATAGTGTACGTCATAGGATTATATTATATATGCAGATGGCAATAAGGCAAATATTGGCCAGTGTTCAGATAATAGACTGGCATCTCTGCTGCTGATTCCTTTCAGTCAGTAGTAGATACATTTATATTTGACAGTAGTGGAGGATTACATTTTCCGCTGTGGAGGGATTCTCAATGGCACAGCCAGGGAGGAATTCTCCCATTCAGCCCTATTTTGCATCACAACCACAGAAAGCATAGAGGAGGGTTTGGCGCATGTATGTGTTCAGAACAATTATGTAGAAATAAATCTACTCAAATTGACGTCTGCTCCAATTTTACTCCGACAAACTGAGATTTGATTTCCAAAATGCTCACTCGTCTTTTCTACACAAAGAAGCCAGCGGGGAGAGGGTGCAATCGCTGGAGAGAAGTGGGCTGGAAGGCAAATCTAGGTGATGCGTATGTTCTTAGAGTGCCCCTGGGTCTTCCATGGGTAGGTAGGATCTGACAAAAGAGATCTGTACAGCAAAAAAATCCTCCACTCTGCTTGAGCATGGGAAATTAAGCCCAGATAAAGATTCTCTCTTAAACATACTCCCTTCTCGCTTTTCATCCCTCTTTTTTTTCCCCTCCCTCTGCAGTGGCAGGAGAAATTACCCATTGTACCATTAGATAAACCCAAACAGCCCTCTCTGTAAGACCTCCAGTTCCTCATGCAGTCCCAGCTTGGCGTCCCTCGGGTGTTTGTTCAAAAGGAAAACTCTGCGGTGCCTCCGGGGGATGTTTAACTCATTGCAATGGCAAGTATTTAGAGAAAACTCAACAAGTTTGAGGCTGTCAAAGCTAGAATCCAACTGTCAGGCAGAATTATGTCTCAGAGGCGTCTGATGCGAGGTAATGACCAATTGCATCATTTTGACAAACCCACCATCGATGAGAACTAGGGCAGACGGCGATTGCTTTTACACAAGTGTTTCATTTGAATTTGAAACACTGCTGCTAAGTGCATTAAATGATGCTGATTAACTAAGATTATAGCTGCAGCAGGAATGTGATTTCTGTTTTGATACGGAGCATAAATTGAGGCAGAGCAAACAGTTTTTTGAGTGGCTGATGAATAATTGAAAGTCAGCAGAGGGTACATCAATAAAGTGGTAATGAAGCATATCTGTGTGAAATCTCTAATTCGGAAACTCTATCACTCTTCTAGCAGTCGGTAACATCTGGTGTTGTGATGAGGCTGTCTGTATATCAATTTGTTTTTTTATTAAGTCGCCCATTCAAATACTGTATATCTACTCAAAATTAACAGCAATAATAATAATTATAATACTGCAGAAATTACTTAGTTTTTCCTGTTTAGTGTTTAACCTGATTCTTGTAGTTTTATGATTAAATTACTAGTTTATTGAATTTTGTGTTAATTTTGTTATCAAGTGATTCCTTGCAGAGTCTGATATTTATGAATGTGTTCTGAAAAGGACAAAAACACTAAGTACACTCAGTGCTCCAGCTTCTCTGTTGATGTTTTCAGCTGCATCCGTTTTAAAACTGAGGCTTTGGTGCCCTCTATCTATGAGTTGAAGTATTAAATAAACATTAAGATGAAAAATGATCAACCCTTTAATGAAGATTGAAAATATGTGCAGTGAAGTTTCAGCCTAATGTCTGATAATGTATATGACATTTAACCACAAATCTATAAAATGCCTTAAAGTGAGCGAGGTAAAATCCTCTGCCGACTGAGATCCTCTAATGCGTTACCTGATGCTGACACTAAATGATGTTGAATTATTCCACTTGGAAATTTTAAAAAGCCGGAACATCCGCTTTGATTTTTTATTTACAACAGTGTCTACAGGTCACTTTCTTTGGAGTAAAACTGTTCCTTTGTTCTGCCTTTTTCTAACACAGTTGTGGCATGTTGTGTCCACCTGGAGTACTGTTGACCTTCTGCGAGGCAGCTACCTAGGTAAAGAAGTCCATTTTCAAGGCTGTTCTTGCTCAAATCAAAACTCCATTATAGATTTTACCTCCAGGGGAACCTAGGGCTCACAAGGTCCTTGGCAATTTTACCTGAGGAAGAAGCTAAAAGGATTTGAATCTCAGAGGATGGGTGAAGAAGGGAGGGTGGGTGTGAGGACGAGAGAGGGTGGGATACGCACCCCAGGACCCGGGCCCTAATCTGTCTGTGCCAAGCAGGGAGCAAAAGCAGAGCAAAAATGGAGATTTACAGATGGTTCAGTGGCACTGAACCCTGAGCATCAGGGCCCACAGAGCTGGTGGAGGAGGCAGCGAAACCTTGAAAAAACAAGAGGTGGGAAAGAGGAGAAGCTTGTTGACGAGAGATTGCCAGGGGAGCTAGCATCGTCTCGCCGAAAACTAGCGCTTCCAATACATTTAACATATATGAAAGAACAACAGCTCTGTCCTCACACCAATCTTAACTATGTGTACTAACAAGACAGATGGAGGCCAAAGATGCAGACAGATCACATCAGGACATCTGTCACTTCATGGCAACAGCCTCCTTAATAAGTGACAAGGCTTCCTCACCCGTGGGCACAGAACAGGAGGGAGGGGAGGAGGGGTGAGCGAGGCGGAGGAGACGG
>JAPQRQ010000019.1:20398559-20409587 GCA_037367365.1 Apogon talboti | reverse complement strand
GCCTCCCCCTCCCCCTCCCTCAGCCTCACATGGTCAGGTCCTCCATCTCTGACAGCGACACAGCACCAGCTGCTGGAGGGGGGCGCACATCATGTACTGTCATGCTGATGTGATGTTTTTGCAGGCATAAAACTATTCATACCCGGAATCAGTCTATTTTTGCACGATGCGCGTGCAAAAGCCAGTTATGCTTGTCCAGTGGTTTCACATCAGTTACATATTCTTATAATTTTGAGTCAAGTTTGTATAAGAAATAGCAAATAATCCATGCCCATAACAATAAGGAACTATTTGTCTCTTAACATGATGAATCATGCACTTATGCTTCTTTTAAACACATCATTTCCTGCATCCTAGTGACTTCGATTAAATTGTGCCACCAGTTTATGGTGAAAATGCCTTGTTTTTTTTCTCTCATCATCAGCAATGCATTGAATGGAGCTGACTTATTAGGAGTGGTTTAGACCAGCTCTAAGTGTCATCAGATAACTTTTGTTATGATGTGGTGCTATATAAATACAATTTTATTGATTGATTGATTTTTGTACTCTGTAGGGGACATGAGTTTTACAGCTTTACCTCTAAAAACAAAAATGCTGTCCACTGCAAAGGACATTCCATTAAATTGTTTTTAAATCTATCTGAAAAAACTGTTGCACATGCTGGTTCCAATCAAGGCAATTATTTAACAACAAAACTTTTATTTACTTTGTAACTTTTAAACATTTCAATATTTAATTTTACTTTTTTTTCACTAAAACAAAGAGAAACAAAATGAGTTGTCATTATTTATAGGCTATTATGCTTTTATTTTACTGGTCTGGCCTGACTGTATGTGGCCCCCGACCTAAAATGAGTTTGACACATTGAGCAATAGCAAAACTGTGAGAGGAAGACTAAATTAACTTCATAAAAGCTCTGTTAAGCATTTCTATCCACTGACACGAGAAAGGAAATGTTACATTCATAGAAAAGCATATTGTAGTACTTTTAACATAACAAACAGGATTGGATTATAATGAGGTTTAGTACTAAATAGGACATACCTATTTATAAAACAGAGGAATTAGAAATAAAAGTCTGACTCTAATCCACCTTTGAATAAAAGCCTACAGCTGTGCCACAATTTGAGGAAATATTGGTAACATTATGGGGTTTCTTCAAAATATGTGGTGACTGTACTATTCTTCCCCAGTTCCACCTTCTTGTCCAAATATAGTCACTTTTGCTTCAAAACGTAACGGTCAAAATGTAAAACCCAGCAAACACTTGTTTTATACAGTCTATGATTATAACTTTATTTTTAATGTATTTATTTATTTTTGATTGATTCCAGTTATTTATTGTATTTTCTGGTACTGATCTGCCCCTTATGAGAAAACACAAACAGAACATCCAGATAAGCTCCTTTTTTGTTGGTGTTGCTGTATCCACAGTTATTTCCGTTACACTTCAAACCAACTTTATTTTCATCTGAGACCTATTGCGCACATATAATCCTCTTAATATGGCTAATCCTCAGGTTACAGACGGTGATATCATTCCAGACTACAACTGACAGACACATGTAACAAAGATAAATTATTTTTGTTACAATTATTGCCTTCAAGATACTGCATAATTTGTTGTATTGGATATATGATAATGTTTGGCAAATGTTTTAATTTGTTTGTATTGATGTTTGACAAGGCTTTTCAGAAATCCAACTCTAACATTATATTTACATAGAAGTAATTGAAATAGTCTTCATAAAAATAAATGTTTCTTAATTAACTAGCATTCTTGTATTCTTGAAGAATAAAATCAATCGGTAAAATGATACGGTCCTTCAAGTTTATTGCAATTTAAACAGCATCTTATATATTGGCTATAGACTTATTTAGTCATGATATTACTCTATTCTAACTGAAAGATATGTCTTTCTTTAGTATTTCCCTGCTGTGGTTCATATGAACTAACAGTCTTTCAAAGAAAATAAAAATACTTTATCAGAACAACAAAAAGTAGATACAATACAGCATTAGGCTACTGGCCAAGAGGTTTTCAGTTTAGATTTACATTCAGTAATCCTTTGTAGCAGTGACTGGTGACATGATTTCATAAAATATTGGTAGTGAATGAAAAAAAAACATGTTAAAAAAATATAGCAACAAAACAGTAACCTTAGTTATAATTTAATATACAGTACTGTGCAAAAGTATTAGGCCACAAGTAGGTTTGTTGTTTTAATTTATGTATGAATTTTTAAAGTTTTGTAAAAAGGAACAAGAGAAATTTAGACAAGCATTAAAAAAGAATTTCAGAAAAAAAAAAAAAACCTGAACTATCTTGTATTTAATGTGGCGCTCCTTTGTTATTAACATGTCTTGAAAACCCTTCTGCACAGACAATATATGATTTAATGAATCTTTAGTGTTTTTACACCAGAATTCATTCAACACATGTCCAATGTTTCTTATCATTTGTGCTACTTTTTGTCACATAGGAGCCATATTTACAATATTCCCTTATGTTTTAGTTGTATTTCAATAAAGACACTGAGAATAGATACTATGGTAATTACAACTGTGTAAAAACAACACAACTAAGGGTGGCCTAAGACTTCTGCACATTATATTAAAAACAATGTAAACTATATTAAAAACACTTAATTATGTAATGTAATTTGAAATTAGCTTTCTTAGCAGTAGTGTAAATACTAAGTATGTACAAAACAAATGCTCTGAAATGGTAGACAGAACAACTAGCAGGCACTGTGGCTAAAATAAGGCGTCTCACTCTGCCTTCATTTGGTCCCTGACATCTGAAGGCAAAGTTTCGAATAGTGTCTCTTCGACAATAAGGCCACTGCGTTTCAAAGCCCGACAGAACCCCAGATCTTGTGGCAGCACCTCAAAGTGGTTCCCTTTGAGCTCCAAGTGCGTCAGCAGAGATAGGTAGGAAATTTTTGGTGACAGTATGGACAGTGAGTTCTTGCCAAGCTTTAATGTTTTGAGCTTTCTGCAAAAGAAGAGCTCATCGGGAAGATTTTCAATTTTGTTACAAGTGACAGAGAAATACTGTAGACTCTGGAGTACTCCTACCTCTGGAGGGATGAACCTGATGTCATTATTGGACATGTCCAGGTAGCGCAGCTTGTTGCATAAGAAGAGGTGTGAAGGCAATATCTCAATCTTGTTGTGGCTGAAATTAAGGCGTTCCAGGCTGCCGAGTTTCTTGATATGCTCTGGAATATACATGATACTATTGTACCAAAGTTTAAGGCAAGTTAGTTTGCGCAGATGCTGAAAGCTGATGATCTCCTCTATAGAGCGGAGATTGTTCTCCTTCAGGTCAATCTCTTGCAGGCATGTGAGGCTGAAGATTGCGTGGGGAATGCGTTCCAAATCACAGCGCACCAGCTCCAGCTCTGTCAGATTGCTCATCTTTTTCAGGTTGTTGAGCATTACTAGCTTCGTGCCATCATTGTGCAGGTAGAGTCGCTGCAAGTGACTAGAAGCATCAACTATTGACTGTGGTATCTTGGTCAAATTACTCTTGAGGGAAAGAATTTTTAAGCACTTCATCTCCCGCAGTGATTCCAGGACTATATTCTTGGAGGCATCAGGGCTCAGTGGTCCTGTCAGATAGAGCTCCTCTAAGTTGCGGAGACCGTACATCCAGTTGGGAAATTCTCTGTTATCATCAAACTTCACACGCAATACTTTCAGGTTCTCTTTGAAGAAGGAAATAGCTGTTGTGTGCAGCTTTAAGGAACACTGGTGAAGAGACAGCTCCTGAAGGTCTTCCAGCTGGGACACCGAGGCAGGGATGGTGACATTGTTGATGATCTCGAGTTTGAGCGACTGCAGCTCTGTCAACTCAAAGACAGTGTCCGGTAACCCAGGGAACATGAACAGCTGAAGCTCAAGTCTGTTGTTCCCATTCGTTTGGAGCCTCTGACGCAACTTCTCCGCAGTCCACTCATGGTTGAGGTTAAGCTGTTTCAGTTTGTTCTCACTGACTTCAGACAGAAAAACTGCAAATCGTTTGGAATAGAGCGGGTCATACTGGTCGATCATGTGTAGCATGAAAGCAAAGTCGTTCTTGACGTCAGGGATGTCACTGATGCCTGTTTCCTGGCGGACATACTCAAAGGAGTATTCTTTTAGTGATCGGTAAAACAACCAGTACGAGGTGTAAAGGCTCGTTAATCCATAGACAGCTACCAAACACAGATAACAGTAAGACAGCTTAGAAAACAGATGTGCCGTGGTATGTTTGCACTGAAATTGTTTATAGCCTGTCATGTCCTGGATCTCAACTTCACAGCGTACTTTATTCTGCACTTTATTCACTAGGGAGCTATTATACGCAATGATCAGGAGGAATTTAAACACCTTGACCACTGTTTGGCGAACATACATAAGGTAGAGAATGTCTCCCTCCTCAACGTGCAAACGGAACTTCTTTACCTTTTCAAAAAGAGCTTTAGCTTGTTCCCCCTCTTTTTTATCAAGTACACTTGCTGAAGGCTTGTCAACTACAATCTTTTCTGGGATTGACCGAAGGGACTGTGTCTTCTCCAAACTGCCTTCTCCTGGAGACATGGTGATATTGGATCTAGGGATGCTACTCTTCTTAGTCTTCTCCTTTTCTTCAGGGTTCTCTCCAGATACCTCCGACAAAGCCCGTGTGGTCCATGGAGAGTCAAAGCACTTGCCCAGCATGGAAATGAAATGCTCTATTTTAGAGCTCGACCCGGGGAATTTAAACCAGAAGTTGCTGCACACCATGAAAACAATAGTGTGTATAAGAACCAAATAAGGAAAGTACTTGGCATACCAGTGCAGAGCCTTTTCATAACACATCTGATTGATGTAATCGTATTGTTGACGATCCAGGTCAGTTTTTAGGCCTGTCATTTCTCTTGGTACAGTTGATATATCGAGGTCCGAGTGTAACAATTCTGCATCGCTTGTGTTCTCGGAAGGCACTCTTCGAGGAAGGCAGATGATCTTGTCTTGCATGACCTAACACCAAATTAGGAAAACACAGATTAGCAAGATAGCCTAAAACATTTGACCACAATAAGAATCCAGACACAAAAGAAGCCAGAATAATGAATGTCAGTGTCAGTAAAGAATTAGGTAATAGACATTTTGTTTTAGAGACAGATGCGAGCAGTTACTTGTAACCAAAGGTCTGATATGAACAATCCTGAGGATCTCAAAGTGTAACATTGAAAAGTTATTCCAATCCCACGTTATCAGCCGTAACTACATGGAAGGCCTGTCAAGCTTTCAGATCAAGTAGAAGCTGAATAAGTGTGTGTACAAACTTCGCAGATATCATCATCACCATGTCATTTCCATCATTACCTGACATTATAGTTACTAAATGATAAGTCAAATGCTAACCTAACACTAAGCAGATCCAACAGTACAAGTAAAACTCACTGAATGAGCAAAAGAAGTGCAAAAATAATTGTCACATTATGACGCGATTATGATTTTTATCTTAACCTTTGCTGTTTTCTGATCATAATTTGCTTTTATATGAATGAAGCTTCTGCTATCAGCAACTCCATTGTTTTGTGTTAGATTGAAATGATTCTGACTAGAAAAAACTATGGTTGCTAACAACTGTTCACTAAACAAGTTAACATTAGTGAGCATTTTACCTTATATTTTGCTGATCAAATAAACACTACATTGTGAGGCTTATTTGCAAACCTCTTTCTCTACTATTGCATAGCTGTTATCACAAACAGGAGTGCCACCAGGGATTTGGGGCCCTGTGAAAAAAATACCTCTTTGGCCCCCCATCACCTCAATGTCACAAACCATGCGAACCCTAAAAATGAAGAACACTGCAGGAATATTCTACTTACAATAGATTTATGATTTTGTGTAAGACTGATAAGAAAGGTGCAAGTCAACTTAAACATTTTGATAATATTTTCTAATGATAACAGTATTAGACTTCTTATATTAATATACAAATAAAATATAGTCTACTTTTTGGATGCAAGTATATTTACTAACATCAGCACCTGGACCAGACCATATGTTGAAATAAGGAGGGGGAGTATTTTGCTAAAAACAAAACTAATGTGAAGATCTAAGATGTTTATTATGTCTAGTGAAGCAAACATTTTTATGGCAATAAGGTTAATAATTTTTGTAAAAACAATTGACTAATGTTCTACTACTTTATATGGCCCCTTTCAGACATGGGCCCTTAGAATCATTATCTCCCTCTTACGGTGCCCCTGATCGCAGACACTTAGAGTCATTTCCTCAGGAATATCTCTCTGACACATTAAAAATACCAGAGTGACATGCTGACAGTCAAAGCTTGACAGGCATAGCAACAGTAACTATGACGGGAGGGGCTTAGTAAGGGGTAACTGGGATCAACAAATGTTGCCTGGATGTCTTGTATTAATTGTAATCTGTCAGATCAACAATTTTGCTTCTGTACCAGATTTCTTAAAACGACAATAAAAGTCTAGTTACTGATAAAGTGAAAAAACAATTGACAATTTTAGCAAATTAGACACAAAATACTTTCTTGATATTTCTTTTTGCAGTGTGTTTGTCAAATCTGTTCTGAGGACATGTACCTTCACTCTGTCCTCAATCTGCATTACTAAAGTCAAACACATAAATAACACTTCCAAATTAAGGCTGGATATAAAGTCTGGAAAGTGTGACCTGTAAACAGGAACTAGGTTATTTCAGTTTTCTAATTACCTGTGTGATTTCTCTGTCATCTATTGTTTTTTGTTTCATGTACATTTGCTGATAAATGACCGTGTTCAGCATCAGACAACAATAAATGTCTAATGTTATGCTTGCTTGTGTAAATAATGAAAACCAGCTGCTTCAGTTGTGCCATGAAAATAACAGGAAACGGGCACGTTAATTTACTTATAGCGGGCCTAAAGGGAAAACATTTAGTGCTCTGTATTTAGCTTCTTGACCCTGAATAAGCCGAATACATTGGACATGATGTGAAAGAACAACAGTCAATTTTGCAGTCCAAATAAATCTGTGAACGCTGCTCTCAGAATGATACTAACCCTAAGTGTAAATGGTATTATAATACTACAATTAACAGCAGTGCGGTGCTCAAATGTAAAGTAAAATCTGTTGAGGCTTATGAAGACTTGATCTGCAGAACTGTACACCCCATGTGCCTCTGTTTACTCCTACATGTTTGGATTTTTGTGTCAGACAGTAAAATAATCAGATAACATGGCATGTTGATAAAGCTCTGACTTGGAAAGTAAACTTGGTTTCATTATTAATTGCCAAATTTGCTCATGTTCAAACACTCTTGTGGTGAGAGGAGGAAACAATGGCTGATTCAGATCTGATAAATCTCTAGTTAACTGTTTTTCCAAAAATGTTTTGCTATCATTTCCAGGATTTACACTACAGAGTCTTGTTTCAGCCAAAAACTGCTGCGATTCCAAAGAAGAGAGTGAAGTCAAGAGCCAGGCGACTGGGGTTTGGAATCCTGTGTTTACTGAAAGGGCCTGGGTGGGTAAATGTTTCCGCTGGTGAGCTCCTGATGGGCTGAATGCTTCTTTTGCTGCGTGCAGTCCAGGTTGTAAAAGCAGAGAATTAGCGGGTCTGAACTGGTGCCAGTATAGGAGGCAGAGAAGTTATGTTCCTTCAGTCTTTCTCTGATGATTCAATCACTGTATATTTAGTAAAAAAAAAAAAAAACCTCTACTGTTCTCAAAAATTCTTCAGCTCAAACTCATAAACCATCAGAAAACATTGTCCAGAGCCCACTGACCTGCAGGGTGCATCCGAACACACCGATCATAAGCATGATTACAGACAGGTAGTCAGTGAACACATCCCACCACGGCTTCAGGACTCGGAACGCCGGCTGCTGTTCAGAGAACCGACGGAATTCCATCACAGGAATCATGATGCCTGAAACCAAAGGAGAACGTTCCATCACTGAGACAGGAAAATGCTACAACAGAGGAGCAAAATGATTCAATTTCAGTAAACAAACAAAGCTATTAAAGGGTTTTTGTTTGTTTTTTTGGCAACTTGTCTGTATGCTTTTATTTTCTGTATTTTTCATTCCTTTTTCCTCATCTTAAATGGGTCTACATTTTTTTGATTTGTAGAGGAATTGTTGCTATAATAAAAAGTAGTTTGATCATCTTTTAACCCTTAAAGACATAGAACTACTTTTTTGGCAACTCAATATATTATCCTCTGCATATAAACTTTCCTAAGTCATTTATTTATTATACTTATTATACTATCCTCTGAATTTTGCATCTTTCAGTAAAAAACTCATCTTTTTCTAAATTTAATTTAGTGATCATGTAGATGTTGATAAAAGCTCAGAGTAAGACTAAACAGACATAGGTGGACGAAAACCAGGGAAGAAACAGACAGACTTTGTAATGAGGAACAGCTTCCTCTGAGCTGGATCAGACCCTATCCCCAGCTGGATGGCCAGAGCCCATGCAGATTGGGAGAGGGCGGCAGTCAGCTGCTAACGCCTGTCTCATTGGCCGTATTGACCATCGCTGGACAGTGCATTCTATTGCCTCCAGGCGGCTGAGAGGTATCGGGGTCTGTGCTGGGTCCATACTGGCCAGATTGTTCTGTAATAGGTAATGTACAGGGAGGGCCCAAATGCAATACACTCAGTCGCAGGTAAAAGACAGTAACAGTTTTTAATGAATCTGAGCACGTAATGGAAGTAACAGGAATGCCAGACTTACAACAATGACAGTAATGACAGTAAGAGTTATTTGTGACTAGTTGGCTGGGTTGAGATGAGTTCAGGTGGATGGGTGTGTAGCCCAGATTCGAAGCTGTGGTTTCTGCTGACAAAGACGGTAGCAGGTGGAGGAAACAGAACAACCAAAGATGGCAGGTAACTGGAACCGGAATCAAGCTTTGGCTGAAACACAGACTGGAAACTGACTGACAGGAACCGGACAGGTAGTGGTGTGTGTATTAAGCACAAGACTGACACCCCATATCAGTGCATGTATTGCTTTAAGAAAAATCACGTGACCAATACAGTTCCAGTGTCGTACAGCAGTGAAGTGCCAAAATGTGTTTCAGGATGCGAAACATCTGTATTCGTGCCAAACGAGAGGAGACTTTGATTGTGTGCTGTTTTTGGCTCCCTATTTTCACTTTCTGGGATTTGTGGATAGCATGGAGCTATCGAGAAAGAGAAAACTTTCTACAGTCTGGGAGCATTTTGATCTGATAACCACAAATAAGGTAATGTTTCGCTTTTGGCTCAGTTTTCATTCAAGTTAATCCAATTCCGAAAAACTCTTCATTCAAATTATTTTTTACATGAATTAACTTTGAATTTTATTTTTTAATTTAATTTTATTTGCAGGTGAAATGTCCCCTCTTCTCCCAAGAGCTGTCTTGCATGAACAAGAGCACTTCGTCAATGTTGAGACACTACAGAGCTCGACAAGACTGGCAACCACTAAGCATTGTAGAAGATGAGGGTTTCAGAGACCTGATTCACCTCCTTCAGTCCTCATATGTTCTGCCAACCAGAAAGGTATGTTAAAGGAATATTAAGTGTATATAATCAATTTGCTAACATATATAACAGTCATTTTTTATTTTATCTCATCTTTACTTATGTTTTTATTTAAGGCTCTGAAGGACATGGTGACCCAAGAATATAAAGAAGAAATGGAGAGGACCAAGACAAAAACACAGAAGGCAGTTGCAGTCAGCTTAACAGCTGTGTGGTGAATCCCTCACCCACCACAACCTTGTGTTAGTAGTTTTTGTTACTTCACAAGTTTCATTATATTAAGTTATAGTTCATTACATCACACATTTTAGTTTAAGTTATTTTCATTTAAACACATGCTAATTTGGGTGCACACATTTTAGTTATGTGTTTGAATGGTTTACTTACACTTGTTTCTTTGAGTTGCCAGACAAAGAACCTGATGGATGGGCTTGGCTACCATTTAAGGAGCTGGAAGAGACTACTGCCGTAGATTGAGCGGGGGAACACTGTTTGTTTCTTAGCATAATTTAGTTGCTTAATTCTTTGTTTAAAATCACATTTCTTTGGCACAGTTAGTATTTTTTATTTAGTTATTATTATTTGTTCTTTATTTATGCTACTTTGACTAATTTAATGGTTTTATTTAATTTCTTAGTATAATGCCTCCCCCTTGTGTTTAGTTTGAGTTAGTCCCTTTCTATTTAAGAGCACCTTTGTTCATTGTCAGTTTGGTTCTGTTGCCATTATGGTTTAGTTGACCTCAGTTGGGCCCACACTTTGTTCATTTTGTTAATTGACATTTTGTTTGTGGAGCTTTTGTTAAACCTTTTTTGACTTTATTAAATTATCCTTTTTCCTCATTTTTGCACCTTTGTCCCGGTCCTTATATTTGGTCCTCTACAAGCTGATATGTGGAAATCTGTATCTGTAAATATGGAGGCTTACCTAGCTATAACTTGCCATTACGTTGATGAAAGCCATAATATATGTGCATCATAGCTGGAGGTACGACACTTCCCGCAGAACCATTCGACTGAAAATCTGGCTTAAGTGCAAAAACAACCGGATGGAGGAGTGGGCCATAGCAGAGAATGTGAGATGTTTGGTTACAGATGCAGCATCAAACATGATTGCATCTGCTAGAATGCTACAAGTTTGGCACACAATCTGCATTGCACACGGCTTAAATTTAATTGTTAAAAAGTCATGAGATAAAGTTGCGACACACAAATATACGGACCAAGGCACAGCAAATTCTCTCCCATTTCAGATCAAGCACCACTGCTAAAGAGAAGCTGGCTCAAGTAGAGCAGCACATTGGAATGCCAGTCCTGAAAGGTCCCTTGTTAGGGCGGCAGGGCGGCCGTGGCTCAGATGGTAGAGCGGGTGGTCCAATAACCGAAGGGTTGGCGATTCGAATCCCACTCTTTCTGAGTCATGAGCTGTTGTGTCCTTGGGCAAGACACCTCACCCACCTTGCCTCCAGTGCCACTCACACTGGTGTAT
>JAPQRQ010000019.1:20375451-20398101 GCA_037367365.1 Apogon talboti | reverse complement strand
GGGATAGGCTCCAAGCGACCCCCGCGACCCTAGTGAGGATTAAGCGGGTTCAGAAGATGACTGACTGACTGACATCCACCTCTCTTTCATTCAGTAAGCACTTTAATCATTTGGTGTCCAGTCTGTCCAATGAAACAATGTACTCAACTCTCTGTGTCCAGGCAGCCTGCAATGATTTCTAAGTCCACCAGATCTGACCATTAAGGGACACACCAACACAAATAAGATAAAATAAGATAAGATAGAACTTTATTGTCCTCAAAATGGAAATTTGGTTCACATATCTACGAGATAAGCCCAAGCTACAAACAAAAACATCACAAACACAACCAACATTTAACATTCAACAATCATGTGAAAACCTTGCCTGTGGTGCAGTGCTCATGTGATCTTTCTCTGGTTCAGGAGTGAGATGGAATATGGCACAAAAGAGTTTTTATATTTGTTCCTCCTGCAGTGGGACACTCTGAAGTGTCTCCCAGAAGGCAGGAGTTAATATTCTCCATTCAGCACATGTGAGGAGACTGTGGAGATTTTATGGGCCAGCCTCTGAGTTTGTTTCTGAGACATCTCTGTGAACGTGGTCCCAACAGATTGACCCACTATTTTGGAGCAGGTGTTGAGGAGCCTCTGTATCCTGTTTTTGAGCTGGACGGATAGGCCACAGAACCAGACAGAGCTGCCATACAGTAACACACTTTGTATGGTGGTTGTGTAGAACTGGTTCAAGATGGTCCTGCTGGCTCCAAAAGAGCAAAGCCATCTTAAAAAGTAGATCCTCTGCTGTAATGTGTTGCAGAGGTAATCTTCATGTTGTGTTCAGGAGGGGGCGCTGTCTACATACATTCCCAGGTATTTGAACATGTCTGTTTTATTGTTTCTTGGTGTATGACAACTGGCTTTAGGGGGAGATGTGATTGTCCAAAAATGATTAAGTCTGTTTTGGCTGAGTTTATGAGCAGTGCATTCTGGTCACACCAACTGACCAGGATCCTCACACAGTCCTGGTAAACATGCTCTTTCTTCAATAGCAGTGCTACCAGTGCTGTTCCATCAGAGAATTTAATAAGATGGTGGTTGGGCGATTTGATTGGTGTAGATAGTGAAGAGCAGTGGAGAGCTCACACACCCTTGAGGGACTCCACAGCTTGTACTGGTCAGGGGAGAGTGTATGCTGTTTACTCTGACCAACTGCTGTCTGTCTGTAAGGAAAGTGTGGCACTAGTGGCTGATGCGTGAGTTGATTTCCAGTCGATGCATTTTTGAGAGGAGAACGCCTGTTTAGGGGAATGTGCCACACACTCCATGAGGCGTCATTTACCCATCACTACAGACACGAACCGGACTTACAAAGGCAGATCTCGTAATCCAAGGCATAAAGCTGGTGGATTTACTGGGGCAGAGACGAGGAGACGTTGTCAGGAGCAGGCTGAGTCAAAACCGGGAAATCAAACCAAGAACAAATGCTGGAGAGTCAGGCATAAAGCAAGAACAATCCAGCAATGAGTAACTGAATCAGAGCTGCTTATAATATATGCCGGCCAGCTAATTAGGCACACCTGTGAGCAACAGGTGAAACTGACTGTGGCTGATGAGGTGTGGCAAGGTGAGGGAGGAGACAGTAGCAAAGCAGACTGGGACAGATTTGAGTTGCAATGTTACTCTCTTGCATTGAATTTTGGGTAATTGTTAGATATATCTTATTACTTTTATAGGGCAAGACGTAACTAGAAAAGATGCACTGTGCTTGGAAAATTTACCATATATATTATAAATTTATAGTTATGACCCGCAACTGTGAAAAAAAACAGTAACATGCAGATTATTATTCCAGTTATTCTGAATATGACACGTAAACATCATATTCTGTTTGGATATTCTGAATTAAGCCTTTTTCCTCCATAGAACCTTTTCTGGTTAAGATGTGTATGAGATGCTGATATTGCTCTGGTTTGATGAGGATTTTGGACAGAGATCCTCTCTGGTGAAGATGCTCCACAGATTTTGTCTAAATGAGGGATGTGAACAAACTGACAGTATATGAACAGGTTTTTAGATACAGTATGAGCAAATATCAAAAATGAAACCTTTCTAAGAAGAAAATGTGAGGAAGAATATGAGTGGGAATATTAATTTTCATTAGACATATAAACAAGTTATGAATAATTTTGTGTTTTTCAGAATAAAGACAAAAACAGTACACTGGTTAAACATATTCAATGTGCCCTGCAGTCAACTTTGTAGTAACTTCCATATTTAAGTTTCAATTAATTATTTTTTGCAGCTTATTGTTTCATTTTTGTGTCTTTGACTCCTATGTTTGCTGTGCTCTCCTACATACAGTAGGTCTGTGTTTTTGTACTTGGAGCTTGTGGAACTAGAGGCTATAGCTATAATAAAATGGAAGAGTAGCTAGTTATTTTTTAACACTTGAGCTACTTTTGTGGAGACTCCTACATGAATTTTTCCTCTACATTTAACTTTTCCTAAGTGATTTATCATATATAATGACATTATAATACCAGTTATTATAATATTATCCTCTGTATTTTGCATTTTTTCAGAGAACATCAGGTATTTACCTACATTTAAAGTACCTGAGACCTTGTAGATGTCCATAAAAGCTCAGAGTATATTTGAACTTTATTATATTGAGTAAACAACCACAGTGATTTATCAAACTACATGGGTTTTACTTGTGAATTAACTTCTTCAGTTGCATTTGACTGACATGTGAATAATAATAATAATGTAAAAACTATCTACCAGTCCAGTATTGTTGGACCTTTCAAGTTCAGTCGTAACAGAAATCCACGATACAAATCAGAGTCTAAATGCACTTAAATTCACTCGTCCTCTTGAGCAGTAACTTCAGTAAAAGACAATTAAACACAATATCTGTAATGTCTTCACAAACTGCAGAGCCCGTCTTGAGTGGAGCTTTGACATGATACAAATGTACATTCATTCATCTTCTTTATCCTCACTAGGGTCTCGGGGGGGCTGCTGGAGCCTATCCCAGCTACTTATGGGCGAAGGCGGGGTACACCCTGGACGAGTCGCCGGTTCATCACAGAGCCGACATATAGAAACGAGCAACCAATCACTCTCACATTCACACCTATGGACAATTTAGATTAACCAATTAACCGGTGCCCACCTTATTGTCAGAAGGTCCATCAGTCAGAAAATTAGTTTGTATTAGTTGATAAATCTAACCTTAACTCTAACCCTTTTCTGACTAAGGAGCCTTCTGACAATAGGGTGCCTCCCCAGTTAACCTATCAGTGCATGTGTTTGGATGGTAGGAGGAACCAGGTGTACCCGGAGAGAACCCACACAAACACGGGGAGAACATGCAAACTCCACACAGAAAGGTCCCTGGTTGGAACAAATGTACATTATCGGTGTACTTATTTTAAGGTAAGCGCTCACAGGGGAATAAATGAAGGACTCATTGTAGAGCACTTCTGAAGTGTTTGGGTCATAACTTCACAGCTCAAAAAGCCCACTCACTTTCAAGTGTCTCCAGTCTTAGGTAATTCATGAATGCACTACTTTACAGGGAGAACAAACACATCTGTTATTTTTAAACTATTAGTGTAAGAGGATAAAACCTGCAGTCCTAACAACAGTAGCATGGTGTTCCTCTGATCCTGCCTTCTCTGAACTCTCCCTGTAGTCACCTTGTGTAAAGTGCTTACTCTTCCGGTGTCCTGTTTCCACTGTGGGTCTGACACTTCACTGGATGCACACTTCTGCTCTGTGAATGTTGTGTGAAAACATCTGTAAAATGTATTAACTCAACTCAATTATGTCAGTTAAAAGGTATTAACAGATATATATAGTAGACATACATCCTACTTTAAATGACCTGAGTCTAAACCAGGGGTGTCAAACATATGGCCCGCGGGCCGAAACTGGCCCACGAAAGTTCCCAATCCGGCCCGTGGGATGGACAAGCAAAAAATTACACTTAAGATTTAAGAAAAATTACACTTACGATATTAACAATCAATGATGTCAAACACATACAGACAAATATAATCAGACCAGTGAAATAACAGCAGAATAACCTATAAACAATGACAAATTTATTACTTGGTTTAATGTGGATAAACCAAAATTACATGAAAATATTTACATTTACAAACTATCCTTTTGCAATAAAATCTAAATAACCTGAAAAAATATGAACATGATATGTCTGAAAACAAATAAGTGCAATTTTGACAATATAATAGATCCACTGTGATCTGTAAGTTGTGTTAATAATAAGCCGAGACAAAATATTGTTAAAATTGCAGCGGTTACTACTGTTGCCTCACAACAACTCTGGTCACTCCAGTGTCCTCCCAGCATCCAAAGACATGCAGTAGTAGGTTAACTGGTTAATCTAAATTGCCCAAATGTTAGTGATTGGTTGTTGGTCTCTGTATATGTCCAGGTCATTATTGAAAATAAGAATCAGTTCTCAACTAACGCACCTGGTTCAATAAATTAATAAATAAAAAATATGAAAACAAAGATAAATAGTTGGATTATTTTGTATGGGTTATTGTGCTTATTACTTTACTGGTCTTGAGATCCCATTGAACTGTATGTGGCCCTTGAACTTAAATGAGTTTGACGCCCCTGGTCTAAACAGATGCCATGCATAATCTAAAAGGTGCCAAACACTAACACATTATTTCATCCTCTGCAGTGATAAAGGTGTTGTCAATGACCGTATTCACCACACAAACTTTAGTTCATGATTGACGAGTTTGGTTTGAAGCATTCTTTAAAAGGTTTTTAAAAGCCCAGATGCTTTTAGGGGGATGATATTTAGATGGTACAATTACATTTTTCGTGTGTTATTTATTGATTCCTTTATTGTTGTTGCATCACAATAACATTAAGACAAAGGCATGATGAGTGTCTGTTCAGGGACGGTGGTTAAACCAGTCAGATGCCAAATCTAATACTGTATACACAAATACAGATTTATATCCATGGATATTTATTCACAAACGCTTAACAGCACAGGAATCTTTCTCAAGAAATCTCAACCACAACATATCTGGGAAACATTAGAGAGGCCAGCGAATGTTTGTTCCTGAGGTATTTTTAATTAATCACAGTCCTGATGTAGGTTAAAAGTACATTTAATCAAGTCGCCTACAGCACTTTATGACAGTTCTTTTTCTAAGTGTTCATACTTCCGCCATTTGTTTGTAATTTTACTTATACTCTGCAATTCACCACGCGGTTTATTTAGTTCTTAACATTATCTCTTTCTGTATGTCTGTAACTTCCAAAGCCAGGTCACCAATAAGATTTACCAGGTTATATGTAATCAATTAAAACTAGAAGACTACAAGACTAGTTTATATGCCATATCTTATTTTATATACATTGCATTTCATGTAAATTACATTCTATGATAATCCAAGAAGCTTCTGAATGTCAGGGGGAAATTGTCTTTTACTTTCCATTTCCACAATCCATCACACACCCAGATCACATCAGACCATCATATTCTAATTTACACTGAAATATATGGATATATTGTGTCAGTTTCTGTGCAGAAGGTGTAGATTTGCATATGTACAGTAGGGATGTGTCCCTGCTAATAATTTGAAAAGATAAAAAAATGTCCCTACCAATACTTCATGGAATTTGTTTGCATTATCTTATCTTGCAGACACTGGTATTTTCATTTATAGCATGCATTGCACAATACACACCTAAGTTTGTCCACGTCAGTCAGTTTTGCATTTGGTCACATTACCACCAAAAAACTTTGAACGTCAGGACCGTCTTAATCCCTCTGAGGATAAATTAGTGTAAATAAACTAACTAATCTGAAACCGCATAGTGTTAAAATCAGTTTGGTAACCAGGTCAGCTGGCAGTGTAGTCAGCAGGAGTAAACATTTACTGTTCATTCAGATATTAAAATGATACTGTCGTTAAATAACTGTTATTATTGATTAACTGTACATGACCACTGTACCTGTGATGTAACCATACCTATTTAAATGTCAACTTTTACTTCATGTTCTTTTCAGAGTTTTAGATTAACTTTCAGATTACCGTTTTTTTCCGGACTATAATTTGCACTTTTTTTCATAGTTTGGCTGGTCCTGCGGTAACTTGCTTGTTGGACTCACGAGCTTGTTATGTTAATTCTGCCTCTTCATCCTCCCAGGTATGTTCTTTATGCTATTGTGTAGCTGAATAACCATTAATGTGTTACATTCACATACCGGACACCTATTCAGCCAGTTGTTCTTTATTCTATTGCTATTATTATAACTTGCCTTTCCAGTTGAAATGCAGAAAAATGCGACTTATAGTCCAGTGCGACTTATATATGTTTTTTCCTTCTTCATGACGCATTTTTTGACTGATGCGACTTATACTCCAGAGCGACTTATAGTCTGAAAAATACGGTAACTATTATAACACAAGGTCCATGAATTATCTGGGAATGTGGAGACCATGTTTTTTTTTTTTTTGTCTTTAGGAGATAGTTGGTAACTTTTAGTATGACTTTAAGGTAAACCAGACAGAAATGAGGATGTGCAGTGACCATATGCATTAGACATGTTGCAATATTGGAAGTTAGATGATTAACCCATAAAGACCAAGTACTATTTTTGTGGCAGCTCCCAAATGAATTTTTCTCTTGATTTAACTTTTCTTAAGCCATCTATCACTATTTATTACAATAATATCCTCTATATTTTTTCATTTTTAACTGTGAATCATGCATTTTCCTATATTTAACTTTTTCATGAAAACTTCAATGTTTATTATTATGTTTATTATTTATTATATCAAAACAGAGAATAATGAAGAAAAAGTGATTTTTTCAGTAACATATATCATTAACTGAAGATAAACCAAATGTCTCCATCCTCTGTCACTGATCCAACTCCGTCGGTTTTACTGGTGAATCAATGTTGTAGAAGATGATGGTGTTTTCACGTTCACTATGGAGCCTCTGAACGTCCAAATGGGTCATATCTGATGACCATGAAAAGAGGACAAACTGTATTTTACACCAATTATTTACATGTACTGATAGGATTAGTGGGTCAACAGCTATTAAATATTTTACAATCAGCAGATGGTTTTGGTCGGCAGTGGAGTTTGGGGTCTTTATGAGTTAATCACATTCATAAAAATTCCACAATGTGAAAAAAAAGTCAAACATAACAGTTCTGTGCCTAAAACATAACTAAATAGCAAATTATCACATTTAAAGTAATTTTTCTGCAGCATTTCTTATTTTAGATTGTCATACAACACTATATTCTGCTTTTTGCTGTATAATTCAGTTATTACTGTTATTTTTCAACCTATAACATGATATTTCATTTCACAAACTCTTAATAAGTTGACACTAGAATGCATAGAAGTTTTAGAGATAAAGTTTGCCTCTGAAATGTCATGCAGTCTATGCAAAAGCACATGTGCTGAGATGAACCGTTTTAGTTTTATGGGGTGTTATGGGAGGGTCTGTATCTTGGCGGGTGAACTAACTCATACTTCTGCTCTGGGAACTTTGGTTTAAGCTGGATTTGTTTTTAATACTATGTCTTGAGTATTCTGTTTTTAGTACAGAAGCTGTATGAGTTGACGCTGTGGCATTAATTTATGTCAAGTAAAACACAAGAATACTGAGTAATATGTCCTTAAAGTCACATGTAGGATTAATGATAAATAAAAGTAAGAGAAATAAGTGTGTAAAAAGTCATTTGGGTGAGTGTGTATTAGGAACTCCTATAGGAACATTCCTGTCCTCCCCCTGGATGAGTCAGCCATTGAGTTGGGCTGACCAAGCCATATCCTTGTCCCTTCCTGACAGGAAATGTGTCTGAATCCCTCATATCCAAAAACAGACATGTTTGGAACACACCCAGCCTCGGGAATACTAAAGTCCTGTGTCGTTATGTACATGGAAAAAAACAGACCGCATTGCAGAAGAAGAAAAGTCCGTTTGTATTAATGAGACCCCTTTTTTAGAGTTGATTCTTAAAGGAAAACCTCAGAGAAAAGTCCAAACGCAGACAGATGAGCTGTGATTCATCCAATGATCCACACATACCATAATAATAAGTCCAGTTTGGAGCTTTAGTTGCCCCTTTTACAGCCGTAAAGGGGTGCGCTCTGCCTGGTCTGGGATCAGCTGTTTCAGGACACATATTAAACCGCGTTCACCTTTAATAAGACATCAAACCAAGTGCGTAAAGTCACGGTCATCTGTCTGGTGTGGAGTAGTTCTGAAAACTGAATGCGCTATTGTGGTCTGAGCGTCAGAGCAGAATAACCCCTGGATGTGGATGATCTTTGTCATTTATCGGTCTAGAATATCGCTTTACCTTCCTTGAGCTGACGGCTGGACTTCTGGAGGTTCTGACTGTGTCCGCTTTCATGCGACAAACATCAGGATCATCATGTGCGCAGGCGGCGGTTCCCGCTCCGTCCACCGTCCTGAGTCCTCCGGCCGGAGCATGCAGGCGTGTGTGTGTGTGTGTGTGTGTGTGTGTGTGTGTGTGTGTGTGCAGGGGCGTGGACTTATGAGCACACACTCCTCTGTTTTAGATGGATTGGATGTGGGTTGGTTGTCGGCTGAGGAGAAAGAGGCCCAGGCTGCAGCACTGCCCCGTTAGAAACAACAATAACATCATCATCTTTACATTCAAGATACAAACAGTCCAGTCGCACGAGAATTGTTGTGCAGAAAATTAACTTTACTCCTTAAATCTTAAAAAAAAAAAAGTCAAAAGCGTCTCAAATAGAATGTACTTAACTCTTTAAAACCTGACGTGTCATCGCTGACACACCCTGCACATATGCAGTTTTATGGTTGTAACTCTTTCACTGTTACAATTCCAACGGTTTCTAAAACCTGAGATGTTGCTCTCTATAGGCTTTATTGGGTCATTATGATGATTTCAGTCATGCCTGTACTAGAAGATGGAGAAGAAGCTGTTTTAGCAGTATTATAATATGCAGTAAATTGTAAATGATTGCTAGATTTTGAAAGATCTGGAAAAAAGTGCAAATGGACTTACTCACAGCATATTTTCTAACTTTTTAGTTAGTCAAAATAAGAAAAAAAAAGTCCAGGTGAACCATTTTAGACTTAGGGTTTAAAGGGTTTCAACCCTTTTGTACAGCACTGTACAAAAATAATAACATTAAAATAAAAAAAATAAAAAAAACTATAAATGCTGCTATAAACAAGGAACTAGTAACATACTATTACCACAAAATAAAACTGTTTCATTGATGCAAATATACACATTATTAACATTAGCAGAAGTATGATCAGAGGTGGAAAAACGTAAAAAAAAAATATAGGGTGGATTGCCCTAATGTGGGCCATTTTTTGTATTTCGGACTTCTGTAGTATATTACAATGTTACGCCAACATGGTAATGTAATAGTAATATATAATGTGAAGCTTAAGTGTCCCACATTAGGACAATTCATCCTACTCTAAATATAATTTTGACTTAAGGGTTACTGAGGCACTTTTCTGTACTTTAAGACATCAAAAGTGAAAGTGCTTAATGGCTACTTCAAGTGCTAGTATAAAATCAGACATACTGTACATGTAGTGGAGTAAAAAGCACTGTATGCAGTATTTTCCTATGACATGTACTGGGGTGAGTACAAAATAGCCATGCCCATTAAAGAACAAATACTTCAAATTTGTACTTACATCTGCAAGTTTCTGTACTTTCAAGATCCCAAAAGTAAAAGTACTCATCATGAAGAATGGTTACTTAAAGTGTTCATATAAAATGAGACACATAAAAAGTAAAACAAATGCCCTTAACACATACTGGAGTATAAATATAAAATACATCCACCCATTAAAGCACAAATACTTCAAATTTGTAGTTACATTTGCACTTTGCTGTTCTTTAAGATATGAAAAGTAAAAGTACTCATCATGAAACATTTCCACTTAAAGTGTTAGTATGAAACCAGACATACATGTAGTGGAGTAAAACATACTATACAGTATATGCCTTTGACATGTACTGGAGTACAAATATAAAATAGATCCATGCATTAAATCACAAATATTTCAGATTTCTCCTCATGTTTACACTTTGCTTTACTTTTAAGATACCAAAAGTTAAAGTACTCATGATGCAGAATGGCTACTTTAAGTGTTATTACATTTGTACTGGAATTCAAGTGTAAAGTAGATGCACCAATTAAGGTATGAATACTTCAAATTTGTACTTACATTTGCACTTTATTGTACTTTAAGATATTAAAAGTACTCATCATGCAAAATGAATACTTAAAGTGTTAGTTTAAAATCAGACATACATGTAGTCAAGGAAAAAGTACAATATATGCCTGGAATATAAGTATAAATCAGATGCACCCGTTAAAGTACAAAAAGTTCAGATTTGTACGTACATTCCCTCACCTATTATGTTTATTCTGCTGCTCCGTACGTGCCATTGCCCTTTCAGAGCTGTTTCAACGTTGTCGGCCCCTCAGCTGTTACACTGTTCTGACCTAACAGCTATTTCAGTGACTGACATTCCTCAAACTCCTGCCAGACACAACACCAGCACAGGTTGAGCATTTTTCAAATGCACTGTACTTTAAAACATTACATTACTGTAAGGATATTGCTTTTTATTTTCCTCACTTTCCATTTCCAAAATCTGCCACAGTACTGCAGAGCTTATACTGGCAGACACAATCCAGATCCCATTGGTACATAGCAATGGGACAATGTGAAAACACCATTACACATAGCAGTTCTGAGGTCAAAATGTAACACATGTAAAAGGATTATAAGTAAAACATCCTGAAATAGCACATTTATGGTGCCATATCCTGTATGTTATAAAAATGAATAATTACTACTATGCTTCTGACTTTAAGATGCTTTTGCGATATTGAAACGGTAACAAAAGCCACCAGTTTAATGTAATGTATTAAACTGTACAATATTTACTTAAAAAATACACTGAAAGAACTGTGTAAAGTATCTGGACTATACCAAAACTGTAGAAGTGAAGGAAGTAAAGGAAGCCTACTTAGTTTAACCAGTCCTTAATTTGAGAATATGTTTGCAAAGTTGGAAAAAAGCAGCCAAAGCCAAACATTTGCATATCTTTTCTGTTGCATCATGACCAGCAAATGTCCAGGTGTCCATTCTATTTCAGTGCACAGAAAGAGCTGTGTAGGTGTCTGATAAAGCTGCGGTGAAATAGGTGTGTACTTTTAGCCCCAAAGAGGATAATTAATGTAAGGGCTCGCAATTTTGTTTTCTCTCAGTTTTAGTGTTGCTGACCTCTGCAACCTAAAATAGTGGGTGACTTCATCCAGACTTGAGTATTTGCATAGCTGTGTCTCCTCCAGCACGGCCAGCTGGATTCACTGCTTTTATTTTTTTGCTGTGCATGGCAGAGTAAGTAAAACCTTTCTTAAAATTAAAACATTCAGCAGAAACCATAATTGACATTTGCGTCAAGTCTGGAATTCACAGTGATCTCAGAGGACGAGTTATGAGTTGTTATGTAATCTGCCTCACCAGGACATGAGATGTGAAATAACCTGGGCACAGTACTGAGAAGAGACTAATATTGCATTTATTCCTCTATTGTTGTATGGAAATGAAAGAACAAAGTGAAATGTTGAGAACCAACCATCATTTAAGTGTGAGTAGGTGTAGAAAGACACTGAAGACTGAGGAAACACTCAAAGGACACTCTTTATGCAGGAAACATTTATTATAACCAAGCTTGTGAGAACAGATATTACTCAAATAATCCAGTACTGAATGCACTTCCTAATGTACACAGTGTATATAATCCTTATGCGTCCAATCTTAAGGAAAACAGATACAGATAATTTTACGCAAAATATGATTGTGTATGTCTGTGAACCACGGACTGTAGACGTCTTGTCTGCAGACAGCAGCATACCATGACTGCAGCCTGACCTCCGAGCTAAGATTTGGATAAAACTGTCACACAGCTAAAATATGACACATAAATTACAGTAGGTTAATGGTTGCAAAAACAAACAGATTTCCTCAATTCTAAAATATGACACATAAGTTACAGTACGTTAACGGTTGCAAAAACAAGCAGATTTCCTCCATTCTGGCTGTTAAAGCACTGAAATGGATAGATTAATGGAGAACTACAGTGCTGGTGTATTTCTTGCATAATCATGCCACAGAAAAGAACACTTGAATCAGTTTGATTTTTGGAAAAACATTGTTCAGAAGATGTTAACTAATTTTAGAACCAATGTTGATGTTGCTTGATTCTCTTGATTGCTTGGTCATGTGTAAAGTGTCTTAAGCATATAAGGTTTATATATTACAAATGCTGATTACACTTTGAGAACACTATCGTATTTCTTTTTATTATTTGTTTTCTACACACATTTGTATACTATTAGATAGTCGTATCTGACCTATTGAATGACTTTATGCAATTAATTATTAACAATCAAAACAAGAAACTAAACAGCACTGAACTGCACAGCTGAAAAACAAGGCAGACGGAAATGACCAAAAATTGTTGTATTTAGGCCACTATGTACACGCATCACTGCACATGGGTCATCCAGACCGGGACAATGCGGCGTTCGGGGGATCCTCGGAATAAGTTTGGTTGTTATATTTGTCGAGTGTGTTGATAGAGGAGGATGGAACATCTGCATTACTGAACAGTCCTGGAGATACTTTCAGCGACATGTAAACCTCTTAGCAGGTGATAGAATTAAAGAAAAACCTTGATGAATGTAGGATTTTAAGTGTACAAGTTTTCATCACGGCTAAATTTTAAATTAAAATACCGAAGAAGGGTATTTTACATTGAATTATGAATCACAACGAAACGAACACTGTTGTCTCTTTACAGTCAATTTACTTCAAGCAGTATTTACTTCCATTGTGGCAGGCCTATGTAGAGTTTTGCTAATTCCGATGCCAGTGAAGGCAGCATTCCTCGCCTTGGCTCATGTTGGGGTCTCCTCCTCCTGACCGCTGAACTCCGCTTAGCTTCCTCTGCTCATTACTGTAACCAGAAGTAAGTTGTCAGTACCGAACTCCTGGCTAAACATATGACAGTACATGGTACGTGTGTGTAGAAGAAACACTTGTTGGAGCATGGCCAGTATTGTCGTTAGCATGAAAAGCTAGCGGAGAAGCTAGCCAGTTCAGTAGCCAAAACTAGCTTTATATGACAGTTGCTAACGGTGGCTACAACTAGCCAGCGGTGCTAGCTAGCTAACGCCGGTAATAGCACATGGGTTAATAACACTGCTCGATGTGGCATGTCTTCCCGTTGCATAGGCATTACACATTCCTGACAATATTATCATGTCTTCAATTTATCAGACGTAGTGTTAAATAAAGTTATTGAAATGTGCAACCTACTGAAGTCTTGATGTAGCTCATACCTGTGCAGGACACATGTAGCAAAGCACATTTGCGCCATCTAAAGGTGTTGTTATGATTTTTGTTTCAGGATTAAGAAGCCTTAAACTTTCCTGAAATACTAATGATAATAATAATAAACCAACAAACGTAGGATTGTATGATCATGAGGCAATATTCAAGATGTACAGTAAATTACGTGAAGAAAATAGTCTTGTAATGTGAGTGTCTTCACTTTGTTTATCTGAAATTCTTTTACAGTTCTTTCACTCTTTGTACAGTTGATAATTCTTAGTTTTAATCTGAATCAGTCAGAGCAGTGTTTTTTCTAAACAGTGCCTATCCTTAGTCCTTAATAGACATAGAAATACCCTATCTACTTCTTAAAATGTTTTAAAATAAAATGGAGTAGGCAGCAGAGCAAGTTGAGTTAGTTGAACTTTAGGGTAGATCAGATATAACAAAAGAGTAAAGGCTCAGAAGTGAAACATGTATCAGAATACTACTTGACCAAAGATGAACACTACCTAACACTAACTCACTAACTTTCTCTATTTTTTTCCAGCATGAGCGCAGCAAGACAAATCCTCAACTGTACCAAGTTTCGCTGTCATTTGATCAACATAAACTGCAGTAGAGCCTTTTGTACATCACAGGTAAGTCATGTTAAAATAGCTTTGAGTAAAGTATGGAAAAAGTTTCTTTCATAGTGAATTTTAGAGTATGGTCGAAGGCACATAATATTTTCAGACAAGAAATACATGAGAAAACATAAAAAAAAAACTTGATATGATTTCACTAACCGGTTGGTACTGGAATGATTCTAATGAAAATTGTTTGTATGATATCCATGCACTTTTGTGATTTTCGTATGTTTTGAACACATTTCTCAGGGTAAAACGTTATTTACTGAGGATTATGCATTCATTCATTCATTCATTCATACATTTATTAAAATGAACTTTTGTACTACACACAACAAGTACAATCTCAAAAAAAGTAGGTCAAAGTCTTGGGGATAAAATAGCAGTTTTGAAAAAGTCTGGAATTTTTATTTGGATAAAGAGCAAGCACCCTGAATATTTGGTGGACTTATTTGTCAGACATGTGCATGTCAATGAAATTAGACATTCATTCAGTAAATTCTTCTCACATCATCAAAACAGATGCAACTTCAATAACCATAGTCCTACTGCATAATAGCTGAGAAGTGAGTATCACTTCATTCCCATCTCTGTTGAGAGTCACGTAGTCCTAAATAGACACTTGGGTAAAGATGCCATGACAGTTCATTTATCCTGAAAAAAAAAATAGTTTAGTTTGGTGGTGAGGATTAAGGAAGGAAACTCCAGCTTTTTTTTTGTTTGCTAGTTTGCAGTTTTAAGTGCAAGTTGAGTAAAATGGGTCATGTTTTAAAGTCCATTTTCTGGGAAATGTTGTATGAGTGCCCTTAAAAAGAGTCAAAACATCTGCTGACAACTAAAGCATAATAATCAGCTTTTGTATTAGGGAAAGAAGAGAGGGTATTTTAAGTAAAAGTTCACTTTGTTCAAGAAAATTTCTGACCCACTTCACTGATTGAGCAAGTGATAAAACAACATTAATACTAAACCCTCAAATGCTAAGGTCTGCAATTTTTGGAAATGATGTACTTCAGACATGGATGTGTACGTATATAAGGTAAAGTTTATGAATGAATTGCTTACTACTTAATCCAAGTCTTAAAGTAAAGTGTTACTACACACACACACACACACTCACACAGTCAATTTTCACTCCTGATGTATTTTCTGTATTATTGGCCTGAACTTGGCAAAGCGTCTCTACTTTTAAGACATGGGGGGAAATATGATGTGGTTCTTTTTTGCAGCACATAATGGCATCACGACACACTCACTCTAAAAGAATTGAAGGACTGGACAAGAATGTGTGGTAAGTTATAGAAACTGTCCATCTGTGTGTTTTTAACATCAGGAGGGAAGTTTTGATTACAGAGTCAACATGTTTCTGTCTTTCACCGTTGTCCTGCCACTGCATGTCATCCAGTCTAAAAGTGTTAGACAAGCACAAGTAAAGGTCTTTTACTTCTTCATATTCTGGAAGTTTGGATTGATTCAGTCATTTACACATTAAAAAAGTAAACAGAATTGTTATTCTGTGTAATGCATTATTTCCACTTGTTGCCCATTTTCTTACATCAGAACCTGAATAGATCCCAGTCAAAACTTCTTATTGCACTTACACTCTATACTGCATTTTCTCGTAAATTCAGGGTTGCATTTACTTCAGTGGCAGCAGATCCATCAATTGTTAACCTGGGTCAAGGGTTTCCAGACATCCCTCCACCTTCTTACGTTAAAGAGGCACTAGTAAAAGCCACATCGGTGGACAAACTGAACCAGTACACCAGAGGCTTTGTAAGTACGAACAAAAGAGTGATTTACTAGAAGTATATGCCCTGATATTTAATAGTTGTAGTATTCCACCTGAAGAAGCATGGCTCTAATAAGGAGTAGAGGCAGAATTTCAGTCTTTAATTTTTTTTTTTTTTTTAATTTCAGTGCTTCATCCCTTTAATTATGCTCTAATTCTCATCAGTTTAGTTAGGCTGTTTACTTTGAGCAAATGGAATGATTTAAATTGGATCATTATTCAGTCAAGTTTTGCAGTTGGCTTTTTTTGGCAGTTAGCATATTTTTTGGTTTAAATTAATAATGGAGAAAATTTGACAGTCATCTCATATTCAACCAGCACTGATGTGTGTGTGGAAGTATTTTCAAAGCAGTTTTACCTTAATTTACTGTTTCAAGTTTCTGAAATTTTCCGTTTTCATAGCCAGACATCCTTTATCACATGTAAATAATCTATTTTCTATTTTATGTGCATCTTGAAAGGGCCATCCTTCTCTGGTGAAGGCCCTCTCTCAGGTTTATGGTAAAGTCTATGGACGTACCATTGACCCCTTCAAAGAAATCCTGGTCACGGTGGGGGGTTACGGTTCTTTATTCAGCACCATGCAGGGTCTGGTGGAAGTGGGAGATGAGGTAAGCACACTGGGGTATTTATTGAAAACATCCCTTCAGTGTTTGTTGTATATTCACTCTAATGTCCCGCTTTCAGGTCATCATTGTAGAACCTTTCTTCGACTGTTATGTACCTATGGTGCGGATGGCAGGGGCCACGCCTGTGTTGATACCTCTACGCCTTGTAAGTTTAACTTGAAGCCTTTGTTGCGTATGAGTGGTGTTTTCCAGATACACTATTTTCTTTACTAGTGTGTTGTTAGATTGGATGTGCTGTTGTTCTGCATAATTTTAGAAGCCTGGAAAGAAGACAGTTACAAGTGCTGACTGGTACCTTGACCCAGAGGAGCTTTCCAGTAAATTCAACTCTAAGACAAAGGCCATCATTATCAACACGCCCAACAATCCTATAGGGAAGGTACTGTAAAACCAGATGTGTTTACATGACAGGCACATTCAGTAATATAGTGATATGTATCATGTAACAAAAGAAAAGCATTTGCAGTATCACTAATCACACTTACTATGTGTATATTACGATACTTTGCTGCTGTAGTTTAGATTTAAAAGAACTTCATGTTTACATTCAGTATTTCTTATGCTAATATTTATCTAAGGCCTGCACTCATTTTTTGTTTATTTCTACACTGTAAGGTATGATATGTTTGGTTTAGATATTTGTTTAAACAGTTGAAATGTGTTTTCTGTTTACCTCAACAAAGGTATTAAATTAAAAGGAGAAAAGTGATCCAATATGAGCATCTGTATCCAGGTGTCTACAGACTCTTAAAGCGCCTTCAACTCAAATGTAAATGTATATCTGGACACTTTCTCTCACATCATCATGCACATTATAATTTCTGTTTGTCAAAGTGACAGTTCCAAGTGTAAGCCCACAGTTCTGTCGTTCTAAATCTTTAAAACTTACACCGATTTTTACTTTTTTAAAGGAATTTTATACATGAACATGTGCCTGATTAACCTAACTCGCTCACTCTAATCCTCATATCCCGACATAAAAACTACCTGTGCACTGGACCACATACATACTACTTACTTTTATATTTACCTGCAATGCTTGAATAAGAGCAAGAGTATTTATGTTATATTTATCATCTAAAGTCTGAAAAAGGGTTAAATTTAAGGGTCTTATGCCTGTAGACACACTATATGACTCTAAATGTAATAGGAAACAGGGCTTTTTATGTGGTCTTTTATTTAAGCTATTTATTCCTCGAACATACAGAAAATGTGATATGTATCATTACTGGGATATAGAATGACCTACATGAGGATATGAGATTTTTCTGTTTCCGCTACAGATACATATCTCATTTACTGTATGACGTTCTCAGTTGCCTCTCTCCTCTTCCTTCAGATATTCACCAGAGATGAGCTGCAGATGATTGCTGACCTTTGTATTAAACATGACACACTGTGCTTCAGTGATGAGGTTTATGAGTGGCTCATCTACAGAGGCCACCAGCATATCAAAATCGGTAGGTATTCTGCTCAGTTTCCAATGACACTCTTGTTTTTTGGCCTGTTATGTCTTGAATAGACACTTTAAATTTTTTTTTTTTTTTGACCATAGCCACTTTGCCTGGAATGTGGGATAGAACAATCACTATTGGAAGTGCAGGAAAAACATTTAGTGTTACTGGATGGAAGGTGAGAATATAGACACATGTAATGTTCAAATGTCAGTCCACTGTTGTAAGTCATGTAACTGAACGTCCTGTCTCCAGCTCGGTTGGTCTATAGGTCCTGAGCACCTGGTGAAACATCTACAGACAGTCATGCAGAACACACTGTACACCTGCCCAACACCTTTACAGGTACAGCTCCTACATAGACTCAAGAGAAATCAAAAGCTCAGTCTGACTTGTATTCATAAGCTTTAATGTTCCTTTACCTCTATAGGAGGCTGTGGCACAAGGTCTGATGAGGAACTATGAGCTGATGGGTCAGCCTGAATGCTACTTCTCCTCCCTGGCAGAGGAACTTGAAGTTAAGAGGGACCGCATGGCCTCCATCCTGCAGGAGGCCGGTATGTCTCCAGTCATCCCAGAGGGAGGTTACTTCATGCTGGTTGATGTCACGCCTCTCAGTGAGTTCCCACACATATTAACTGCCATTTTGTTCATATTTACACCAATGGTGCCTACAAATAGTCTCATTCACTCCTGCTGTGACTTTTGGCTGATTCACTGATTGATTGTTGAATTTACTGTATTGTTCACAAATGATCAGTAACATTTGCACCATATATATCGCTTGTTTCTGTAAAGTCACATAATAATGACTCAAGTATAACTTTTACCCACAGGCGGTTAAATGTCGCCCCCCCCATCCTTATATGTTGTATATATTTCTTATCTGTAGTATAGAGTTAGCTTTTTGTATATTTTAGTAGTAATTAGTAGTATTTTAGTAGTATTTGTATATTTAATATTTTTTCTCTGTAATCTTGGAATATTTCCAAAATTTCTCAATATTTTGTGTGTTTTTTTGGTTTTTTTTACAGTCTTTTTTGCACTGTAAGTGTTTGCTGCTCCAGAGATTTTCATTGTTCCTGTAACAATAACAATTCTATTCTGCCATTCATGGGACCCAAGGACGCTTTGCATAGTACACCAAACCGGACACACAACAAACAGAGACAGGAAATGGAGCAGAGGTGGCAGTTAGGGAGGGCAGAGCTCAGGGAGGGTGGAGACGAGGAGTTTTTTTAACTTGACCATGGAAGAGCAGGTGATGGAAATAAGGCCATGTGTGAGGATCAGAGTGAGCAGGACGGGGTGTATGACCAGAGGAGGTCAGACCAGTACTGAGGTACAAGGGCATTATATGTGAGTAGGTGAATACTGGAGTTAATGCTGGACTGGATGAAGGCTTGTTTATGCTCGCTTTACGTACGTAATAGGTACGTCCATCTGTAACATTGTCCAGCATTATAATGCAATGGATGCATTGCGTTATAATGACTGTTTCTTAATCAATCCACTAGAGGGTGCCGTTCTTAATTAACATACTGGCCAAATGCCATGAAGAAGAGTAAAATGTTTGGAGAAGAAGAAGAAAGTCAATAATAACAACCATGGCGGTTAAATGAGGGTTTACTAATGTGGATACTAATGTTGATATTGAGAAAGGTAGTTATAAATTTGTCAGCAGTTTTTCACTAATTCACACAGTCGCTCTTTGAAAAATTGGAAATTATACTCTTCAAATCTCAACACTGCCTCCATGGTTGCCGGTGGTACTATTCCATATTCTCTGTCTGGGTTCGCATCTGCAATCTTCCGGACAATGGACAGAACTACAGACGTAATATACACAGAGGACAAACAGCACGCCTCGTCCGTATCCGTCTTAGAGCATAAATGAGCCCTCTGGAGCCTGTGAATGTTTTTGATAACTCTGAGCTTTATGGGAGCTCAGACAGCAACACTACTGCAATAGTCCAGACAGGAAATTATGAAGGCATGTGTGAGTTTTTCAGCTGTAGAATCAGAGAGAACCGGCCAGAGTCAGGAGATATTTTTGTGGTGAAAGGAGGTGGATTTGATGACGGACTTAATATGAGATTAGGAGGAAAGGGTGGAGTCCAGAGGAAGGATAGATGGAGCAGCCGTCAATGTCCAGGAGGTTTCCAGCCTTCTGAAGCAGATCCATGAGCCACAGACATGAGCTCAGCTTTATTACTGATATTATGTATTATAAACCAAGCTGAGAAGCTCCTTCCAAGGAGGAATTCAGTCACTTTGCACTGGAAATTGTCCTAATGGGCCTATTGTACTAATATTTTTGTTTTATGTTGATATAGCTAGCCATTTATTTGAATAATTTTGTGCAATTTTTGGGGGGAATATGGAAAACATCCCAGTTTATAATTTTTTGTGTGGTAATATTTAAGTTATTTATATTGTTTACATTTATCATGGTACAGGTGACATTTTATGTTTTGGCCCTTGAGTTGTATTCAAAATAAAATGGACAGAACAAAACAACAAAACACTTGATTTTTAAAAAAATAGTTGTTTAAATTAGTCGACAAATTGAAAAATTAGTCAAAAGATTAATTGTTAGAAAATTAGTTGTTAGTGGCAGCACTACTTCATTCACTGTTTGATTCTGTTTGCAAACAGTGACATACAAACATTCAAGGAACATTTCAGTTCTCTGTGACTTAAACAGTGTTAAACAGGATTTCAGCAGGTTGTAAAATCCACTAATCTGAATTTTAGGACTTTAAATGTTTATTTTGATTGGATTATTAAATTAATGTTACTTTGTTCATTTTAAAGCTTCAATCTTATTTCAAATTTCTTTTGGGGAAAAACTTTGTATTGATCACACTGTAAAAAAAACAACAAAAACATCAAAACAAAAACCAACATTGAACCAAAACCCATTAATCCAGACTGTGCGGTCAAGTTAGAGTGTAAAGTGTGAACTGACTCTGTTAACGCTGCTTTGATCTAATATATGTAAGTGCATGTTCAATAAGATGTGACTTGACAAAAACACATTTACTGTTGGTTGAAGCCTGTTGAAAATAATGAATCTAAAGCTGTGTTGCACCTCATGAAAAAAAAACACTTAAATGAGGAACTTTGGGAATAAAGGCATTAGAGTCACATGGGACGTCAGAAAAACAAATGTACGCCATCACCAACTACTGTTTTATATTCACACCAGCAACATCACCAAACTCAGATCTTACTTCATATCCTTACTTGTTTTATTAAATGGTGTAGAATTGTTTCCATAATGGTCTATAAGACTATAATAATAAATGTATTTCTAAGTGCCTTTCGACACACCTAAGGACATTGTACAACATCCAACAATCAATAAAACAACAATGGAGAAAATCAACATGCAATAAAAACAAAATAAATGTAAGACAGTGTAATTTCAAGGGACAGTTGCAGATTGAAACTACATTTATGCTGAATGTGTGTCTTTAATACATTCTTTACACCCAAACATTCATTTGTGTTTTGTCATCATAGGATTTTGAATAGAATGGACACAGGTTTTACATGTACAGTTAATGCATTACAAAATAGAATCCAATAATGTTAAATTAAAAAGCTGTTACTTTAGAATTTAACTTACACATACATACTGAATAAAACTAAAACTCGGGTACAGTTTTTGCTTGTATACTGTTGGGCTACATAAACGTTGAAAAAATAGAATTTAAGGCTTTTCAAGCTTGAGATGTTTGAAATAATAGTTTAAGCTGACATTCAGGACTAATCAAATTTGCAGTGACAGGGGGAAATAGAATAGAATAGAATAGAATAGATGTTTATTTTCTGTTACAGGAAAAATGAAAATCAGTTTAGCAGCAGATTCTTAAAGTGCAAAAAGAAAGACTAAAAATATTACAAATTATGCTGAATGCAATATACAAAACTACAAAGAAATACAAAAATATACAAAAGGCCAACTCTACTACAGATAGAAGACATATATACAACATATAAAGATAATATACAGATAATATAGAATAAAAACAAGGAGTATTGTGAGTATTGCATTGCTTATTAGACTGAGGATATGTTTTCTATTTATATCTGACATTAATGTTTAACCTGGATAAGAAAGGACACCTACCACTTACTCATCTATTTCATGTGTTTTGTTTTTCTTTTTTGTTTTTTAGATCAGGACTTGTCACATATGGGTGAAGATGAGGCTTATGACTATAAGTTTGTCAAGTGGATGATTAAAGAAAAGGTAATGTTAGAGTTCTTTCCACGTGTACTTGCATCGCGGTCATGGTTTTATCTTTTCATTGTTGTGTTTCAACCGTATTTCATACAGAAACTGGCAGCCATTCCAGTCACAGCATTTGTTGGAGATGAGTCCAAGAAAGACTTTGAGAAATATATCCGCCTGTGCTTCATTAAGGTAAATATGAAACATCAGTGTCAGTAGGTTTGTAGAGGAAAACTACATTAGAGTGATCCAACCTTTCACTGTCTTTGTCTGAACAGCAAGACAGCACCTTAGACGCAGCAGAGGCCATTCTGAAAAACTGGACAAGAGTTTAATGAGACTGGCACATGGACACCTCAACCATCAGACTGAAAGAACAAGAACTGTGACAACAAACTGTGAGTTCAAACCACATCACTGCTGAGGACTTTGACCTTCATCCTGTTCTGAGCTGGAGGACCCCCCC
>JAPQRQ010000019.1:20338806-20351038 GCA_037367365.1 Apogon talboti | reverse complement strand
TATATATGAATGTAGGCACTGTGTGCGTGTATCATTGGTAAAATGCAGCGACGTATTTTCCCTACAAGGATAATAAAGCAAATTAACCTTAAATTTTTTCCAAATATAGTAATATCATTTCTTGTATCTGTGGAATTTTTTAACCCATGAAACCCTGGGCCATCAGTGGGAATCATTTCAATGTAACACAAAACAATGGATTAGCCAATAGCAGAAGCTTTATTCATATAAAACCAAGCTATGATCAGAAAACAGCAAAGGTAGGACAACATCCATAATCATCCCTTCATAATGTGACCTTTATTTTTGCTCTTCTTTGTTGCTTCAGTGAGTTTTAGTGGTACAGAAGTAATACTTGTACTGTTGGATCTGCTTAGTGCTGCAAAGTTTGTTGCATTGGTCTGTTGTTTTATTAAATGATTCATGACATATACTGGTCTCAGACTATTTGTTTGGTTTAGATATTTATCCATTTAAGTGCTTTTTGTTTGACTTCTGTTTTTTGAAAATTGGTTTTATTGAGCTTTTAGCCGATGTCCCTCTGGTTATGTGAATGTACAGCATGTGTATATTGCTACAAGCGTTGTGTAGCATTACCATGGCAACACAGATGGAGCTGTGGCTGCCGGGGGCAACTGGGTTTTAGAGGCTACAAACTTTGAGTTGCCAGATACAAGGATGAATGATCAATATTAAGAATTATCAAGGCCTTAATTTAGGACAAATTTAGGACTTTTTAAAGCGTGATGGACACACTGCGCTCCAACTCCATTTGTCTCATTGAGTTGATGTTGACTTTTGTTTTGCTGCTGTAGTTTTTATGTTTCAGAGGCTGCTAGCTCTGAGTTTGGTTCCATTGTACGTTTTGCGCACTGATGTATATATCTTGCAGTAGGTGTGGTTAGTTTCATTTTCATCCCCATACATGCAGTGTAATGTTAACGCTTCAAGTTTGTCCCAAAATTATTTTACATCATAATTAACATGGTTGAGTGAGACCCTGCAATACTTACTTTAATGTTTTCAGATAATTTTAAGACCAAAATACACACCATGGTCTCTATCATTAGTGGGAAACACAGTAGTAGTTATGGACAAGTGTCAAAAGCTGAAGAAGTGCGGTATGTTTTGCCAACTGTGGACATTTTATTGCTTTTCTCTGCTATAATTCTGGAAAGTGAGCTTCTCTGAATTCAAGCTGAGTAACTCTATTCCAACAGAGGAGCTACAAAGTTTTATGAGCAGCCTTATGTCTCATGGATTTGGTGTAGATGTTCTAAATCACAGCTCACTTTGTTCCACTAGTTTTGTTGGATGCCATAGTTGATCAATATTAACTTGATAACACAATAACAATAACAGATGTATTCTCTATGTACTGATTAAAACACAAAAGGTATGTGAATGCTTTATATGTGTTGGAAAATATATTGCCATTTTTACTTTGCTGCTTTGGATCCGACATGTTCAGTGCTATAACTGTTTTTCGGGGAGGCAGCGTTATTAACAGTTAATCATGGAGTGAAGCTGTCAGCGGGGGTGGCGGCAGTTTTCATAATGGCCTAATTTCTAGCAATCGCTGACTAATTATCTGCATTTGTAATTGTTGTGAATTCTCTTTGTTACTATGCAGGAACTTTCAGTACAGAGTTTACAGTCCAGGGATGAGTTGTTAGCGTATATTTGGAAAACACCATAGGGCATAAATGTCCCATAAAACTGCGACAACTGCAGCATAATTAAGAAGATAAATTCTTAATAGAATCCTTTGTCCTGCCAATGCTATAATAATCCACTAACTACCATCAGGGAGTTTTATGGTATGAATAAAAAGACTAACACAGCAATTTCATATGATAGTAATCATGAACACAATAAAATGACATGTGCTTATTAAAATGTCTTATTATTAAAATATTTGACAGATAAAACTGACCAGAAACAGAAGGCTGCAGGATAGTAGACTGTATTCTTAAATAATGAAAAACTAACAACAAACTAGTTCTAATTAGGGCCTAATATACTGTATGTGACCACATTATACAGTATAATGTAGTTATAGCTCCAGCATAGTGGTTTTGTGGCTGAAATGTGAAAGTGTAAAAAAAAGTGTAATTTCGTGAAGGCACTTCAATTAAATGATAAATAAGGTAAAATCTATATTGAAAAAAAGGTTAAAAGCCATATAGTTTAAAGGGTATGTTTGTTTTCATGATGTTTTAGTTTGCTGTTTAATCTGTGATTTGCTGCACACTATTACTATATCGCTAAATATGTTAACCTACTATAGAGAATTTATGCATGATACTGTACATATTTTTGTGTCTCTGGTCGATCAATGACCCACCCCAACCTGACCCACGGGTAACCCGCTGATCCATGCATCTCTGTTGTCCACGTTAAGCTTTTTCCTCTCCATAGGCGCACATTATAGAGGAAACGCTTAATGTAGCTTAATGTCCGAAAACTGCCATCATTTATCACCAGATTAGAGATGGACATCATCTATCATCAAAAGTAAAATCTAGGGTCATTATGGATTACTCATTTCATTTTCTCTCTTTCCAATTTCAAAGTAGCTGGGATCGGTACCGGCATGACCCTCTGGAGGATACAGAAGTTCAGAAAATGAATGAATGAATGAATGAATGAATGAAAAAAACAATGCTCTAAGATTAAACTATGTTATTATTATTTTTTTTTTCATAATTTTTTTTTATGTGTGCCTATGGAGAGGAAAAAGCTTAACGTGGACAGCATACATAATTCTGCGGTTTTGGTTTTGGTTTTTGGAGAGGTGAAACTGAGCCTGTGTTAATAAATGAAAGTTTTGCTGCGGTTGACTCATCTGATTTCATATACTTGGCCTCTTTCATCCGGTTCTGGTTGGATTTATAAGTGAGACACGGCCTTTTTCTTTATTGTAGCAAAACAGACAGGATGGAAATGTCCCTCAGATTTTTAAATTTTATTTTATTTTACCTTTATTTTTTCCCATTGGGGTCCTTGGCAGCAGAAAGGTTAAGAACCACTGCTCTGCAGCCACTCAGGTAAGTGTAGTAACACTCCAAACCAGCAGGTGGCAGTAAATCAGAAGTCACTACCTCTTTACACCAGGTAAACCCAGAGAGAGGAAAACATACAGGTACATAAATCACACTGGCTGTAGAACTACATAGTAGCAGTACTAAGTTATAGTTAGTGATTTACAAAAGTACCCACCTGAAAGTAAACTCTGTCTCCTTACAACATCTATCCCTGTAGGTAATGATCCTTAACAGTGTGTTGTATTAGTGTTCATGTCCACATAAGCCATGGAATGAAGCAGATGATGTGTGTATCTACATGTTGTCAACAGTGACATGTAACAATATCCTGTGAAGTTCAGACACTGAAGTTTACAAACCTTATGGATGTGTACATGCAAAGAAACTGGACTACAAGGACAGGTAAGCACTAGTTTTCATTTACACACCTTTATGTGGCTTCTATGGACATGTGTAGCATTAGCTAAATGTGTTTGTAAAGGGCTGGTTTTAATGAACAGGAGCTCCAGTCTGTGTCATATGGATAAACTAATACTGTGACTGTATTTTCCAGATGAGTGACTGTATGTAATGAATCAAACAGATGACATGGTCTGGATACACATGATACAGTGTGTTGTGTAGTATTTGACTCTTCAGTTGTTGTAAGCAGTTGTCCTGTGTAGTGGACCAGTGTGTGTCCATCTGGGTCCAGTCCAGTCTGATCTGGTAAGAGCAGGGTTGTCAAACATACGGCCCGAGGGCCAGATGTGGCCCTCCAAAGGGTTCAGTTCGGTCCACAGGATGAATGTGCAAAGTGCAAAAACAACAAAGAAGATATCGACAGTCAAGGGTGTCACTGAGTCTGGAGAATTGTTTAAAATTTTCTTAACCATGACTTTAAATCCTACATTTTTCAGTTCCAGATGCCTGTTACTAAATGGTTTGTACCTTTGTAGATTCACTGGGATCTGTAAGTTCTAATGCACATGTGTAAATTCTAAACTGAGGCATAATAATCTTAAAATTGCACTAATTTTTCATATTGTTCATGGATGTTCATGTTATTAACGTGTTTTGTTTAAGGATAGTTTGTAAATGTAAACATTTTCATAATGTAATCGGTCCCATGTCATTTAAAAAAAAAAAAAGTAGTTATTTGGAGTTGTCGTAATTTGAAAGTTATTATGTGATTATTTTACTGTTCCGGCCCACATTAGGCTGTATGTGGCCCCTGAACTAAAATGAATTGGACACCCCTGGGTTAGAGGTTTAATGTTCATGTTAAACTTGAAACAGCGTCTTCACCAATTGTATTCTATAAAACGGAATATTATCTGTATTTGTTTTCCTATTCTGACATCCAATGGCATATCAGGACATTTATATTCTGTTTTTTATACATCCGCTTAGGTTTCATTTGTTTCTGCTTCACTATTTCACTATTATGTTTTCGAACATAAAAGGAAACGAATACATTTTTGAATTTTTTTACTGCTTTTTCCACATTTTACTGTATTATATTGAACCATGACCCATAAACCGTGGTAGGTACTGAACTGTGATTTTTGTGTACTGTGACACCCACAGGCATTATCAATAACTTCTGCCTGATGGGAAAACCAAAAAAGCCGGTCCATTACTGTGGAAAAGCAGCGTAAGAGAGGATGTCAGACCCGGCGCTGCCTAATAGGATGTCAGACAGATATGTGGAAGGAGCTTTTGCACTGTAGCTGTCCAACAGGCAGGTGAAATGGACTATAAATTAAAGAGTATAAATTAAACTCCTTCATTATTCTATTTTCATAGTCTAATTAGTTTAAGCCAGAATGACCAGTGGTTGTCTGGAGGTCCAGTGGGATTGAGATCTGATGTATTTCATAGAATAAATAAGCTTTAATAATTTACATTAAGACTTAACTGAAAGTGAGAAAGTGGAGTCGTCCTTGATGCGATGAGTCGAAGCCAATTTTTCATGATTTTCTTTGCAGTTTCTCCACATATAAGCTTTAGCCTTGTTATACATTTAACGATTAATATGAGTTTAATTTTAGGTGGGTTGCTGCTGTCAGTGTAACAAAGCCTCGATTTCTCCAGTTTTCAATGAGTGCTTTGTTTTTCAGTGTGTTTCTAAAGGTGTCCTTCACTGTCTGTGATTGATATAACATGCAATTCTGCTTTTCTACTCAACTTCAGACAAAATGTGACTGGACTTTGCTTCTGCTGATTGATTTACAATATTTTCACCTCATCCTAGTCTGCAGAAAATATGTGACAGCATACAATAGCAAAGAGGAGGAAGAGAAATAGAAGTGGGAGTATAATAACTGCATATGTGAAAGGTGAGCCATGATAACAATAATCTGAGCATTAAGCTTCTGTCATTGTGCAATATAATAATGTGTTGTTACCAGGGTGGGGCGGGAAAGACTGATGTTCTTCAAACCTGCATACATGATAACCTGGTAATAAGTTCATGTTGTATTTATAGACAGACAGCAGCTGATTAACTGTACAGACCTAGTATTGTCTTTATTTATCTGATCCACCTTCAGTACCGTCTCTTCGTCACAGCTCCTTGTGATATTCAGTTCTTCTGCTTCATTTAGTCATTTAGTGCCGCAGCTATTCCTGGTTCCTCTTTACCATACATGAAAATGTGTCTAAATGAGTTCAGCATTATGTTGCAAATTTTCTCAAGTTTCATGTCAGAAATATCTCTGACAAAGTCTTAATGTGAATGAGGGCGTCATTCATCCTGTTGTAATTTGTGCTGCAGATGTGTGTGTGACAGACACACACTCTGACAGACAGGCAGAAAGACTGTTTGAAATGTCCCATAGAAATATTAAACATTGTTAAAGGAATATATAAAATAAATATATGATCCAACACATTAGTCTTACACTGAACCTCTCTCCAAAAATACTAGGATGTTTCCCAGGAGTCACCCCCTTCATTGTAGTTATGGCTAAAAAGTTACACTAAAAGACAATCAAATTACTTTGTTACACTAATTCCCTTTTATCATGTCAGTTAACTTCGTGTTTAGCATGAGCCTACCCATCACCCCTCACACTTTTGAAGCCTCATTCTTTTGTTCATATACATTTTCTGCTGGATGTGTTGGAGGTTAACACACCTACAAACACAAGGACAGTGACTTCATGGTGCGTTCAAGCGCATCTTTGTGCCGCCAACCATGTGGAATGGCCACAAAAGTTATGTAAATGGGAAAACTTTGTATGTTTTTTGCATTTATTCTTATTTTCTTTTGTTTGAATAGACCAATATATCTTTCACCACCACTTTTTAGTAAAAAGATGCTAAAATCGTGACATTAACCCCTTTATTTCTATATGTGTGTTCAGCAAAGTATTAATAATAATAATCAGGATTTAAACATTATGTGGTGGTGTAGTGGTTAGCACTGTCGCTTCACAGCAAGAAGGTTCCAGGTTGGATTCTCAGCTTCTCTGTTAAGTTTATCTGTTCTTATGAAGATATGGAGTTGGGACCCGAGCGCATACTGTAGTATGTGCCAATGTTAATCACTAATGCTAATGATAGGTATTGTGTGATTTTGATTTGGTGATTTATTCTGAATATGCAATGAAAATTAACATATATGTGAACAAGTAAAACAGAAATAATAATACAAAAATCAACAATCAAGGCAATCTTTGAAAGGAAAACAGCACAATAGATTCATTTACATGCCCGAAAAGAGGTGGGAAGAAATGCAACTTAAAAAAACGTGTGTTTGTATTAGGATGAATAAATTGCAGAGACTGAATAATATAGCAAGTTAACCTTTGACCTTTGTATTCCTACCATATATTCATGCACTTTAAGAGTTGAAGTATGGTTGTCCATTGCTACGATCTTTTTAACTCTTAATTCCCTTGGCCATGAGGTCAGAATGTTGATTATGTCTGATGTTTACATGAATGCATCCACACTGATGTTGCTATACTTACCTTTAGTATCTAAAACCTGACCCATGTATTCTAGACACATTTTTTTCATCTTAACCTTATTCTGAATTTAACTTTAACCCCACATCCACATCCTAGTTTTATGGAGGTCTGAAAACTGGCTCCCTGTGCATGTCAGCGACTGTTGACCTGATATGGCTATATATCCTAGTGTTGTTTAATTAGTGTTGAATTACTGAGGCTTACACAGCCAGTGTTTGGTTAGGTTTTGACGGACCATTGAGTCACACGGGGGGGTGGGGGGACAGCCATGTCCTCTCTCCTCAGCCCCTGTTTTAACTTGACTTCTTTACTTCTGAAGCGAGTTTATATGTCGTCCAAAGTCTTTATCCTCTGATCATTAATATAGACACAGCACACAATTAAAGAAGAATGTCTAATAGTGAACAGCGAGAAACACTATTCAGCAGTTTTATGACACCTGGAGCCGATGTTTCCATTACTTTTTTATTGTGTTGGTCACAATGACTTAAATATGTGAAAGGGTGTAGGTGCTGCTTTGTACAATGCGACTACATTGGACTTGCCTGTACTGTTCTCAGGTCCTTTTCTTTCTGTATCTCTCATTTACTTTATCTCTGCCTACCCCCCCCCCTCCCTCTCTCCCCTTTTCCCCCTCATATTCTCTCCTTCAGAGAAAAGAAGGCTACGCATTAATGAGCCAATGCGGAGCTGTATTATGTTTAATTAGGTAGTTTATATAATGAGGTGTTCATTTCTAATGGAGGGACATGCTGTGAGCAGCACATCTGCAAGAATAACTCAGGCAATCAGCAGCATGAGGACCCATGGAACTGCAAATGAGACTTACTTACTCAGAAATGAATTATGTCTCAGTGCCTTTCCCAAAGCCCATTAATTAAATCCACTGGCATCAAGGTCTTTTTCTTAATTTCATGTACCATTAGCATAATAAACACAATTTGAGTTAGCACAATGTGATCAGTTTAATGGATGCTATTTATTTTACTTTATTATTTAAAGCTCTGGTAATGGGGGGAGAAACATAAATATATCTCTATGGCTCCCTCCATGAAAAACTCCCATCAGGCCCTGGCGTCGACACAGATGCTCATTTCAGTGCCCCCATACATTCTGCGAGCCGCTGCCGCCCCTTATGAGTGCGCGGAGTGGAAAGGTGTTGCGTGGCTATAATTTTAGGGCACTAGACTACGGTTGAGCGTAAACTCTGGCCAGGTTTCACATTCATTAAAAATGGGCCTGCGGTCTTATATGTCACAATCTCCTTACTCATAATGTTTGGTGTTCCAAGGTGTACAGTATTTCAGCGTATTTTTGCTGTAAAGTGAGAAGAGAATTAGGATTTGCAGGCATTTACACACACAGGCTATTTGAGGTGCAAGTGCAATCCGTAGCGGCAGAAATCCATGCACCTTCATTAAAACAATACAAGGGCTTAATGTATGGTAGTGAATTTGTTCTGACCTTAAAGCGATACCCTAGAGGTGAGATATGATTAGCGTTATTGTTGAGGACAGGTACATCATTATCTCAATGTACCTCGACCATTGCCAAGTTACACAGCCCTGCTCCCTCCTCTGACTGGGGCACTGGCATAAGACATAATCTCTTCTCAGGAGCAGAAATGCACTTAATCATCTACTCAAGTTTCAGGGACTGCCCCCGAGTGCTCCCTGTCTAGCAGAACTACGACTGCTCCGCAAAAATCTGCTCCAATGTTTTAAGTTCCTAAATTAATTGCCTAATGGATTAGGAGGTATGGAGTGTCCTACTTTACTGGGATGGAGTAATAATTTAAATTGTGCCAGGTGAGGACAAGGAGAAGTTGTATTTCAGGAGGATGTAGGGTATTTTTTTTTCCAGATAGGAGAATGTGTGGGGTTTTTTTTGTGGAATACATCTTTTATTGCCCCAAATACTGTGAAGCCCCCTCCCCCATCCTCATTGGAATTCAGAGGTTCATTAGACAGTCTAGTCCCATGAAAAGGGAATTACATCCAACAACTTACATGCTATTCATACAGGACTTTGCCAACTAATGTCATATACAGCAGATACAGTGGGGCTGTGTGTTAATGTGGCAACACTGGATGGAAGGATGCAAAGAAATGATTAAAGTAAATTTAAATGCTTTGTATAAAATGGACCAAAAATCACATCTGTATTTTTAGAACGGCAATACTTGATTTAAATTGCTATTGAGCTTAACAGAGTTATTTTGTAGAATCATGATAGTCGTTTTCACCCGTCTGTTTTAATACAGGTTAATGGACACGATTATCAGGATTCTATAAAATAATTGCGCTATGACAGAAACGTCATATTTCATCTGTATTTCCACATCATTTCCCACTGACTAAGCTTTGACTGGAGGTCTTTAAAATGTAACTTTACCCCCGTTCTGAGTCTAATTCCACCCACTGCAGGATTCTGAAAAATACTATAAAGTTGGAAGGCTGACATGGAGGTGATCAGTGTCTGAATGTCTCGGTGTGGATGTGTGACAGGAGTAGTTCGGAGAATCACCAGACACTTATGTAGAACCATATGAGGCTGTGAAAGGGTTACTCTGAGTTTGGTACTGCTGTTACCACTGATAAAAGTCTGCATAAAAAACCCTATATTTACAATATTTTTGACACTTTTTTGCCTTTTCCCACTGTGAAGGTGATTTAAAACCTATGAAATATTTCTGACAAAAAGTGTACATCTTTCATATGAACCAACAAACAAATTATGTGATCAAGGCAGTGGCTTTATGAGGCAAAATTGCTGTCATTAGCCTCTTTTACACAGCACTTCTGTTCCGGGAATATTTCACCTTTATTCCGGAACGACGTCTGTGTTAATGAAATGGTGGATCATTCGGTCCCACCTCTGTCACAGGTCTGAACGCCTCTGGAGGTAGTAACAGAGCCCTGATAAAGGTGGAATCATGACCCTGGAACACTGTGTAAAAGGAACACCTCTTGTTCCTCAACCAAGGTGTGACGTTTTGATGATGTATTGCATGTGCCGGGGGGATTTAAAAATGAGTGTGGGCCGTGTACAGTAAACAAACACATCAACGCGACCAGAAAGATGTGGAACTGGGGAGACACCGAGATCCGTGAGATGTTGTCACTTTGGACGGAGGACTCTATCCATGCTAACATTTGTGGAACAGTGAAAGACGGGCCGACTCTGGAGTTGTTGTTTTGAGAGCCAACACCATTATGCTCAGGGTATTTCAGATGCACAACTTATACGTCACACTATACGCTACGATGCGTCACCGCCTTTTTGATTCCGGAACGCTGGTCCGGTGTGTAAAAGTCCAGCCTGTCTCACCTCTGTTACTCCTTTGGCTTGGCTGTGTAAATCAGTCCATGGTGGAAAACAGGTGGGATCACCATCTCACCTTTTTTCCGGGATCTCTGTGTAAAAGCGGCTTGTGTGAGTCTGGTCGTCCAGAATAGAGCAACAAAATGGCTTGAGTTTGACCTGAGTTTTGGTAGAATCAGCACCTCTGAGTAAAGACTGAGCACTGACTTTTGTACTAAAACATTACTAAAAGTATGACTCTGTCCTGAAATTTAGGGAAGGCTCAAAAAGGTTTTCAAACCAGAATTGCTGAGTTGACATATGGACATTGTGTATTGATGCATTTCATTAAAATGTAGTTATGTTTGTGTTTACAACTCAAAACCCATGTTTTAGTGTTTAGTTCTATAATATTATGATCTGGTTCTGCTCTTTTCTTCCACTTTGCTTCAGTGGCACTTGAGTAAACAATAAGTGCCACCTACTGTTTATCTGAATACCCTTCACTTCTGCTTTATTTGCATATTTTAATAATAGCCTTTATATATTTAAGTTAACTATGTCTCCAAAGGCTAAAAGGCAAACAGAAACTATATTCATTGTGTTATGTGTTCCGATGATCTATGCCATTACACTGGATGTCATTCAGTGACAAGATGTCAGTCAAATGGTTGTAAACAATGTGGAAATAATTAGTTTCCCCTCTCCTCAACTAAAATGAAAAATACGTCTGTGAAGCCATGCAAACCCTGCATCTCTCATCATAGTTTTACAGTGAAAAACTGTACATTTCCTCAAACCTGCTTCTTTAATTCTGATGTTGGATGCAAGAAAAAATATTCACACAGATACCAATTGATTTATATATTAGTAAGTTATTCTTCTCATTTACATGAGGGATAATATGACGCTACCTCCCTATTGGTACAAGGGTTATTAAAATTTACGTTTACCGGATTTCTGCCAAGAACAGTATATACATATGAATGACTTCTTGGACAGTCTTGAAGCTGCGGTAATTAATAGTTTTTTTCGAATCAGTGGAAAAAATATTCCATAATTACCTTTCATTGTGTTGTAATTCAAGTGGTCTGTCGTCTTTTGCATCAACTCCTTGTCTGTGTTTTCGGGCTGTAGAAAATCTACAGAGTGTTTTCAGACATGTAGGGAGTTAAATATGTGATTGACAGCTGTAATTACCAGTTATTGATCAGATCCCATCAGACACGGCCTGAATGTGATTCCTCAGCCCTACAGGAGCTCAGAAAACTGGCTTCAGTTTTTCCTTCAGTGCATCTAAGTCAGGTGATATTTAACCTTTTGTTTATCGGACTGAGAGGAGAGAGCTGCAGAGGGAAGGGGTGTATTCTCAAATTCAGGAATTCTGGCTCGTGCAGCTTCAAGTTGGTATATAATCTGCTTCTCAGAGGAATTATACAGACTGTGTCATTAAATAAACAAATTAGAGGACTATTACTGTTGCAACTTTCCCACTCCTCTAATACTGATTTTAATTGGGCTGCATATCAGTGTAATTACAGTATTTTACAGAGAGCATTGCATCATGGATCACTTTATAGCATTAATGTTACAAAGCACGGGAGTGTATGTTATGCAAAATACAGAACTACCATATTTGAATATTAACACTATATCCTCATGAAAATCTATCAGTATACTGTAAATTGGCCATGTCTGTACGAAAAGATGAATTTTGTCCATGTCCCTAAAATGGGAGAATCTAAGTGACCAAAAGTCAGCCTGTTACTTTGCCGCACCTCATGGTAATGGACATTAAAGTGGAATGATTGAAGGAGAACAGCTCCATGTGTCAAGTGTTGAGTGAAAAACACATGACACCAAAACCCATTAGTGTCTCTGGAGAGACAATGCCCAGAAGTCTCTCCCCACCCCCACCCCACC
>JAPQRQ010000019.1:20316529-20327034 GCA_037367365.1 Apogon talboti | reverse complement strand
CAACACACACACACACACACACACACACACACACACACACACACACACACACACACACTTTAAAGGGAATCATTGTGGTTCACCAATGACTGACTGACCCTCTTTCTCTTAGATTATCCAGTCTGATCTGTGCTTTTTTCTGCTTTTTCAAACAGCACTTTTTTATTTCAAAGGTAATATTAAACTTAATTTCCTGGAATATCATTAGGGGGCCGGAGAAATGGATCTCCTCTGAAATGCATCAAGATGCTGGGATGCAGGGCTCACATCACATGCTGTGCAAATGAGTCAAATCAGACGAATTGAGCCGATTTTCATGAAGACATTCATGTTTCTATTGTTGGCCCCATCTATTGTTAAAATATAAATGTAAGATTTATTTATTTACTCCTCCCTTCATTCATTCATTTTCTGAACCATTTAATCCTCAAGAGGGTACATGGGGAGATGCTGGAGCCAATCCCAGCTATCAATTGGTGAAGGCTTTGAATACCCTGGATGTGTTGCCAGTTCATTGTTGGGTTGCCATATGCAGACAAACAACCAATCATTCTCATATTCACACCAGTGGGTGATTTAGATTGAAAAGGTAACCTATTAAGGTGCATATCTGACCAGTAGAGAACTCACACAGACACAGGGAGAACACACACTCCACTCTGAAAGGCTCCGATGGAACCTCGGACCTTCTTGCAGTGCTAACCACTGTGCCACTGTGCCGCCCACAAGCTAATTCTCACCCAGAATAAAGTTTTAGATGATCTCATGTTGTAAAATAAAAACTGCTGTGAACTAGGGTTACAAAGTTAATCAAATCAGAATGATGACTGAAATATAAACCAGTGTATCCTCTGACGTACAGTAATATTTTGGATTTCGTCACACTGATCAGAGAGGCATTGTGTAAAATATTGAAATGTGTAAACATAAAACAACATTTTTTTAAAATAAAAGTTCTTCCATTTTTGTAAGTTTTAGTATTTCCTTATACTCATTTAAGTTTGTGTATTTGATTTTACATTTCTAAATGAGAAATTGTAGTATGGTCCACAATAATCATAATATAACTGACTAATCATGAACTTCACAAACTAATTATACAGGCGGGGTATAATATATATATATTATATGTATTATAATAATATATACCAGGAATTCTGTCCGTCTTACTGTTTGTCCAACCAATTTTTCCTACACTATTCACCCAATTCTTTTCTAATTTGACTTTTTCTTTACCACTATGAGAGATGCACAGTTTAACGGCTGAATTTCGATTTTTGGATTTTTTAAAATTATTTGAAAATTTGAACATTAGAAAATTTGTCCACATGATTTCTCAAAGACTATTCACCCAAGTCAGCAAATCAGATTCAAAGTAAAGACTTTGGCAAATAATGTTTGTCTTGGTTTGACTGAACTAGGGCAGTAATTTATTTTAATTTAGTTCACAATGATCTTTAATTTTAAATTCTAAATTAATCCCAGACTAGGCAGGGTATCAGTGAACAGGAGGGGCAAAGTGTTATACCACAGGGCCAGGGTATTAGTAAACTCCACTTACTTTTTCACTTGTTTATTATATATCTCAGGTAGGTGGCAACTGTATTTAACCAGTAGTAAGCTAAACCAATAGTTTTTTAATATCCCATTTGAGGAACACAGTTGTTTTCCATCCTTGCTTCCCTTGTTATTTATTTCCATATATTTATGGCCAGATCCATGAAAGGATTGTGTCTTTACATGAGACAAAAATAGAGCATATAATTCACAAAGCATCCTAAAATGGTGGAATTCCTTGTAAACTGCACTGCTCAAAAGATATTGTCAATGTTAAGCCTGTGTCAGGTTGATGAATATAAAAGGGAGAGTAGTCTAACAAATGATGCAAAACTGCCAAATTTAACACCACAGTAGAACCTATTTTAAAATGACCTGGATCCTGAATCCTCTGAGTATATTAAATGTAAAACCATGAACAGATGCTGTGGTGATGATGCTGTATTATGAATGCATTTTGGGGGTTAAATTCAACACACTACTATAAATCCATATCCATGATGTAGAGCCTACATACAACTATAAATCAACCTTTATACAAACTAGTACATTTATAGTGAAATAATTACAGGTGTGTAATTTTTCTTAAAGAAATACATGAACTTTGGAAAACCTAGTAGTTATGTAAGTGACTAACTGTGTAAAAGGCAAGAAAGGTTTAAAGCTTTTCATCCAAAGGCAAAGAATTTTTTGACAGTTCTTTTTTGTTTTATTTCTTAAAAATGAAGCATACTTTCAAAAACTGAAATGGCTGGCAATATTTAATTATTTTATAACCTTCAGATGGACACACAGGTGTGAGCCTCTGAATGAAAACTGTATCTATGAGGGAAGAATATGTGACGTTGGAAGACTCAGATAAGAAGAAAAAATGTACTGAGTATGAATGTGAAGTAGAGCAGAAAAGGTGAATTAGAAATTTTAAGAGGGCTAAAAAATGTTTAACAGTTTGAAACTTAATACTTTTATTCATGTCAGCTCAGTTTATTATCCCTGTAGGGATATTCGACCTCTGCATTTCACCCATCCTAATAAACACACAAAGTACCTAGCATTAACATTAGCATTTAGTATTAGCGTTAGCACATTAGGGGCCTGATTTGCTTGCGAAAATTTGCTTGCTCGCACTAAAAAATGCACGTACTATTGGTTTGCGTATTATGGGTGATCAACTAAGACTGCCTGACAAATGACAACAGATGCAAAGTCCTGGAGACCGCCCTATTTAACCGAGGATTTTGCGTGCACTACTGGTTGTCGTCATGGAGACAGTACACTGGACTCAATGGGCCAACATTCCTCTCCCAAAACTCCAGTAACCAAATGTAGGTGTTGATCCTTTTCAAACCTGGTCATTTTCAAACCTCTCCTGTCTTTTTTCCTTGTACATTTACTGCAGTGGTACATGCCTACAGTTTAGGTATTTGATATGTTTTCTCTGCTCAACTGTGGGTAAAATATAAGTTTTTGAGACCTGCAATACATTTTCACAGCCTCATAACTTTTTTTTGGAATTGGGGTTGTAATTACGTTCACAATATGAACCTGTGCGAGTACACAACCCCAAAAGTCTGTGATTTAATTCGTCTGTGTAACATGGCCTATTCTCTAGTTCTGTGCGCTCACTTACAGCAGTGAAACATGTTTAGTGTATGATCACATGACTCCCAAGGTTGAAAATACAGTGGAAACACTGAACTATTGTCCAAAAAAATGTCATTTTAATTAACTGTCAGTCATTGTGACTTTATTTCCTCAGTCGCAGGAAAAAAAATGTTGCACAATCTCCTCTACATTTAGCTCTGACGGTCTCTCAAGAATCACTATGAGCTTAAATGTACTTGTTTGACCAATAACATTAATGCAACAGATGGCCTATTATGTACCTCTGTTTGTAAAACATCATATCTACACTGGTACCTTTTTGTTTCTACATTTTGAGTGCTACACCTGTGCTTTATAATGAATGGAAAAAACACATGGACTCTGTTTTAACATTTTATTTTGGAAGAACATTATTTTGAGACATTAATGTAATAATGTGCTTTAGAACATTACCAGTGATCTGTCTAACTTTGTTAATAACCAAGTATGTACCTTTGTGATATCTATTGCTCAATATATTGCAGTTACTCACAATAATATGAATAATATAAAATTATTTCACTAAAGTGTGCAGAATTTTGCACATTACACTACAAAACGTTCTAAATGTCCTGGTCTATTACAAACTGACATAAAACTAAAATAGAGCATTTATGTGTGAAGAACAAATCACAGATTATCTCACATTAATGTTTTCAAGCACGCACTATAAAACAACACTAATGTTTTATTTTAACATTTCTATTAGTGGCCCCTCAACACAACAGCATCTTTACAGAACGGCTGTGGAGCTGTTTCGGTTTGAACATTTAGGATGTGATTAGGTAACTTATGGTTTACTTTTGTCTCCTTGTGATGCAGCCTCTTGTAGTACAGCTGCAGATTAAGCCTGACAATGTCACAACACATTTTTCTTTCAAAGGGCAGTTTGTGACCCCCTGTTGTCAAGGAGTGCACAGGTTTCTACAGTAGCCTTTAGGAACAAATAAAATCCTCTACATTTTTCCATGGTGATATTGTGTGTTTTTCACTAAAGCCCATAGTATTATTACTACACAAAGTAAACCAGACAACTAGTAGCCACCTGGGATGATAAACCTCTGTCTTTTTTCAGTGACCAGTGAAGTGTCTATTATAGTATATGACCTTTTCAGCAGCTTAAAGATGACAGAGTCACAAGTCATTTTCCAGTGTCACGTCATTGTGAGTAGACCTTTGTTAGCTGAACTGTTAATGGTTGAAGAATACAGTGGCTCATGGGAGAATCACTTGTGCAATATGGTTTGTTTTTCAAGGGGTTTAAGAGAATTTGTTCAAATCACCAATTTTCTTACATTTAGATGTATGCAAAAATCATTAATAGCTCAAACATATTTACGTGTCATTTATAGACTCCTCACAGGATTAAAAACACTTGCTTGATTTGAGAATATTGTAGGCTGAATGACTACTTACTCAAATAGTCTATTAACCATGTTGTTACAATCACGATTTGCAGGTTTAGTACAGAACAAGTGTTCTTGATCTTATGAAAATGATTTGATTCATGAAACTTATCAGATGAAAGGCTGGAAGTCATAAGACTAAAATGGGTAATTTCTGTTTGTGTTTACACCAATCAGCCATAACACTGACAGGTAAAGTGGTAATAATGTTGATTATCTCATTACAATGGGACCTGTCAGTGGGTGGGATATTTTAAGCAGCAAGTGAACATTTAGCCTTTGAAGTTGATGTGTTACAAACAGTAAAATGGGTAAGAGTATGGATCTGAGCAACTCTGACAAGGGAGAAATAGACTACGTTCAGACTGCAGACAAATGTGGCCCAAATGCAGTTTTTTGCCCATATGTGACCTGTATCCGATCTGTTGAAGACAGTTTGAACAGCACAAATCTGATTTTTTTTTCAAATCTGACCCCGGTTCAAAATCCGATACATATTTGATATTTTGCAATGTGAATTCAGTCTGAACAGCCAGGTCGCATTTATCCGACCTTTATGTCATTGAAATGCAACAAACCTCACATTTCTGTATCCCAAGAGGAGGAGCAGCGGGAAAAACATATTTACTTCCGCAAACACAGTGCGTGCCTGCGTTGTCACGTAGGACCTCTTTTGCGCATGCGAGTTACTTCAGGGTCGCATTCAGTTCATAATCAAAACTGTCAAACTCAAAAAAGTCGCATTTAATGTGTAATATGAACGAGCACACAAAAAACTTTGATTTCACCAAAAAATCTGAATTGCGCATTAAGCCATATGATGACGAAAGAAAAACTACTTCAAAGAACAAGTGAATCCAAACCAAATCAACCATTTTTACCACCTGTCTAATATTATGTAGGTTCCTCTTTTTCCACTAAACCAGCTCTGACCTGAGGTCTACACTCCACCAGACCTCTGAAGGTGTGTGTGGTATCTGGACCAAGACGTTAGCAGCAGATCCATGAAGTCCTAGAAGTAGAGAGGTGGACCTGCATGGATCCAACCTCCCACAGATGATCAGCTGTCCTGGGATTGCGATGTCCTTCCTTAGTCCATTTGTGGTCAGTACTAACCACTGCAGACCAGGAACAAACAACAAGACCTGCAGCTGGAGATGTTCTGACCCAGTCATCACCGTTACAGTACGGACCTGGTCAAAGTCACTCAGTTCATTATGTTGATCGTTTTGCTGATTCCAACACATCAGCTTCGAGGATTAAATGTTCACTTGCTGCCTAATATAATATGATGTAATTTTAATGAAGTAATAAATATTATTACCACTTGTCCTGTCAGTGGTCAGACTGTTATGGTTGATCAGTGTATGTTTATGTTAGTCTTGCATAGTGTGACCTATCTCTGTATTTTGTTAGTACTGCGCCAGTGTCGTAGATAGGACACCCTCCAGTATGTAGTAGGTGTAAAAGTTATCCAGGTTGTTTAACTAGTTCTAAGTCAGTGCTGAGGTTAGGGTGATGCAACGGTGCATTTGCAAAACAGCGTCAGGAGAGAAGTTCTTTTAGTGGAACATGTGAACGTGAGGAAGTATCTGTCATAACATAAGTATTTGTCATAACCTGTCATTTTCACAGTGTAGTTAGACCTTGGATGTTGTTGCTCTTTCACGTAGCGACAGTGACTTTCCAAGTGATAACACACAGATAATCCTACCACTGTGAAACTGAAATATTACACATTACAGTACATCCACTGAACCAGACTATATTTATGCGGTGAATCTGACATGGAACACTTACAGAAGTAATTCACATATCAGACAATAATGTAGTTATTGAAGGAGGCTCTTTTCACAGACGGATGCTTGATCAAACACGTTTCCTGTATTTTCCATTAACTGTACATCATCCTGTATATTATGTTGTATATTGAAAACATAATCCTAGAGTTTTTGACCAGCCTGCTTATTATGACCCAAAGTTAGACTTGTTTATTTCATGTTCGACTCCTAATAATATAAGTGAGCAAGATCAAGGCCACATGGTGACGTCATGTTACAATATGGTACGTTTGGCAGAATAACAAAACTTGAACTGTAGCAAAGAAGACTAATGTTTGCATCCTATTACAAGTCAAAAGTGAATATTAATTACTTTAAATGTTCACTTTAAAACTTTATTTGTGTGTTTGTTACTATATCTATGACAGTGATTGTCATGTAATGTTATTATTCCCCCTTAACCAGAGTCTTTTCCTAACCCTGACTTTTTTTTTTATGCCCAAACTAATCCTTTGACATGTTATCGTCACAGCTGAAATGGGGGTATTTTTACAATTTAATGTTTCCTCTGGTATTTTGTGGAATTTTTGCTGCTGTCTGTTGTATTATGTCAGTAATCTACTACTAAAAATGAAAGACTTGCTGTTAGAGCTGTTGGTTATTTGTCAGTCCAACTTTTTTAATCTGTGATGCTGCTGAAATTCACATACCATTACATAATGGACAAAATGAGATACTGTGGGAGTAAATTGGTCTTCTGCCCTAAAAACCCAACATGTTTGGTATATATTTAATGCCATATTGCAGCTTTGTGCAGGAGAGACTCTATGTGTGAAGCTCACATTGTAATCTCACTGCTTCAAAAAACTTGATGAAATATCTTCAAATTGCTGTAGAATAGAGTTAAAGTGTTGCATTATGTGTTAGCTACATTAAGATAAATATGCTCTCACTTTGTTATGTTAAAAGCCTGAGCTGACATGCAGGACATCTGTAATCCACTGCCAGCTGTGTTTGTTTGACTTTTATTGATGTGGACTTTTCTCTGTCATCTGCTATATAACTGCTTAAGTTTGAATACGCCGCAGCCGTGGCCTTTATCATTTGATAAATGTTTTTCCTCTGAGTGCATGTCGAGTCCCCTTACTAGAATTCCACGGCTTTTACCAAAAGCCATCGCACCAGGAAGTAATCTAATAATGAACACAACAGCAGTTTACACACTGGCTGCCGTTGTGTCCTTAATATAAACAATGGGACTGCGAGCATCCAGGCCTCAGCTAATGGAGTACCAGAGCAAACACATTCATTTAATCACAAGGCTTTCTTTTAAAGTAAACTGGCCAAGCAGCAGAGGATGAGAGGCTAATGACCCATGAGCAATAAGCAAGTGTTAGACTGAATGTAGTCTTGCAAAAAGAAAAGAGAAAAAGGCTTTTACGGAGTAGCGTATAAATATTTTAAAGCCAAGCCTCTGTGGCACCCCCCCCCCCCCCAACTGGATTAGCTGTGTGATGTGTTCTGACAGTATGTTGTTAGTGATACTCCATTTGCTTTGTCTATCATCTTATTTTCCCTTGGTAATCCACAGAGCACTGTTATATTTCATAATTTGTTATGCTATCAGGGCTGATTTGTAAATGTGCAAATTCTAATTAGCCGTAGCTACTGTTTCTAATTTATTAAATATTAAATGATTCCTGTGGTGGAGTCTTTCTTCACATCCCCAGATGAAAGTTTTGTGGTATGCAAATTCAATTGCCTTTTAGATGTCAGCACTTTCTAAATGTCCCATTTTCTGAGTGAAGCCATTTTACCCTTGTTGTTTGTTTGTCTGTCCCCGGTTCTTGTGTAAGTCGATCTTTATTCATCTCAGCTCTCCCGTCCAGTTTGGACTTTTTAACGGAACGTAACATAGTCTGTCAAGCTCCAGTAGCGCTGCCTTGTTTAACTTCATTAGGGTTGTCTTAATGATCTGCTTTGGTCACTTACAAGAAAGGATGCTTTGCATACGCTCTGAAGTCTGTAGGTGGGAGCACAGATGTGTGTTTTGTCGCCGCAGATCCGTTCTTACTGTCGTGCATAATCCAGGGCTCTGTAATACAAACAATGACGGCGGAGCTGCATTTGTTCTCCTGCTTCTTCACGACTCTTTCCCCGCCGCGCTCTCTCTCTGTTTTCTGTGATTTGAAATGTTTTTGAATGCCACTTGTATTCAACAGCCAGACATTTATTGAATGCCCACTTATCCTGAGTGAACTTCACACTAATTAAGCTTTAAGAAACACATCCATCAAGCTATTGAGGCAGTTAATTTACTGTTGCAGTGAGGATCAGAATTTCTCCTCCGCATGACGCTGGCTGGGTCCTTACACAAAGATTACAATAAAACTGTTCAATAGTCAATTTTTTTACTCTTTGTACTGGATTTAAGATAAGCAGAGGATTGGAAATCTTAGAAAAAAAACCCCACATGAGCTGTTTTTGTTTTTCTATTTTATACACACAAAAACAAGGCTTGGACCTTAAATAAACCAACATCAGTTAGCACCCGAGCCAAAATTTTACAAGTCATTACTGCAATTTTTGTCATTGGTAACTACACTGTCCTTTATTTGAGCTCCTAGCTGTCTCTGTGCTCTCTTCCCCTTTGCATAATAAACCTCCACCCAATTTGTCATGAAATCCCTCATTTGCTGGATACTCAGAAAGGCAGATTATGCTTATTTTTCATTTGGACAGTGGGAGATGGAGCCAGGTGTTTGGCAGCAGCAGAGTGTTCAGGTGTAACTGTGCTGGTGACGGGACATGACGAGCAGCCGCAGATGAAGGATGAGGCGTGGAGGATTTTGGGAAAGAGGGGCACCCCACGACCTGCTCCCACAAGAATCCCCCCACTGATCTGGAGGAGCAAAAACTTTCTTTTGAATCACTTCTTGTAGAGTCAGCTCCTATTTCTTAATTAGCGAGTTGAAAACCATATTGAAAATACAGCTGTTAATTTGGGAGAATACAGAACTAATTTGGTGCTGCTTGACAAGATTAATTCATGCCTTTTAGACAATGGTGGTCTGATCTTGAACAAGTCTATTAAAATGGTCGACTATAGTCATATTAATAGTGCATGATATTGGCATTAAGGCTATTGTGTAGAGAGTTTAATGAGTGTTATTTTTTCTCTTACCTCAATCAGGATGTTATGTTTTTGTTACAGATTTCCCTAAAACTTAGTGGAAGGGTTGGGTATGTTCCAAAGACAAACCCATTAAATTTTAGAGCAGATCCTGGGTTTTTTATTATTATGAGATAGGGTGTGTGGTTGAATGGCAGGGCTGTGGGGCCTTGGTGGAGGAGTGTGTTCTCGAGTGCCCTCACAGTTTGGCTCTACAATGCGTCATTACCTGCAGTGTATAATGGATCCACTTTTGTATGGCAATCTGCACTTAATACACTTGTATAGAGTATTAATGAGGATATACAGTCTGCTCAGTCCACCACCGGCTCCATAAATGTGTATTGAAGTCCTGTAGCTAAACCAGTTTTATAGAAAATACTGCTTTTGCATCCTGCACGTTACTATAACGTCCCAGACAGTAAGTACATAGAATACTGCTGAATGAAGTATTGTCATTGAATCACTGAAAATAATCTTGTTTATCAGCTGATCAGTGGACAGTAGGTTAGCAGATACTGTAATAACACACACATGTAACAGAAGAAGAGCAACTTTTGTTATTTGTTTATAAGACACGGAAGAGGGGATGAGACATGGAGGAGGGAAGAGACATGGAAGAGGGAGAGACATGGAGGAGGGGAAGAGACATGGAGGAGGGAAGAGACATGGAGGAGGACAAGAGACATGGAAGAGGGGATGAGACATGGAGGACGGAAGAGACATGGAAGAGGTGAAGAGACATGGAGGAGGACAAGAGACATGGAGGAGGGAAGAGACATGGAGGAGGACAAAAGACATGGAGTAGGGAAGAGGCATGGAGGAGGACAAGAGACATGGAAGAGGGGATGAGACATGGAAGAGGGAAGAGACACGGAGGGGCTTTAGTGCGTACATTGTCTGCAGTAACTCCTATGTTTATGCGTATTTAGTTTGCAGTAAGCC
>JAPQRQ010000019.1:20275821-20293128 GCA_037367365.1 Apogon talboti | reverse complement strand
GTTTTTCATAAAAGCTTATACAAAACCTTGTATGAGTCGTTTCTGATCAGGTAGATTTTCAGCATTTTACACCTGCAGGGTCACATTTTTATCAACAAAAAAGGCTTTCTGACTGTACCAGTTGGAATTTCACCTGTGGTGGTACTAAAGCTGTATAATAAAGTAAAAACATCAAATATTATCACTGTGGTGGTTGGCGTTTCGGGGATGGCTATCAGTGCTTTCATAAGACATTAAATGTTTGAGGTATGATCATTAGGAATGTGGATATCATGACCAAGCAGGTAAAAAGATTCCTGTTTCATTTCACTCTGCTAGAGGAGTCTAATAAGGGAAACTGTTCCATTAACTGTAATGCAGCCTTTAGGAGTTGAAACATACTGCATTTAGGCCATAGCACAATATTACTGCCCAAATCCCAGATAATATCTACTCTCATTTCAGGTTATTATATTATATCCATACATCATGCGGCTCCAGATTGCACAAGCACAGTATGTTGTGGTTGCAATAATTCAATTCTGAGCATCATCAAATTTCATGCATAATGTATTACTTTAATAATTTCTTTGAGGAATTAGCATGATTCACAGAGAATCACTCTCAACATCATGACCTCAACAACTGGAAGAAACAGGCTGTAGGACTTTCCATGCCTTTGTTTTATAGTTATCTCACAACTCTTACATGATAATCACTCAAAATAGCACTCGAGCTAATTCACCAATCATTCAGCGCGGCAGCTAAGTGGAATTCAAGACTGATTTCACTTTGCGATACCCGTGTGCCTCCAGCCTAAAAGCCTCGGTGTGATTGATAAATACAAGAATTGAGGAGACGTTTAGACTGTAAAAGGCCTCTCTCATTAAAAATATGGTGTTCGTAACGAAGAGGAAATAGAATTAGCACCGAGAAGGATGAAGGAGAGCAAATTGCTGTAAATATTGTAAGACTGATCGGCAACCTGCTCCAGCCACAGCAGAAAGTCATTATGTGGGTTTTGGATATAGGTTCCCCATGACCGCATATTTATTATCTATCTAAATAGAATCACTTACCTCTGATGCTGACTCCGATTGCCAGTCACCACAAATATCAGTTCCCTCCGGTGCCTCTGCTGGCAGTTTTACATAAGGCCAAATGATTATGCGTGCAACCAGACAGAATTGCATTTTGTTGTTAACTTGATTCGTGTTTTCCTGTGAGAAATAAGCAGTTCTGGGGGAGATTTTTTTTTTTTTTTGCCCTCAAAAGTGTAAATCCAATACTGTTTGACACTCTCCATGGTGGAAAATTCAACATGTTAAGAGCAGTGTGTGCTGGATCTCAGTGAAAAACAATACCTTCACTGCAAAAAAGGAATTTCAAGAAAGGAAAAAAACAAAAATAGCCTTATTTATGGAAGCAAGGTCTTATACACTGTGTTTTTCATTAGAAAGGTATTTCAACTAAAAGTGAGCTACATTTAACTGGTAACAAGTTAAAAAAAATATATTTCAGTAGAAGAACAAGATTGTTTTCCTTATATTAAGAGTGACACTACATGCACAGTAACAACTTTGTCTTAATTAACTGGGTTTTTGTTGCTTGTAATGAGTACAACTTTCTTTCTATTTCTGCTAAATTTTTATAGTAATTTTAATAAATCAAACACACCAGAATTTGCTCGCCCCGTTGTGCAAAATTCAATCCATTTCAAGGCAATTTGTTATTTTGTAAGAAATTTAACTTCTTTCTCGCTGTGTTCTGTGGTTTCTCATATTTCCGTGACAGCGATGTGGCCAAAATCCTCATCTCTCTATTCATGTCCTTTTCTTGTCAGTTTGGTGCAATTTAGCTGTGCAGACACTGTTCAGGCATTAAGAGTTATGGTAATAAATATATGTATTACAACCCAGGATGCAGCACAATGCCTATTCATGAAAGCAACATATGCGGTGCTGAAAAGCATGCATGCACATAGGTATCGGCCCATTTGTCAAACCAGGAGAGCTAATTATCCCACACCGCGCAATATTGTTCTCAACCCATGCATTTCATTTTGCAACATTAAAACATACGTGGTGGAGGCAGCACAAATGGTTTCCATGAGTATGAATGCATTAGAAAATTTTGGTAGGGGATGTTGTATTAGAACTCCACAGGGATATCAGCATGCTACACCTCTTTTGGTTTGTCATTCATCTTCCTCTGTGAGGGCGGAGAAAGAACCAGTGGGTAGTGACGCCTTCAGCCAACTTGGCAGGTTAATGAAGGTAATTTGATTTCATACATAATGGCTGCCCATGCCACGAGGAGCTTAATTGCGCTCGGTGTCTGGGCGTCATTTCACGGTAGCGGCCAAGGCCAGACCTGTGTGTTTCCTGAAGGTTGTGCACAGGCAAACAAGTTCCTGATTCAAGCGAGATGGAACCGATAGCTCTGTTTCATCTGCTAATAGTTTATCTTATTTCCTAGGCAGCTGTGAGCTCTGCTGTCACAGTGTGACGGCGGCAGCTTGGTTTTAGTGAATCAAGCAAGTTCATTACTACATGGCAAACAAACACCATAGTAGGCCTTACAGTCCTGGGATGACTCTAAAGGAACATGCTGTCCTATTTGTTACGCCTCAATTTCATATCCATCCACACATTTTGATACTGAGTGAGTTTGCTGTTGGTTTTTACTACTTTTAGTCACCCAGGCTGTGTTACCAGCCAGTCTGACAGACACTGTGTGGTATATTACTCAGTATTTGTTCATTGCTCTTTGTTTTTGTAGTCATATCTCCCTTTGCAGATACAAATAAAACTGCCATCCATTAATCAACAGCATTACTGGTCTGAAAAAACAAGTTGGATGGTGTGTGAAATCTGCCCTCCTTAAATTAATTTCACATTTTTCTCCCCCTATAATTGGATCCTAATCAGCATTTGGGTTCAAGCTATTTTTCTAAGACCTCTTCATTTGATCATTATCTACAAAGCTGTTGTAGATATTATAGGCCATATTCCTTTACTCTGCCATACAATCTAAATGGATCTTGTTTCAAAGCCTCAAGGACAGTCTGTGATGAGCTTGACTAGATTGCGCTTTCCTGCTTATCTTCATCTACTGGGATGTCTGTAAACACCATAATACCAAGATTGAAGTATTGTTTTTAGCAGAATAAATAAAACACACTGTAGGTGTTTCTTGCTATGGTATTTTTAATTTTAATTTGATGCTACACATGGTTAAATTCAGGATCATGGATGACATCCTCCATCATGCTATATCAGGGCTTTGCGGTGCCACCATCTTGGTCCAGAAATCTGTCAAGTGCGACTAAACATTTCCATTGGTTGCACTGGTGCACCTGCCATTTAGCTGGTCTGTCTCTGTGAGTATGTGTTGCATTGAATTTCCTCAAGTATATCCAGCATTGATCGGCCCCTACCCTAAGACTGGCTCTGATCCTGATATAAGACATTTGTGACACAATGATTAAACATGCCATAAGAATGCAATATAAACATGCAGGAAAAAGCGTGTTAGCATTTTTCAAATTGGAAGCTTCAAGAGCAGAATCAGAGGACCAACAACTTCTCTCGTAGTTCAGATGATTTATTCTCATCTCACATGTGAAGCAAAGCCTCTGCAGAGGGTCCAGTTCAACCACGGGGATGATGGAACTGAACCCCGATCTGTGGTTTCTTTGTCACATTTATTTTCACAACAACTCCGTCTGTAGGTTGGACTTTCACAACATCATCTGATTCTGTGACTGGGCCCACCTGCAATTCTACCTTAGATGTGCTATAAAACAGTGTGTGTCCTTTGTTCTGTGTAGGTGTGTACCTAACTGAAAGTTCAACAAGCGATACAATGTACCTGAAATGCTCAGTTTAGTGTTAGTATCATCAGTAGAGGTACCTGACTCTCCTGTCTCCAGTCATATGTCTAATCCTGAACCAATATCTTCAGTGGATGACCTCTGACTCTGAGCCAGAAGTCTAACACAAACAAAAAAGCCATAATATATAAAGTTTATCACACACAAAAAACTAAATTATGCCTCTCTCACAGTATGGCTTTTGCTTTCTGTATTATGCATTAAACATTATACATGCCCAAGCATGACTGGAGCAGTGCTTTTAGTGTAGGAAAACTCAGATTGCACATTAAAATGTTAAAAAAGTACAGCGTCTCCAGCAAACATGTTTTTTACCATGACGGGTTGTTGTTGAGAGAGAAACAGCTAACCAGTAAAGTAAGTAGTAATTAATAATAGCCATGGTACTTACACAGTACACAGTTTGGTGAAAAATTCATACTGTGATCATTCTTAACAATATTGTGATTAAAGGTTAAAAAAAGGATTTTTTTTAAAAAAGGTGAACTCTATTATCCCTGTAGATTATAGGATATGGTTTCTGCATTTTACCCATCCTAATACACACACAGTATGTAGCATTAGCATTAGCACATAGCACACAGTAAGAGCAGTGAGCTTCCATTGACACTGTGGACAAACTCTAGATCTTCATCATATTGTGGTCAGGGCCACTGATAGGAGAATTAACCCATATGTACCAGGTTTGATGATATGGGATATGAGAGAAGACCCAGCACAAACCCATGCAGTGCAGAGAAAATAGGTAAACTGAAAATGTATTGATTACTGATCACTTTGAAACATGCAAAGTTGACCTAGTCCTAAAAAAAAGCCTCTAAAAAATGTAATAACTTTTATTTTGCATGTTTCACACAGTACCTCATTTATATAATTGCTTAGACTTGTCTTTGTAATTGTGATTAACTATACCACTCTACTTATAATACTTAATACATATAATATAAAATGTCACTTAGGCTGGGTTCTTGCAGTGTCTAAAGGTGAAATGAAAAATATCTGGTGCATTCAAACCAATGTGTGCTGGTCCACCTAAATGAAGAACAAATCAACAAATGGGGAGATAATGTGTCTTTGAGTAGTTCAACAAACCTACCTACATAATCATCGATACATCTTATCACTGGTACAGTCCTACTGAACACTTTTGCAGTGTACATGGTATTCACGTGTATATGTGCTCTGTTTAAATAAATGTCTTACTGTTAAAATGTCTGTTTATTTCTTTACTCTATGTCATGTCTGCAGCATGGATAAAGTTAAAAGCAACCACGAAGAAGTGATATCATTGCTGAACAATTCTGATTACAATCAGAGCCTCCACTCCAATTGAGATCAAAGTTGCCCTATCTTTTTCTTTTTACTACATATGTTTAAAGCAGACCACAGCTTTTTATAACTCGTGATCATTAGTTTCTCCGTGCACATGTTCAGCTTAGATCACAGTTTGCTTTTTCAACTCATAGTAAGTATCAGACAGAACCAAATAAATCAGTGTGATCAAAGATAAATATAATATGTCTGATGACAGCACTAGCCGATGCTAACTTACTGGTATTATTAGCTGGAGTCAAGCCAAGTTGAAGATGGTTTAATGGTTCTGAGGGCGCTGAGAGTTTTTTGAAATGAAAAAATTTCTTTCATTTTAGTTGGATACAGACAAGCTGAATGTATGTCCTGATGAAAACAGAGACAGAAGTAGGAGCTGTGTCCTTGACTCATGGTGTTCAGCACAAAACTGTCATATATGTGTATATTTCTTTTTTTTTTTGTCTCAGTGTCTCCATTGGATTGTTTATTCCAACTGTGTTCCGCACTCTCAGGTAAATATCTTCATCCAGGTTGAAGAGATGTGGAGGATGATCCACCTGCAGGGTTGCATTACGACTGTGGCTCTCCAACAGCAGGTCGTTGGACAGCCTACATTCCACTTAGTGCTGGGTGGTATGTGGTGTCTAAGGCAGACCTGGGCCTTGTACAGCCTGTGGGCCACATGAGACTCCTCCCTGCTGTTGACGCGTGGGATATCAATATTACAATCCTTTTAAACAGAGCATGTAAAGAAATTATTTTTGTTATTCATTATAATTTCTGTAGTCTTTTTTCAATGTGGCAATCGGACATGTTCATATCAGAATGACGATATAAATCCTACTTATTGGTCAATATGAGCATCTCAAACACGCATAAAAACCAGGTACATGTATGTGATATTAGTACACAGAACAATATTGACAAACCGAAAACTATCCTCATGAGGTACAAATGTGGTATTGTATGCACATAACAGTTGTAACAGCTGTAAACGACATGGATCATAGTAATTCCACCTCTGATGACACTCATAACTCATGATATACTTTGGATATGCATGATTTACATGTGTTGAGAGTGGTGCAGAGGTGGATTTTCCTCACTTTACTTCTACTTAAATAATAATAATAATAATAATAATAATAACAATAATAATCCTAATCATAATAATAATCATCATAATAATAATACATTTTGTTCAGAAGTTCCTTTCTCAACACTCAAGGACACTTTACACCATTCAACAATCAATAAAACAATGGAGGAAATCAATATACAATAAACTAAAACAATGCAGGACAGTGTAATTGCAGTGAAAATGGTTACAGCGAGTAGGCGTTCTTGAACAGGAGGGGTTTGAGTCTGGATTTTAAGCTGAGTAGCGAAGGTTTTTGTCCACTTCTGTTTGATTCTGTCACTAAAATCAGGGTTAAAAGCCAAGAGACAGGCCAGAGAAAGTGACTGATTAAAAGATGGGAAACATTATCCACTATAAACGCCATCCGAGTCATAGAAGTCAACATGAGCGTTTGCAGAAAGGGCCGAGGTCATACTCGTCACAGTGAATGCAGGGCTACATTTGTGCATGTGGAGCAAAACTACTCACCCACAAGGACTGTTTTCTGCTTATGCACACTGTTGTGTTCAGCGTTATCACATTCACGTGCCTGGGTTTTATGTGTCTGGGTTTTAGACTAATTGAACGCCATAGCAGGGACCATGCAGAGACAAGAAATCAGAGACATACTGTTTAAAATGTACAAAAAAATAAAATACTTCACTCACTATACATTAGCGTGTCTAAGTGTTTGGTGTGTGTAGAGTATGTGTGCATATGTTTATGGATATACCAGTTATATTTTATGACCCTGTGTGTTTTATCTTTCTCCTTTGTACTTTTCCATAGTGACTGCGCAGTCACGTCAGGCCGACTGTTTTTCAAATGTAGGAACTTTCCTTTTATAAGGTCAACGTTCATGCTTGTTTGGCTCCATAATCTACCACAAAGCAAAAGCCAAAGTCCACTTCTGAAAATGGCTCATTAAGATTTTGATCAATCTTGTGCTTTCGGTGAGACAGACTTAGGAAATGCCATCAGAAAATTGCATTTCCCAATGACATTAGGCGCCCAGTTGACCATCCAATTCCATGTGTTTCTATTGAGATGTTAAGATCTGATATTATTTGGGTCAGAAAACCTGCTTTTTTCTCTAAGTGAGGCAATTAAATTTCCTTGATGGTCTCTGAGAGCACTTAGCTTAAGAGAATACACTTCTAAATCAAAAAGCTTTCAATCATCTCAAATCATATTTGGGAGAAATCCGCCCCCGGGTGTAGTGTCACATGCAATGCTATTGACCATATGACAGACTTGTGCTCAGTTAGGCGATGTTGGGAAAGGTTATTGTGCATGTCTCTGTGCATTGGCTGCGACATGTTTGTCTCTGTTAAGATGTAGTTTCATATCAAAAACAGCCTACAAGCCTACCACATTAATACAAATATGTTTGTATTTATATCTGTATGTGTCTATACAATTAAAGACGGGCAGTGTTTTCTATCAGATTTCAATCACATACAACATATATTATATGTTATTTGACATAAAGAGAGATTATAAACTGTCAGCAATGATTTAACTAACAAATCAGAAAAATAGCAACAAATATTGATGCCTAAAGATATACAATTCTCTATGATGTATGCTGTATCCAAAATGTATATATAACCACTATCTGGATCTTTACTGTAGCAGCACCTGAGCAATACAGTTTAGTGTTCGCATTATTTTTTCAATAATTTGCAGGATTTTCTCCAATGGTAAAGCACTTCCATGCAGCATCCATAGTTGTTGCAGCTAAATGAAAAAGAATAAACCTGATTCTGTTGCTGAGTTATCACATTCTGCTCTCATTTATCATCATGTTTTGCTAGTTTCTGTGTGCGTTTTGCAGGTCTGTGCCCTTGCAGATGGCATATGGACATCTGTGTACACCCTGAACACAAGTATATAGATCTGATCTCTTGCTATATGTTTAGAGTCAAAGAGGCAAGACTTTGGTGCCTTTTTTAACAACCAGTTTCAGGCCAAAATGGTGGAGAGGTAGCGCTGTCTGATTCACACTGATTTAACTTAACCCTTTGTCATTTAACTTTAACCTCCTGTAAGCGATTTATCTAACTTTATTAGATTATCCTCTGTATTTAGCATTTTTCAGTGACAATCAGGTATATTTATAATAATTATAGTAGTATAATATTATACTTTATTAATTATGTACATGTTCATAAAAGGAAATTCAAAGGTTATTGTATGAAAACTGAAGAAATTATATCACTAGATGCTTTTGGTCACCGGTGGCTGTTAGGACTGAGAGTTAACAAAATTTAGCCTGTTAACTAAACCATGAGCCATTTGTTTTTTAGTGGGAATAATTTCAGTGTAACACAAAACAATGGATTAGCCAATAGCTTCATTCACATAAAACTAAGTTATGATCAGAAAACAGCACAGGTAGGACAACATTCATAACCATAGCTTCATAAAAGGACCTTTATTATTGCTCTTCTTTGTCTCATTTGGTGAGTTTTAACAGTAGAGACATAATATTTGTACTGTTGGATCTGCTTAGTGTTAGCTTAGTGCTGCAAACTTTATCTCATTGGTCTGTTGTTTTATTAAATGATTCATGACATATACTGGTCTCAGACTGTTAGCTTGGTTTAGATATTTGTCCATTTAAGTGCTTGTTGTTTGTGTTGTGTTCTGTTTTCTGACAATTGATTTTATTGAGCTTTTAGCTGATGTTCCTCTGGTTATGTGGATGTATAGCATGTGTATATTGCTGCAAGCATGGCATAGCATTACCATGGTAACACAGATGGAACTGTGGCTGCCGGGGGCAACTGGGTTTTAGAGGCTACGTTTCACTTCTTATCAATTTAAGTTATTTAATACTTGTGAAGAGGTGATTTTTGAGAAACGCTTTCAGTCCATAATGGTAGAAAAAAAAGTTTAAGTTGTTTGAGGGACACATACTGTAAGTGTTCTTATTCTAATTCTTACAAACAAAGCAGAGAGACCACAGTGGAGAACACAAAATGTAAAGGACTGATATTTCCGCCTGTTTTGTTCACAGCTGTTGTTTTCACACTCACAGTATTTCTGTTGATGCGAGAAGGCAAACTGTTACAGACAAGTTAAATAAAAGCTGTCTGCATATAGCTTAACTCTTTCTTTTACCCTAAATCGCCTGCTTCAGAAAGAACATTTAGTTATACAGTATTTCAAATGTTATGCCCTGAATGTATTCTCTTTTAGGTATAAGGATTTGAAGATTGTAAAGAGAGTGATTACAGATTCTTTAATAATAATTTCAGGAACCAGGCTGATAATTGTAGATGGAAGTGAAATTATAACGATGCACATGTCCTGGTGAAACCTAACTGAACTCAGGTATTAAAGAGGCTATTAGACCGCTATTAAAGAGGTTGTATGTAGTATTGATATTCCAAAATCTCAACAGCAGGGGGAAGTCACATACCAGAACACACATATGGTCACCAAAACCATCAATAAATTAACACTATGAATCCACAGACTGTGTCACTCACTGTGTAAAGCTCATTGTTTACACACATCTGTATTATGGTGTCATCAAGATTTCGTCTTCAGACTAAAACTGCCAATTATTTTAACAGTCAGTCAAAATAACACTGTGTCTTATAATCTTTATGTGGCACATTAGCTGATAGTTTACATTATAGCTTTGTTAGCTATAATGTGTATATATAGAAAGTAGATCGACAAACGGCAATTTAGCAATGATAATAACATTACATAATAACTTTATACCTTCAAAAGCTTCATAATCATAGATAGATAGATAGATCAATTGATTGGTTGATTGATTGATCCCACAGTGGGCAATTCTGTTAACAGTCTCCAGTACGGTTTGAGTGGAATCAAACTCACCCGTGTAGAAAAAAAATGGTGTGATTTCAGCATCAAACTCCATTCTTTTCATTTAGAGCTGTGTCCAGTGGTGAAAACAACAACAGTGCTTCTAGCTTGTATCACATGTCACTTACTCTGATTCTAAAAGTTGTTTTTTAATGGTTCTCATCGCATCTCATCAATTTCTGACTCTTTGGTCTCACTTTGGGAGACCGGAAGAGTGACTCACTACTCCCTCTAGTGATCACATAAATCTGTTATCTAAATCTAAATCAGTGCTTCTCAATTATTTTCTGTTACGCCCCCCCTAGGAAGAAGAAAATATTTTGCGCCCCCCCAACACTTTCCGACACGACTATAAATAGTATACTTTGTCTATAAAATTGTTATAAGTACACCTCTGCATAACATTGTATCCTAATTATCATTAAAGAAAATAAAAAAGAACAAAGAAAGGAATATAGATCAACTTACAACAAAGAACACCGGTCTGTCCTCGTCTCCCACCGTAGTCACTGTGAAGCCAAGCGCGACATACGCTTCATCATACTTCCTAGTCTTAGCTTTCGGGAGACTTTCCTTTCTCTCATTATCTCCATTTCTCTCTGCCTTCCTTTTCATCCCTGTTAAATATTTTTTTCATTTTATCTCGTAAGGGTTTGTTCACTGCACTTCGTATCTCCTGCCCTGCGCTGTGTGTGCGCATGCTCAGCGCATAAAAACCCTACTATACTCCCCACGCACACTCTGACAATGAGATCGCCACTGCCATCTACTGTAGTGGAGGTGAAATTACACTTTATTCTAGTACGGCAAAAAAACCATGCTCGCCAGGGTCTCACACGCCCCCCCTGGGGGTGGCGCCCCACTATTTGAGAAGCACTGGTCTAAATGCTCTTTGTACATAAAGTTGGAATTTTTTTTTTAGACACATCCCTCTTTTTATTCCTATTTCTACACATCAGTAATAACCTTTGACCAGATTCAGTGATTACATACTGAGTCTTAGTTACACTTGATCAAGAATAAATCACATTGTTACAATCACTTCATGAGAAGATGTAAAATAAATAAATAAATAAATATTCTAATGTCATGGGCAATGGCGTATATTCATTCATGGCATCTTTGGCATAGCTCCATAGTTCTGTTTTCTAAAAATTGTCATGGTAATTTTATGCCATTTTTACATTTTAAAATACGTTTTAAAGTACAAATACTGCATATATCCCCCTTTGAAAGTGTTGCACTCAAATTAAAAGATCATAATCATGAAAAAATTTAAATATTAGTTATTCATCCAGGGAAAAGGGATAATTTAGCAGGAATTACACTTACACTACAATTCTGTGTGACTGATGCTATAAAACTTTCATCCTTTATTGCATCAGTACTATGAGCAAAGCCCTGCATAACTCTTTTGCAAATGCTAAATTGTATGTTGAATGAAAGCTCCATATAAAAAGATTTAGTTGGTAAAGGAGGAAAAAAGTACATGTGAAGTAATTCTGTGACTACTTGGTCAATGGATTACCATTCTGCTCTATTTTTTATGACAGCTAATTAGGCAGGTTTTATAACCAGGTTTACTTAACTCTGTCATATGAGGATAAATTACCATTTTGCACATCTCACTTAATCATTTTAATTACCACAGGCAATTTATCAGGCTGTCTTCAGGGTATGAATAATTGGAAAGATTATTAGTTGAGAGTTTACACTGTATATATCAGGATATACGGTACATTCTGTATCTAATATTGGATGGTATATTTTGAGGTGACACGGAGGGGAATATGGAGTGTGAGTTTTTATTACAGTACATATCACAGCCCATCATTTCTTGGTTTCATCGTTGACAACAGACTTCGGTTCAATCCAATTCGCAGGGAATGTCCGCTCTTACATAGATGATCAGCGATACAAGGCTATCTGTTATTATGCAGGTTTACACATTTTAATGCTCGTGTGCATTGGGAGCATGTTTGGGAGGGGGTGCCCCTTTGCTGACTTTGTCTTGACATTCATTCCCACACTATATCAGCAGTGAAAGGGGGATGCATCAGACGCCCCCTCCAAACAGATCAAAGAGGGGTGTGCCACGCTGCTGTGGGCTTACTTGAGAGACTACCAACATGAAAATACCACATCCCAGTCCTCAGTGGGGGGCCGGGCTGTAATTGTGTCTTGTCAGACCTCCAAAGTCCCTCTCACAGCTTCGTACCTGACATTTTCCTCCAACAAATTTATTTTTCATTCTTTGGTATTTTGGCAGCAGGGCCACTTGTGACCAAATTTAGCTCTTTCCTCCCACCATGTGCACTGCAAGCCAATGATAATAGTAAGCAAAAATTGCACTATGGAAAAGAAAACGTTACCCCTACAAAGAAAAGGTCACATCAAATCACTGATGAAGGAGCACATGCATCAGTGTTATATTTATCATTGAATGGGTGCTGAAAGCTATATTCTAAAATGGAAGAATTTTAACCTATACTGTACAAATGCATCATTTAAGTTGTAGAAAAAGGAGATTAAACAGACCCTATGTACTGTACTGTCTTTCAAAACACATCTCTTGTCTGTTTTGTTTTATCAGATTTTACAAAAAGGTGCAACATCCTTATCTTTGTTCCGTCATTTAGCAAAAGTCATTTATCTGCATATTTTATCCTTGTTGAGGTAAAGTCAATGCATTTTACCTGGTGGCATTCTTAAATGGATGCAGGATATCTCATAGTCAGGACACGGTTCTAGTCTTTATTGACATTTCTCCACAAGTAATCAGATCACTTTGACATTTTGTACAAACACTCATGAACTCTAGAGGTTATATCCCAATGTTTTCACCGCCATTATCATTATTATCGTTTACAATTATGATGCTGATGAGAAAAATGCATTAATTTGACTCAGTAGCAGTAATATCTTAGGACCCATTAACCCTTTATCGGGCAAGTGACTATTTTTGGTATTAACATTAAATATGGGGCCAATCCTGTGCCTCAGTGAGGTCAAAAAGCATGTTGGTTTTTATAACAAAGTGATTCAGAGAGATTTTATTGAGATTTTGAAGCTGTAAATAGTGAATATGAATGATTTTTGTCAGTTTATGACTTTATAACAGTTGTTTTATTGCATTTGTTTACTTTTTAGCAAGTGTCTGCTGGGATATTTTATGGCAAGAGGAGAGATACTGTTGTCACGCCAAACGACGAGGAGATAGATGACGATGTCCAATAACCCACGAAAGTTGAAACTTTCAATTTCAGAGGTATTTCAATGAGTGCCCTATAAAGGGTTAAGTATTATCACTATAAGGACAAAAATTGCTCTGTATTTTCATGTACATTTGACCAAATACCTTTAAAAGTAATAACATTTTGCTTATTTGTTAATGTTATCATGCTTACACACAGAACTATGATGCTGATAAATATACAGTTAACATAATTATCAACTGTTGTTCCACTCTTTTCTCTATAAATTTGGAGCACCTCATTTATTCATCTCTTCAGTCTGCTAAATCAGGAACTGTTAACACGTGAGATTCACAGCATTACCTCCCATTGTTCATGAACACTGATCATCCAGAATCCAAGGAAGAAAAGTGCTTTGCATCTGAAAGTGCAGTTTTTTCCTTGTAATAAGCAAACATATAGGCAGATGTTGATCAGTAAGTGCATTATTGTCACTGTCCAAATTAAAGCTGTAATAGATAACATTTCCAAGGTAAAATATGCAAAAACAACTAGTATTATGTTTTGATTGAGAGAACCCTAGCTGCAGAAATGCATAAAATATTGCATAATAATAATAATAATAATAATAATAATAAGAATTTTATTTATTTTGTTTATTTGACCTTTATTTTACTAGGTGAAATCAATTGAGAACAGCTTCTCATTTACAATGATGACCTGGCAAGATGCCCCAGCAGTCAAGAACAAAAAAAAAAGATGACAAAGCAAAACAAAACATAATGAAAACAGATAAAAGAAGACAGCACAGATGAATCCAGGACTCACATCCAATGATGAAGAGACTATGATGTTAAAAACAACATAAGTAACTACTAGAGTGTGTATTAAAAAAACAATATAAATAAATGCTAAAGCGTATGGGGAGAGAGCAGAAGGGAGTCAGCATGTGCAACGGTCAACTAGAGAATGTTGTAGCTTCAGTTTAAACATACAGAGTGATGGGAAAGCTGAAAGTTTAAAGGAATTTTGAAGGGAGTTCCAATCATTTGCTGCAGCAAAACGAAAGGAATTCTGGCCGAAGACAGTGCGGGCTTTTGGAATAGATAGAGAATAGATAATCGCTGGACCTCAGGTGGTAGTTATTGTGGGAAAGGTGCAAGAGCTTAGAGAGGCATTGAGGTGTTTTCCTTAGAAGAGTCTTGTAGATAAGTAGAAACCAATTATGGAGTCGCCTGGTGTGGAGGGAGGGTCAGCCTATCAGTTTATACAGATGACAATGATGATCATAATAATAATAATCATCATCATCATCATCATCATCATCGTCATCATCATCATCAAACTGATTTGTATAATAAAACCAAGAATTGACATTGGTTCATGACACTTCCATTGACTATTAACAGATACAGTTTAACATAACAGTCAGTATCATACACACATCATCTTCTATCTCTGCCTTTCCAGTGACATCACATGATGGCTTGTGTTGATTGGATGGAAAACAACGTGTAGCCTGCTAGAATTTACGACTGTACCGCTGCATAACCTGGCATAGTGACCACTGATACAGACAAATATATCATATAGTCTCAATCTTGCATAAAATGTTAATGAGTCTATAAAGGAGCTGTAAAAAAAAAAAAAAAAAAAAAGACTGGGCTGCTTATAATAAACAGCGTCTAATCTTTAATACTCTATATGACTAGACATAAAGAATACACTTCAAAATAACAGAAATCAAGATGTAGATGTGAACACGCATAAACAAAAGCTGTGCAGACATAATGGTGTCTACAGTGTAGATTATCTGAGACTGCTCTGCACTACACCTCTGACTTAGTGCTCCTTTAAATCTAACCGTGCTAACACGCTCTATGTTACTGAGAGAAGTGAAGATTAGCATATGACATGACAGATTACATTAAATCATGTCTGCGCCGTACTTTATGACATTAGCCTCTTAGCCCAGGCATACAGATGCATGCAAATGCTCCCCCAAACCCTCTTATTTAAATCTGCTGCATGACATGGCACCTTTGATATGATTATTAGTCATCTAAGCGACTTGACTTCACCCTCATCAGATAGGAGATGTCAGCGAAGGTGAGAAATGATGGCCACTTTGAACATGAACCTTGACAGGCTGCGCTGAAACACTGAAAAGCAAAGACAAGGCGACTGACTGAGAATGATATTTAACAAAGGATGGACATGTGATTATTTATTCTTTTTTTACCATTGGATGATTTTTTTGAAAAACATTTAGCATTTTTTTAACCAAAAAAACTCATTTACTCTCTTGTGAAATATAAAAGAGGAGTGTGGTTGAGGATGCTGTTGTTCTTTTCATGCTGTCCAACTCATTAGTAACAGAAGTCAGTCTGTCTCAGTCATAACTGCCGCCCAGATGGCTCTCCAATCTGCCCCATGTAAAGAGTGAATCATCATAATCACATATAATCTGTTGTTTAACACATGGTTTTTCTTCAATTTTTTTTAAAAATTATACACTACAGTAATACATAAATCACGCTCTTCCTTTTTTAGATCCCAAAGCAAGACAGAGATTGTGAGTAATCACAAGGTCTGAACGACTATAATGATCTTGATATTTCAACCTCATTTCAATTGTCAGTCACATCCAGTGTTTGCATATAGCGGTACCCATGGTTTCCTACTCTTTGGGGAGGTAGGGACTGTAGATACTTCTCTCCAATTATTCCCAGTGTCATCGGAGAAGCCCCCAACACCACTTCAGTGTCTTGTCTGTGCTCTGTGGTCTTTAATCTTAATTATAAAGCTATCATTACAGCATGAACCCTGGGCTGCCAACAGTGGAGCCCTGGGCTCATCTGCTCCAAATCAATCAAACTAAGTTCTGCACTGGAGGACTTTTTCTCTTTTTTCAATCAGGTCATTTTGATTCTCCCTAAACTCATTTTCATAATTATGCTTGTCCCTTTTTTCTAATGGAGTAAAAAAAAATACTCTACCTCCTGAAGCTTTACATGGTCAATTCTGAATATTTAAACTGTGCTGCAACCTTGAACATCTGACCTTCCTTTAAGAACACTGTGACAATAACTGTTTTACTATTTTTAGCATCAAGCAGTGCCTCAGCGAATGATCCGAATGATCAGAATTTGTCCCCTGCAGAGCTTGTTAATAAAAGCTTGTTAATAGAGGAGGATGAGATGAGCACAAAATAACTTCAGCAGTTTATTGTTTATGAGAAGGTGTTAGATATGGAATTATGTGTGCGAAACGCCCTCCTTCACACTCAAATTGTCAGCTTCTGCTGTAAATCAAGGCAGTAAAATTGGATGACAGAGAGAAACTTGGCAGGAGCCAATGACAAATTCTCTCTATCTCGAGTGCAGCTGACATCTTAAAGCTGTGATCAAGTGAAATAATCAAAGTCAGTCAGTATTTCATTGAGAAAGTACGTTACGTCTACATGTTGGATGGGGTGAAGGGGGTCAGGTGATTTATCTACAATAATACAAAAAAGGGGTTTGGAATAGTTGGACGCTAGCTTGGCTTTTACCTTTTCGTAGCTGTTTTCACAGACACATCTACCACACTGCCTTTAAGAAGATGCTTCAGTGTGCTGCCTGCTGTTCCATAGGCCTGTGTGATGTGAAGGAAGTCTCTGATATGCAAAAACATTGTCCAGAATTGCAATGATGATATGCAATGCAATAAATAGAATAAATAAGCAAATAATGTGCTTTTTAGCTATATATGTCCTATGTCTACACCACTAACATGCATGTGTGTATGTGCAGATCCATTCATTGCATTGTCCTCTGCAATGTGCTCAGCTTTTACATGTTCATGTCACGATGGATGAAAACATGATTTATCAGTCAGCATTTATTTAGTTTATTATTAGTTGTTGTTTTTTTTAATTTCAAATATCAAAACCCAAAAATAATAGATTTTTGTAATAGACT
>JAPQRQ010000019.1:20158457-20182111 GCA_037367365.1 Apogon talboti | reverse complement strand
CAACACTGATTCACCAGTAAAACCCATGGAGTTGGATCAATGACAGTGGATGGAGACACATGTTTTATGTTCAATTACTGATATCTTTGCTTAAAAAAAGTGCCTTTTTTCACTTTTCTGTGTTTCTGATATAAAAACCCTCAACTTTAATCTAAGCTTTTATGAACATCTATGTGATCAGTAAATTGAATATAGGAAAATACCTGGTTTTCACTGAAAAAATGCAAAATTCAGAGGATTATATTCTAACAAATGGTGATAAATCACTTAAGAAAGGTTATATTAAAGAGAAAAATTAATTTGGGAACTGCCACAAAGGCAGTACTGGATCTTTATGGGTTAAATTAGAGTTCATTGGAATTTAATCTGGTTTACAGATGAGTCCTTGTATGTGTAACCCAGGTTTAACCCTTAATGGTAACCAGTGTAGCTCTGGTTTTGCTCTGTTTTCTGCGCTCAAGCTGTTGAAACGATGTTTCAACACCAGAAACTGGAGGCAAACCAACCTAATGTAAAAATAAAAGCCTCTAAACTTTTCTCAAAGTTTCATCTCTGCCTTCCTTTCAACATGAAAAGAACCTCCAAAATATTATGTGCTGCTGCAGCTCCATTAATGGACACATTCACAAAGTCACATGACATTTGTCAGGCTTGAGCTGCCTTTCAGAAGGCTGTCACACAATATGCGCCCTCTCCTTCCTTTACTGTCATGGCAGAGTTGCGGCGTCGAGACAGTGCCCTGACCATGAAGCTCTGCACTGTGAATTTTTATATGCCATTGCCTGGAGGTTAGAATCTCTCATTATGCCGTGTTAGATTTATTAAAATAGATTATGGAAATGTTAATTAAGTCATTAATTACATTATTTAAGCAGCATTGACAGATAAGAGAGTGTGTGTATGTGTGTGTGTGATGGGGGGAGGGTGTCGAGCTCCCTGGGTGGTTTAAGAGGATGTGATTGGTGACAAGGGACACTGTGGAGATCGCGTCTAACCGCTAGCGCTGACATGATACAAAGTGGCCTACCCTGCTCTCTCACCTCACGCTACTGTCTACAGCAGTTTGCAGAGCTGCCTGAGGACGAGAGGCTCATCGCCCTTTTGCAGCTATAAGTGTACACAAGGGTACAAATGCGCCGTCTGAAGTAACAGCTATGCTACGGCGTGCATAAGTGAGGAGAATTTGGCGCATACTGAGCACAGCGTTTAAAGTGTATACGCTCTGCATTCTGCTTTACATTTTTCTACATGTGAACATTTGGCCGAAACATTTGCTGTGGCATTTGAGCAAAGGCCTCAAACCATATTTCCAAGCTGTTCCAAAACACAACAGCACAATTGTAAGATGAATTACCCATGAGTTGATACTATGGACTCCCTTATCTGTTGACAGTTTAGTTACCACAAAGCACAAGAAATGTGTTTTCCAATTCTCGCAGAATTGAGCTTTTCTTTGCCGCATCAAACCTATATTAAGGGAGGGAAAATTGCTCTGATCAAAGTTGATAAGTACAAATGATAGATGTTGTAAACAAGCAAAAGGCTTCAATCCTGATCTGAAGCATTGATTTGCCTCCGCGGCCAATTACTATCTGGACTGAGGTTATGCATTCAGTCAATCTACAGGGAGAGGGAGGTTTTTGTGTTTGGTTTGGTTTTTCTTCCTTCTATTTTATGTTGTACTTTTAAAATGTGCTTTTAAAAATGCAAAGTGCGCAAGTTTTTTTAAAATATTAAATGCATTATAACATCAGCTACATGTGCCTCAAATAAAACAGATTGAGTCTTTATTTCTCAGTCTTCCATCTGGTCAGTAGGCAGGACTGAACGGCTACAGGCCTGGATATTTTAAGTGGCGACTGATTGTATAAAATGACAGCGCATGAGGCTGTCAAACCACCTTGCAGTCAGGCGATTGTGATTAGCTCCAGCATCAGTCAGATTATCTTCAGCAGCCACCAACTCACTGACGTGAGCGTTAATGCACACAGAGGTGAAGGATCCTGTGGCAAACGCTGACCACTGGACCAAGGCAGGTAATTCCACACCACGAATGTTTATGGGTTACAGAAGAATAAAACATTTACACACTGTTCAGACGTTTAGGACATTGGACCGAGGTGTTTCTCTAAGCTGCAGAACACTTTGGTAAGGCTTGTCTTATGCATATTATCATGTTACAGTGGCGGATCCAGAAAAAATGGAGGGGGGTGGGGGTGGAGGGGCTATATACACATACATGTGTGTGATATCCTTCTCTGAATTGTCATATTCCTGTTTACAGAACATACCCTGCATTACAGTCATATTTATATACACTTTAATCTTAATTAACCCTAAGGCTTAGATGTAAATGTCACGTCCCGAAAAGTACCAAATAATCAGATAGAAAATAGGTCGGTCTGTAGGATAACTGGGGTTTAGCTCAATAGGTAACGCTTTGGACTGCGATGCTGAAGACTGGGGTTTGATTCCTGGTCAAAGCTGCAATTATTTTGTGCACCGAGGGCACTGGTAGGTAATTCCGCCATTGTATTAGCAAGAGATACAATTAACTGGTATCACTTAAAAGGTGTTATTTATAGTGAGATAGTGTTGTACTATTTTTTCCCCCATCTTCACATTTGTAGGTTTCAAGTTTTGATTCACTTCACTAAATTTAACAACTGCAGGTTTAAAGCATCAATCCCTAAAGTTACTCTGTTTTAGTCCGACACAATAACAGTGCTTCCGTCATGCAGTGGCAGGAATGTCAGTTTCCTTCCTGCTATCTGTGCATTATCGCTTTGAAAGAACAACCTCTGAGCTGCAACCACATCTTGAAAATGGCTTTCACAAATACACACATCTTCTTATGTGCTCTTTTCTTTTGTAGAGATTTAGTGGTCTTGCTACCATGATGCATTCTCATCTGCACATGTTCCACCAAACCATCTTGTCTATTGACACTATTTTGGAAATGGATTGTTGCAGCACTCTGCCTAGGAACTAACTAAATAATCTAAATAACCTTTACTCCTAGTCCTGCATGATAGTCAAATTAGGTGGGGAGACATATCTTACAATGGAAGCCCATGTCTATATAGCAAGTGCTAACATGTTAGCCCTAGCCATTGTATAAGAAGATACTATATTGTATATTCTTCTACTGTTCAAGAGGCCAGACGCAGCTTATTATCTCATGTTTAAGAGTGACTGTTTTTTCTACATAAATAGTTAGAATATAATAGGAGTCAATATATCACACATAAAAACATGTTAATATGACATATATCAGACTCCAGCTAAACTCATTAACCCATAAAGACCCAAATATACACTGGTGACCAAAACCATCTAGTGATCTAAACTGTTTAATACCTGTTGATCCACTAATCCTATCAATACATGTAAATAATTGGTGTAAAACGCAGTTAGTCATCTTCTCATGATCATCAGATATGACCCATTTAGATGTTCAGACACTCCGTAGTTACCGTGAAAACACCGTAATCTTCTACAACATTGATTTACCAGTAAAACCCATGGAGTTGGATCAATGACAGTAGATGGACACACTGGGTGTATGTTAAGTTAATGTTATATTTTACTGAAAAAGTCACCTTTTGTTCAGTTTTCTCTGTTTTTTATATAATAGCCCTCAAATTATGAATTATTGAATTAAATGTAAGAAAATACCTGATTTTCACCAAAAAAATGCAAAATATAGAGCATAATATTATGATAAATAGTGATAAATCACTTGAGAAAGGTTAAATAGAAAGAAAGAATAATTTGGAAGCTGCCACATAAGTAGCACTGGGTCTTTATGGGTTAATATACACCATATGGACAAAAGTATTGGGACATGTTGAATTCAGGTGTTTCTTTTCTAACAGGGGTCTGGGCTACAAAACAATAACAACAAATGTCATAATATAGTTTTATATTGTGATAAATATCATTGCATAGCATTGGTTAGTTTTGTTTAAATTCTTATCTTTGCTTTTAAAATGCCTCAGAGATGATTTTACTTAATTCCTCTCAACATTAAGGTTTTTTTTCTTTGCTTTTTTTGTTTGTTTTTTTTAATCCATGACTATGATTTTAAATGTTCCACCTCTAAATTTGTAAAATATGTTTCGTGCTCTGACTGTAAATAATAGTTTTCTACCACAGCTAACCATTTACTTTCTCCACATCTCACTTAGGAAGAAAAAATCTCCCAATAAACTTTAAGGAAATATTGATCTTTATGTCTCAAACCAGCATGAACAGGACAGCTTACAACTGTAGCCATGATATGTCCCAATACTTTTATCCATATAGATTATAAACATCAATATTTCCTTTTATAGTATATATGGATAGCACATGAATGTAATTCAGGCAATATAACTTATTTAACAGCATTTACACCAAAAATTAGATCAAATTGATGGTTACACTCATTAAAAATGGACCTGGACTGTGTGGTAGGCCAGGCATTACTTTGGGTTGTTCAGTTTCTCTCATACACTCTGTTAATGGGAGGAGCAGGACTTAATAAAAAGATTAGGATTATGTTATTATACTAGAAAGTTATTTGGGATGAGCCAATTTATGAAAGTATCTAAGTGGAATAAAACAGCAAAAATATGTCCGACTGTGAGTCATTTTTCGTGTGTCCCTGATGTTCGTACCTCCGTGGGGTTTTCTTCTCAGGTGTCTGTCCAGCTACCTCAGCGGTCGGTACCGCCAGGCTGAGCAGAGCGCTTTCATAGTCCGGGCCCGGCGCTTTGAAGAGGACGGCGGCAGCTCGGGCCGCTGGGAAGGACCCGAGGCCACCTCAGCAGCAGCGGCAGGTCACGCTTCATCAGTGGCTTCATCCAGTCAAGTGGAGGAGAGGAAAGTGGATATAGTGAAGAGTGGATGTCTCAGCTTTTTACATGTGTAGCAGAGGGAGTTTACAAAACACACATCATCTGGGAATATAACAGCCAGTACACATATCATTTCATCAGCATAGCATTTACACTTAAAACCAGTCCTAGAGATGTCACATAGTCCTGTATCCCTCTATGTCAGACCTGGATATATTCTCACATTTTGCAAATTGATGGTAAGGAGGAGAACGCACGCATCTCGCCATGAGTGTGTTCAGAATCAGAGAGAGAGGGAGAAAAAAAAAAAAGCGTCTGAAATCACTCTCTTTCCTTAATGATGCCCACACAGAGACAATGGGGCGCCGTTCTGATTAGTGTCACCTGTCCTTGTGCATCTCATCAGCTCCATTATGGCTCCATCTCCCATGCTTCTCCTGCTAATTGAATAGCCTGTGAAGTGGTGACGAGGACGGGGGCGAGAGCAACGTCTGTCCCGCTGCTGCTTTAGAAATGAGAGTAAAGCTTCCCAGTGAGACAGTGGTCCTTAAAACATAAACCATTATCATACAGATAGAAACGCTGCTAACGAGTAGCCCTCATGTTACAGTACAATCACATCATGTGCAGATTATGTCCGTCTAGGACTGCTTTACATTAGTGTGTTCATTTTAGTGGGGACGGATGCAGTATTACATACAGTATTCATGGCAGTGACACGGTGTGGACACTATATTTTAGTTTAATTGTATATTCATACAGTAGCACATGGGAAATGAAGGATCAGTTAACAGCAATAATCTAATCTGATTTTAATACTGGTAATCATTAAATTGGTCACAAATACAGCTTGGTACTGTTATTTTCTTTGTTTTTATCCAATATTACAGCTTATGTTGCTCTAAATAACACAGTGTCATTAAAATGCAACTGTAGCCACTAAAATGTTGCCATTGTACATTTCTAAGAATCACAGATACATACAATGTCAGCATTGATGTAACAAAAATATGTTTTATATCAACTTTTATTTGCTTTAAAATATAGTTATAATGATTTTCTCAATAAACACCAGGTGTTTGAACTGTACATTGAAAATACAAAATCCAGGACTTCGTCGCCAAAAGTCCAAACTCCTGTAAATGTCTAAGTTTTGCTGGAATCAGGTATTCAGATAATGGTCATGGTCTGATTTAATATTATTAAATACAATGTGAGTTTCTTTTTTATAAAATCTTTTCAAACTTTTTCTGTATAATCCAAGCCCTGGGTGCTTTTTCTTTAATGAACTAAGTGCTGCCAGTGTCTAAACCTACTGTTAAAAAAGTTTCTTGTGTTTGAGAAACGTGGTTGTTATTGCAGCCTCATTCTATTCTCTCAAAATGCTACCAATGCCAAGAGCCTACAATAATGATATGAAAATATTTAGAAATACTGATGTGAAATATATTTTTGGTTTAAAACTGTTAAAACTGTAGGTGTCTATGGTTCACACAGAGGTACAATGGTAACATTTTATTCAGGTGAATGAGTTGCTCACATCCCAGAAAGAATAGTCAAAATCAAAATAGCAGATTCTAATTCATTCTAAAATCTTTTCCTAGTATTTTTATACTCCAAATGGTTGGATCCTACATTTCCCATAATACAACCAGAATCATCTCTACATCATCAGTTTGACTTTATCTTATTAAAGCTCTTCCAGAGCTACACAGACAGTGCGTATTGCATAATGGCTTACTTTACATAAACTGTCAATAAATACTACCCTGTCAGTATATTTCATAGCAGAATGACTTGTAAATGAACTGTTACATTGATTATCTGATTTTTGTTATTTAACCATGTTGTGAAAAAGTTGTAATATGTGGACACAAATAAAAACTGAGGCAGGCCTCTATCTGCTGGTCACACTGAAATATGTAAGATCTTTATTCATTCAGGCAAAGTATAAACAAATGAGATATTATTTAGATCTACAAAAAAGAACTTGCAAGTCTTTTATTTTGATTGAATAAACATTACCAGCTGTGATGCAGGGCTGTAATGTTGGTGCTGCTCCTGCCAGGCAGGAGCTCTGCTGTTATCTGCATGTGCCTGAGGCACAGCTAATGTAAAAAGATCCTCCTCACTCTGCTCCGCTCTGCTCGGCTAGCAGTGAGCTCTGCAGGCTTATCCTGCTCAGTCCCTCTCCGTTTCACCTCTTGGTCACAGCCAAGTGACTCTCAGCTGTGCACCGCCTCAGCTCGGGCCTTTCTCTGGGCAGAATAGAAGAAGTACGGCAGTATCTCACTTTGCCGTATCTGCTAAATGCCACAACAACAGGACTGCAGAGGCTTCCCAGTGTCCCCATGCCTGTATGGTTCCAGGGCTTAATGTGTGCGTGTGGGGCCAGATGGACACTTTCATGAGTGTATGAGTGTGGATTATTCTGCCGGCTACATCTGGGGCTCCACATGGTACAGCAGACTGCGGTAAGAGAGGCAGGTGGGCACAGGGGGAGGGCACTCCTTCAGTGAGCTCTCTTACATCTATACCCACCGACAGGGCATTGCCACAAACGGCACACCGAAAGGTTACAACATGATCCAGCCAGACAAATGCCTCTGTGAGTTCTGGCGAGCAGCGTGTGCTCTTTAATCCATACCTTCCTGTCTGATGGCTACAGCCGCCTTTCTTTAGAATGCACTGATTTTACAGACACTTGTACCAAAAGATATTCCTCCCTGTGTGCACATATTGGGAGCAGTTTGGAGTGCGGTGTCTTGCTCAAGGACACTTGGAAATATGGACAAGAGGAGCTGGTGATTGGACCATCAATCCTGTGATTAATGGACTCCTCTGCTCTGCCACCTGAGCTACAACTGCTCACAATCACAACATTTTGATGTTCTGTTCTGATCAGGTGTCGATGACGGCAACAAATAAGCTATTAAAAGATGTGGCATTGTAGTAAAAAGAACAAAAAAATTTTGATTCCATATAAGATCACTTAAATAGGGTTAATATTCACTGTGTGATGATATTCAGTGCATTCACATGCACACTAATATTCCACTGTTACACTAAATGACTGTTACACTATGACAGTACAACTCATGTAAAATAAATATTACATTGATTAAGCCTTTTTTTTCCCCCAAATGTAGTATTATTCATTTAAAGATACAATTAAGACATTAAGCACTACTGTAAACAGACTTGGGAAATGTTTTAGGTTAGTGTGCACTGTCAAACTTTAGTAAATCTGACAGTTTGTGATATTACTTCAAGTCTATACCATACGCCTTACTTTACCGTCAGTCAGTCTCAATGGAAATCGTTAAATCCGAGGAGCACTTTACAAAGGCACAAGATTCCCCTGATTAAGAACACCGTTTTTACGTCAGAGAGCGTGATCCACCTCTGTCTCAGCTGGTTGGTTTGTGTTCGTGTGTAGCTTTACAGGTGTGTTTTAACAGGTTAGTTTGAAACATATTTGACATCACTCAGCTGATATGAAGTTATTTGAATGTTTTAATATAGATATATTACAAATTGCACCTTTAAGATATATGTGACATGTCCATTATATTTGGTTTTTTGGAAAAAATTTTCAACATGTTTACAGCACATTTGGAATACGCATCTCACTTGGCTTTCTTTCCACACATTATCTCTTACCTGTTTCCAGTCAGATGTGTGCGTTGTAGACGAACCGACCGGCCGACAGTTTTTAGGGCGAGATAGAGTTTCGTGGTTGAAAGAAAAGCTCACATTTCTGGTCAGAAGGCGAAACACAACTACTTGTAAACATTATGAGAAACCTGGATATCGACAAGTATTTATGTACAAATATCATAAGGAGGTTGAAGGAATGAAAAAGGGAGGCTGTGCTCACACGGTTAAACAGATTCACTGCTGGAAATCTTTGAAAATGTAATAAAGGGAAGCAAAATGGTGCCACTTTTCATTATTTTGTTGTGACAAACAACATGATAGCCCATCATTAATCTGAGTATGCATTAATGCTTGTAAACAGGAATGTGAGTAGAATATACATTTTTCTTGAGGCAAAAAGAAAAAAAAACAGCCAACAGTGTAACTATACTATGTAAATATACTATAATACACTGAGCATGCTCACAAAACTCAGCACCAACTTGTTAATGGCCTCCACTCATGATAGATTGAATTCAAGCCAAGGCCTTTGTGATATCAGAGCTCATTAGACGAGTCCACCTCATAATGAGTGTCCAGATCCATCAGGAGAGATAAAGCTCCAGCTCCGTGCTGACTGAGATCCAGTCAAACACACCCACAGCGCTCCAGACCACATGTGAACAAGATATTCACTTTGAAGCACCAACACACAGATCTGAATTGGTGTGTCGGAGAGCCAAATGTCCTAGGTTGTGAGTGACAGGGGATTCGCTTTAGAGTTGGCTACCTGTTGAGGAGGATTAAACAAATTACAGATGGTGTTTACCCATGAAAATAAACAAAGGCCATCTCTATTCAGACGGTGGCTAAAATGGTTTTCAACTGAGGTCATATTTTAAGAGGAGAGAGATTAGTTGGTTAGGTATAGTACATCACAGAATCATAGGATTATCCATTCTTAATTCCACCTTTTCAGACTCTGTAAACCAAGGCTTTACTTGTGATTCCAGGAGATTTACACTAGTATAGAATAGAATCTTTATTGTCACATTGTACACCAAAATGTAAAAAAAAAAAATCATACACATATAGATGAGAGTGTACAAATTAAGTAGAAATTATAATTAAAAAACAAGGAATTGAAAAACCCCACAGAAAGAAAAATGTGTGTGTGTGTGTGTGTGTGTGTGTGTGTGTGTGTGTGTGTATGTGCTGTCAGCTAATGCTAACGCTAATGCTAGGTACAGTGTGTATTAGGATGGGTAAAATGTAGGAACCAAACTTCCCTATGTGGATAATAAAGCAAGTTAACATTTACCTTTAAAGTTAAATCTTAACAGCATTTAGGACTGTACCTGCCTTTAGATAAAAGTTATTTTTATGTCTGTTCGTCTGTGTTTTGATTGTCTTGAAATCAGCAGTTCAGCACTTAAAGGTTTTGTCATATCTGAAGGTCTGTTTTCAGTTGGAATCAAACTGTTAAGTCCAAAAGTCCAAGTTAAATGAGATACATGTGAAAGAGTCTTAAGGCTAAATAAATATGATCACCTCTGGCTCCAGGTCTGGGGTTAGATTCCAGCGCCAACCGGGTTCTTTCTGGGTACTCTGGCTTCTTACCACCAAAGGCATGCATTTAATAGGTTAACTGGTCAATCTGAATCACTCATAGGAGTGAATGTGACGGTGAATGGTTGTGTGTATGTATATGTCAGTCCTGTGATGAAGTAGCGACATGTTCAGAGTGTACCCCACCTTTACTCATTGGCACCCAAGCGACCCTCACAAGGAATAAGCCCTTTGGAAAATGGATGAAAAAAAAAAGGTACCAATGGCCAAAACACAAACTCAAGCATTTAGATTGACAGCATTGATAGAACCAATGGGGCAGTGGTTCCATGCACTTGTAACAGTAACTAGTCTTAATTTACAATGGCAAGAGACATAGGAAAGTGTAGATATTTGTTCTAAAACAGAGGTGGCAAAAGTAAAAAGCTGTCAGAAAACTTAATTTACAGACACCTGAGGACTAACATTAAAAGTATCTATAATTCCCACCTCTTGTTCTGACACTCACTACTTCAGCTGTAAATCTTTATTATCTGTATTGCATTGATAGTTGAGACCCGTTGTTGAACAGCCTTTCCACGTATTAAACGTTCCGGTACATCAAATGCATACCTCTGTACTGCAGATAGGAAGTCATGACTGATGTTTTTCTGGCCTGTGACAGAATCACACATGACCCTGAGATCACCTCTGAAGGACGAAGGCTGCTCAGTGTCCAGCCGCATATTCTTACCGCCAACGCGACGCGAGCCCAGTGCGGCGCTCTGTGATCTACCACGGGTCGAGTTGAATAAATTAAATGAATTACCAGCTGCCTTGTGCAAGCTCCCAGGATGCAGGGTGGCATGAGCACGCCATTACAACAATGATAAGGATATCTGCATGGCCTTGTGTTAAAGGAATTACACATAGCATCCAGAGCCTTTAAGAGAGTCTGGCAGTTTTGCGCACACTGGCAACTTAGTATGACATGAAAATGTGTGTGGCTGCAGAACGGCTGGCCTGCCTTGGCTCGAGTCAGGGGCACGGAGCGGCTGGCTTGCTGAGATGTCAAAAAAAGAGGAGTGCGGAGACTTATTGTGATGCAAATGGACACGGTATTGTGCTTAAACAATGCATTAATACGTCCCTCTTGAGTAGATAACATCACGAAATGCACAATAACACAAAATGATGTCCTCTGAGGTTATTTAAAGCGATATGACATCAAATCCTGACATTGCAAGAAGTGCTTACGGCCTGTCCGACTGGTTTTGTCTCCAGCTTTGATAAAAACAGATGAAGGATAGAAGGCTGCTTTTTGACTCCTGGCCGCTATATAAGGACAAGGCCATTTACATAATATTATGTATATTGTATTCCACATGTTTGAATGCAAACTGAATTTGTGTTACGCCTTTATGGACAGGAAGAAGCACAGGAAGAGGTGTTGTAGCTTAAACGCAAGACACGTGGCAAGGTGTCCGATAACTTTGTCTTCTACCTGTAATCTGATACTGTGCGGAGAGGAGGGATCGGCCTCACTTCCCCGGGGTGATTTATGATTGAGGACATGTTAATAAAAATATCAAAACAATCTGAGCTCTGGTGGGGAAGATACCAGTCCGCTACGTACATCATACTCGACAGGCCTGTGCAGGGAATCGCCTGCTCGGTGATATTATGCTCGTATGGATGCCCCGTTGCCCTGCTCTTGAATAGAATATGCATCTGTTGTTTGTTTTTTCTTTTTTTTGGAGGGTCGGTGGGGGTAGCACTACTCACACAAGGTGACATTTGCATGAGCATGTGCTACCTGCCTAATAGGTGAACCATCGTGTAATCTCGGCCTAAACAGGAGCACTGCTTCCTCTTTAAAATCCACGCCAAAGCTTACATTTACCTATCAGTTCATTGGAAGTCGTTTTAATATGCCATATGGGTCTGCCCTTTCAAGAGAGCGTCCATATGATACCCGTTGAAGAGCAGGCTGCCACTGGTGAATAAACACCCCATCTTGTTGTAAAGGATGCATTTTTAACACAGTAGAGAGAGAAAACAGTTAATTAAATGCAGAAAACGCCTGAATGAAAATATATAGCTCTGTGTTCACTTCTCTCAAAGATTTTTTTTTTTTTTTTTTTACTCCTCTCTCCTTTGATGGATTTATATCGAGTATGGGCGTGGACGCCGAGTAATTTAGTATGTGTTAAAAGCCGCTGCAGGGATGTAGCCTGTAATACTCACTCAATTCCACTTCCAATATCGCTGTTCCTGAAATCTCAATGATTTTCTGTCTCCATGTCTTGCCTGAACACAAAATCATCACCAAGCACACTGTCAAAAAAAAAGGAAAATGTTCTGAAATTCTGAATCGACTCCAAACATACATTGAAACTGTCATCAGGGCACACAGTGTACTGATGCTCGTCTTGTTAAAGTGTTGCACTAATGCAGCGTTGAAGCTCGTGTGAAAAGCTTTTACATTTTGGTGGGCTTTTAAGATGTCGACTACAAGTGAATCAAACAAAACACTCAAGTGATTTGCTTCCTGTCAAAGGCTTCAAATACAAGACTGTTAATTTCAGTAACTAAAAATGCTTTTTATTATTTCACCCTCTCACTGTCAGTCTGTGATTGACTTTAGAATCAAAATGAATTGGGACAGGTTTAACCTGCTATTCAGGATTTACTGGGTTTTTGTTAACGTTGTCATAAGCTATTAGTTGTTGGTGTTTTTTGCATTTTTAATTGCTGGGATGTGGGGACACAGAAGCATCGCAATAGCAATGTCTGGAAGCACAGGCAAAGAAATCAGTATACCTGGGCTTCTACTATACAAGCACTTAGAAAAGTAGGGAAAATTTTTTTTAAATGAGGCAATAACAACCCAATTAGCCTCTTAGCCTGTCATATGTGACAAGCTGACAGCTGACTGCCAAGCTGAGATGATAATACTGTAAAGGTCAGACACACCAAAAGCAATGTATTAAACACACATCAAACATATCGCAATTAAAAGAAAGAATAAGATGGAAGCTATACCAAAAAGAATTAGCACTACGACCTGGAGGAAGTAATAAAATGGATGTAAACAAGGCAGTTGTGTTGAATGTTGTCATGACATCCCAACATCCTGTATCTTCTCACCCATAGCTGAGGGGTTTCTTTCATTGTGTGTTTGCTGTCACAGACCCCACTGCCTGTATTTTCTAGCTTGTTTTGCTGTGTTTGGGACGTTTGTGGGAGTGGATCTTTGGACAGTGAGAATTTGTACCTCCAGCTACTGAGCATGTATAAACTTAGAGAATCTAGTAACATAGCTTTTTCCTTTCTCTCCTCACATGTGCGACGTATACCTGTAGAGACCGGCTTCCGCAGAGGCGACCATTTTGCACCTCTACGTCTCTACAGGAACCCAGAAAGGGCAAACAAAACATTAGCGTATGGCTTTAGCATCGAATGTTCCTTCAGTGTTGTTCCAATCCAATATCTTTGAACATATTATTTCTTAGATTATTTACCGTCAGAATTATTCTTGGGATACCACTTTGTTTTCTCCATTTTGCATTAGCAATAATCGCAGTAGCCCGCATGTATATAATTCATGGACAGAGGAGCCATGATGTTCACCATTGGTTTCTGTGCATTTTTATTTACTTTAGAAACACAGAGACACAAGAGACGCAGTTCCCAAACATACTGTTGTTTAGAGTAATGTTTCCCAAACTTCTGGTGCCATTTTGAAGCCAGTACTTTGTCATTTCACTCTTTCTATGTTGTCTTTTGGGAGCCAGATGTAACCAGATGCAAGTCTGGGGGGGTCAGAGGTGAGCTAACGCTAAGTGCTAGGTGCTAGCTTAGAGCCTCAGTGAAATGGTAAACTTTATCAAGCACTGTTTAATAAAGTCATTTTACAGTATAGTGATAGAAACATATTAAACACAACTACAGCGGCGGTATAATCATAGACCCACCCACAATGTTCATTAAGTCATCAACACATTACTTGGGCCTAAATTCTCCATATTTTTGCTTTTTGGTTATTTTTATGGAAATCATGAAGAACAATTAATCAGAAAGTCCAAACGTGTCGCGGATTATTCATGTTCCTTTAATCCAGAGGTCATCGGTGAAGATTTAAGGAGGTCCGAATAGAGCAAATATCCTCATGCACAGGTCCTCAGTATCGTCATGTTTAAGTTTAGTTATAGATTAATTCGTTCATATGCATTGACGTAGCATTGTCATTGTATCAACATCTGCACTGTGGGAAGTCAACAACTACAATCAAAGAAAAAAAGCTTTATTTCAATGCCATTTCAACAACATTTATTTTTAACGCAACTCTGTACTCGGGATGATTAAATAACCAAAAAACTCAAAAATTCTGACTGGTAAATGATCTGTTATCCAGACCTGTCAATCAAAAGGCCACACAGCAGATAGTAAAGCCTTCTATTTGCCCTTAAATCTCACTGATGGAGCAAAAATTTACAGATGGACCACCAGACAGTGCAAATAAGATGAGGATGGATGAGAGTCCTGAAAAAAAAAAAAAAAAGACTGACTTAGTATTTTTAGAATGAAGTTCAATACACCTGTATGTCTATTGGAGCCACCCCTAGTGGCTGTCAGTGGTATTACACTTTAAGATACCTCTATATTTTACACTAACCTTAACTCATAAAGACCCAAAGATCCACCAATGACTAAAAGTATCTACTGATGTAAATGTTTGATACCTGTTGATCCACTAATCCTATCAATACATGTAAATAATTGGTGTAAAATGCAGTTTGTCATCTTTTCAAGGTCATCAGATATGACCCATTTGGACGTTCAGAGGCTCCGTAGTTACCATGGAAACACTGTCATCCTCTACAATATTGATTCACCAGTAAAACCCATGGAGTTGGATCAATGACAGTGGATGGACACACTTGGATTTACATTCACTCATTCATATATTTGTTGAAAACGTCACTTTTTCTTCAGTTTTATCTGTTTTGATGTAATAACCTTTGTATTAACTCAGAGTTTTCATGAGCACCTAAATTAAGAATAGGAAATTAAATATAGGAAAATACATGATTTACAGTGATAATTACAAAATACAGAGGATAATATAATAATAAATGGTGATAAATCACTTAAAAAAATGTTAAATAGAGAGAAAAAAAACTTTTGGGAACTGATGCAAAATTACCACTGGGTCTTTATGGGTTAGTATTAATAACGTGATACACAAAATAACTTTAGACCTAAAAGCAATACTTAATTTGAGCATATCTAAAATCGTATACCAGTGAGTAAGTCTCCTTCCACATTAAAACCGCAGACATTGTCAGTCTGTACAACATGTTAATATGCATCTCCTCTCCAAAAGGCTGCAATTCCTTATGTTCCATAGCAGCACAAAAATAACATGATAACGTAAGACATTCAAGTGGAACATGTGGCTTTGGAAGAAATTCCCCCATGAAAGAAATTGCATTTCATGTGAAATTATGTTATAACACCAGTTCAGATGCCACATATGGTTTTGCATAGGCTTCATGTGTGATTAACATGGACTGCACACATTACAACATGAAATACTTCTAAAAGCACATGAATTTCATATTACAGCAACATTGCTCTCCACTACATAAATGATACCCCAGTCATGAGCCCAGAATCCTGGTATAATCCTGATTGATATAATTTTCAGATGCACACCTTAAAATTATATCAACACCTCCATATCATGTCTCACCTTCACTTACCTTGAAAATACAAGTTAACGTCGGCTTCTGCTGCACCACCTCTATTGATTTCCCCATGTTACAGTTCTGAATCACTATCTCTTAACTGTGTTGGAAAAACATTCCTTCAAGACAAATTTCACTCAACATGAGCTGCTTCACCCTGACATTGGCAAAGTTGGAGTTGTATAAATGTCAAGAGAGATGTGTCCTCCTTTTGTTCACTGCAGAATTTGCCAGCAGCTCATTTCCTCAAGGAACGCATTAACAAAGCAGTTAATTCTATCATTAATTAAAAGGAATCACAATTCAGTGAACACTTCAAATTAATCTATTGAGATTTGCTCTCACACAATGCTCACATTCTTTTTTCTTTGTCTCATCAAAGACATTGCAGCTTTTTTTCTCGTGTCATTTACGTCAGTCTGGTTCTGTGTAGCTCCGTTAGCAAAGCATGTCACTAACACCACTAGCACTTTGAGTCCGTAGGGAACCATCCATGCAGTTAATGAATATACTTGTAGCGTAAGATGAGGCTTGTATTTGTAAAGATTTATTTTGTAGAATATTTCGGGGTAAGTACTTTAATGAGTTACGCATTGTAATTAGAGGTCATTGTACGTGTTATTATTATTATAATGTGATATTGTGTGTGTAGATTTGAAGTTTATATTACTGTACATACACCTTTATACAGTATGTATTTAAGTGATTATTTACATTAACGTTATGTTAACAGACCTTTTACTCTGACATTATACTGACATTATAGGGATTTAAGAGTCATTTCCTGTTGATGTGACATTGGGTTTGTCATTGCCACGCCTCTTTTATGAGACAAACGGCATGTCCTGACTCTGTGGTGAATAAACATGAATACATTACCACTGATTCTTTTGTCCCATTATCAGTAAAAACACTGGATATGAGTCATATGTTCTCTGAACATTTGTTAAACATGACAATAAAATGGCAGGGGAAACATGGATTTTTGATCAAGAACAAGATATATGTCTCTTCCTAAAACGAATAAATAAATAAATAAACTGCAACATTAGGCACAAAATTCATACTGTTGTATCATGATCACATAGTCAGGAAATAGTCCAGTTCTTTAAAATGCTAAAGATTTGAGCTTTTATATCATATGTTTCATAACAGGAACAGTTCAGTCCATTCTTTTCCAAAGGATGCAGACATGTTAGCTAATTAAATGATTTCTTCTTTTCAAGTGAATTCCTAAGATTAAGAATTGGCCTTCAGAGCAATGGATGTGCTTTTGTAAAGGTGACATTGAACCAACAGAACATCGTCTTTCATGCTCTCATACTCAGTTGTTTGGAAACTATTCCTGAAATGGTTTAAACAGCAACAACACAATGAGGGTTATTACTTACTGGGTCTTGATGATTGGACCTTATTGTTAATGTTTTGCTCATGTTGGTCATTTTTTGCTAAATTCAATAAGACCTCATTGTCATCATGTGCTGCTTAAATCAAAAACAACTCTCCACGAAGTCCCTGGAATGAATGAAATAACATTGAAAGGTACTAAAGACCTCTGTAGTCTTAGATCCCAGCAACACAATGAATGTAGCTGATGTCGATTTTTTTCTTTTACATTTTATTTTATGTGTTTTAATCTTGTATACTTTACCCCTCTTGATGTTTTTTTTTTACCATTAGTGCCCATTTTCCTTTGTGTCTTTGTGAAATTTTATTATCGATGTGCTGTGAAATGTTTGTTCAAATTCTTAAAAAAGCTAATATTAGTGTCATGTTTCAGACTTGCTTCATAGTTGTGGAGCATCTTTGCCTCAGCTCAGCTACAGTTAAGATGGATGTTGAAGTGTTGAAGTGAGCTGGAGGACGTTGTCTTAATGTTATGGTTTTATAAACAACCTTAAGTAGTGATGTGAGGTTTATGTCTAATACTGAGACAAGAGACAAGCACAACCCTCACCCTGGTGTTAGCCACAGTAGCATGTAGCATTAGCAGGTTAGCACATGGTTCAGAGAAAAAAAAGAAAGAAAAAGAAAACATAAACCAGGGGCCAGGAAAGAGTTTTGAAATCTAAATCTGAAGGATTTTTTTTTGTGCACAAATAAATAATTAAATCCTCTTTACATTTTATGGTTATTTGGTGCTTTAACTCTACAGTTCTATTACAATAATATAATGTTTGGTACATTTATGAAACTCTTAACAATAATAATAATAATAATAATAATGATAATGATAATAATACAATGTAAAATACCAGACATTCTGAGATTTACTATTTACATTTTGATATTTTATTGGATGAACTATTTCCATAACACAAACATGATTCTCTGTGAAAAGAAAAACTGCATTGGCATGTTTGACAGTGAACAAATGCAAACTGAGTTTCTTCTGTTGTTTGGCAACAACAATATGCAAGGCCCAGTGTAACATAAGACACATACTGTATTTCTATATTACTCATTTTTATTCTATGTAAAGGCTGTAAAATGTTACATTGTATGAATGGTCAGTAATGGCTAAATGCTGATAAATAATTGTTACTTTCATATGCTACTTGTGTGAGAAGAGGAGAAAGTTAGTCTAAGTATAACTAATTAAATGTGATCGCTGTTGTACGTAACATATCACTGCTCTATACAGGCCTAGTTATAGTGAAATTCATGTGAAATTAATCCAACTACAGTGTTTTCTGTATAAATCCCTCATTTTGTCCAGAATAATGCTAAATTGTTTCATAACACCAGCAAAATGTTTGATCTGGCCACTGGCCACGCTGAGCTGTTTATCTCCTCAGTCACTGGTTATAAATACTTGGCGTCTCCACAGTATGGAGCTACTTGGAGGGTGATAAGGTGCTAATTAGCAACTGTTAGCACAAGTAAAAAACTACATGCACAGAATGAAGCACATCTCGCCGTTGTCACCGAATGTTCCGCCGATGATCCTTTCTCCTCCGCTCGCAGACACAGAGACTTGAGAGATGTCCCTTATTAACACTGTGTACAAGAAACTCTCTTTTTTTTCCTCCTTCCAGGCAAGCCAGGTCTGACAAATTAAGGCTGTGGAATCATTAGATTAAGATAAGAACTTATCTTTTTCTCTGAGACAGACTTTTATCTATTGTATTTTTCTTCTCTCCCATCTCTTTGGTTCCGTCTCCCCCCTCATTCACTGTGAGATTGTTAAAGTAATTGGGATGTTATGTGACCAGAAAGGCCAGATAAGTTTTTAACCCTGTCATGGATTAACCTCTCATGTCTGAGGTAGGTCACAAAAGGTGCAGCTGGAGACATGTTAAGACTCATTTAAGGGAATCTTGATATATTATTGTTCCAAGACGGCTTGTTTTTGTGCAGGTACATGTGCCAGGAGGTCTAGAAATGACTTCTGTTCGCTGTCAGGGGTTATTAAAGCATAAAGTGTATTTTTAGGGTCGCTGAGCAAGACTGCCATGGTGTCTTCAACTGCGAGTACATCATTTAGAAACATTCAACCAGGTTTCATCATATGGTTCCTGAAAGCTATTTTATATGACCTTTTAAAGTTAATCACAGTCATGCTCTGTTGAACTGGTTTAAAGGGAATCTGCGTCAGGAACGAGGAAAAAGGAGGAATCTCTATATAATCTGCAGCGGGATAATTAAAGAAGCTCTCAATCTGTAGCTGAACATCAAATAAACAATCACTGACGGTTGCTTTGCCGACAAAAATGCATGTATAGTTGACCCCGTATCTGATGCTTCTGTGTTTTTCTGTTATTAATATCTAAGGAAAGAATCGCAGCCTGGAGCAGCATGATTAGAGCATAGAGATTTATTATTCTTCAAAGCAGAACATATGAAAAACACCTGAAATAAATGAGTTAGACCCTCATGGCAGCAGCCGGTGCATTTCTGCGATCCCAGTGTTTATAATCCTTTGTTTTAAAGGTCATTGCACCACCTCGTTGATATCTAGACATTTCTTTGTAGCGCTAATTGTGTCTACATTCTTGACCACTTTGTCAGAAAACTCCACACTAGAGCTGAGAATTCAGAGGAGTATATGCTGCTTGTTTACTGCGATCAAGATAACAAGGACAAGTCTGTGAAATAACGAAGGCCGGGCTGATGCAGAAAACAGTATATTTTCCATTTTAATGGTGTTTAAGCGTGGAAGCTGCAAGAGAGATAGCTTGAAAAATGTAACTAAAGGATCGGATTCAGTTGGATCCAAATGGCAAGGGTAGCTGTTGGGCATGATGACGTCCCTTTGATGTAAGCTATAACTAGCTTTAAGCTCGTCTCAGGCGCATCATGGCTGCATCCTGACTGATGTGGGTAGATGAGGACCACTTTGTCGTGTGTGCCAACTGTACCTTTAATTTCATATTCTCTAATGTCTCAGATGGGATGACATTAAAGGCTGGGGTCATTAGTGTATTGTAATGTTTGCCCACAACAGCGTGAGCCGGACTGTCATCTCTTGGAATTTTGTCGTATTCATCAATGCTCTGCATAATAGGATGAGAAACTATTTACATGTTGGATCAAAACTGCCAACGGAGAGCATTAATTATTGAAAAACTGACAAAATCAAAAGACCAGCTTTTTCCTCTTCATAGTTTGTTGTCTGCACAGACTGAAAGCCACTCTGTGCCCAGTAAACATAATTATCTCAATTTTAAAGACAGCACAGGCGTTCTTTTTTTTGAGCGAACATGGTCGACACAAAAGCAAAGGCCCCTCTGTCAACACAGTAAAATAAAGGTTTGTCCTTTGTGTTCCCCAATAGGCAGTAACAAGCATCTTGAGAGGGGCCATGGTGTAACTTCTGGAGAGCCACCTACTGTACAGTCTTTGTTTGTGTGTCAGGCTGCTGATGTAGTTAAGGCTACCACATAATAGAAAGTGCATCATATTGATCAGTGTCACTGTGCGTGCGACTTGTACTGACTTAATTATTGAAAATAAAGCACTGTACTAACAAGGAGATGGACACTGCACTGCTGGATGTTGTGCAAATCCTCCCGGTGTCTTTACAGTTATTTAGCTGCATGTAATCTGATTAATGACAGGAGCCATTAAGATAAAAGCATCAACTACACTTGAGCTTACATACTGTACCCCCATCATACACATGTGCGCAGTTTTATATTACAGAAATTATTAACTAATTTTTCCATCAATTGCTGCGGTTCATGTTTTAACATCAGAGAAAGTACACCTAACTTGTTGTCGTTGCACTGCTCAGTGGAACTTTTGGATTTAGCTGTAATTAATTAATTTTTATGCACTTTCCCTATGGGGGTCATTAAATTTTCATCTTGATCTTATCTTTTTAATCATAATCTGTTTGAATGTTGTAACCTGCTTTTCCCACTGATGCAGTAACCTGTGCCTTTTTTATATTCACAAAATATTTAATGCTAAACCTCCCAGAATATAGAAGAATCAGGGGTGATACCAGCAGCAGACATCACACAGAAATGCAGCCTCCTGTTTAAACAGAGCCATAATGGTAGATAATGAAGTTTGTTTTATAACGCTTCCCCAGTATATACTGTAAATTCAATGCATAGGCAGTAGAGACAGTAAGGACTTGAAAATGCAGACGGATACATTTTACTGCATTTCCCCCCCGACCACAGTGTCATCCCCTTAAGCTGCCAAGAGAGTGTAGGGGGGTGAATTCATGAGGGTCTTCTGTAATAGGCTGGCACACACACAGGCACAGCCTGTGGAACCTTACAGGCTGCTGAAGCTGGTCTTGGCATTGCTTTTGGCAGCTATGTGGTTATGTGCTCTGCTCTACACATTCTTTCTAAAAAAAAAAAAAAAAAGAGAAAGTTTATACTAGCTGGTCTTGCCACTCCTTTATAAATGAGGAAGCCCTTGGCATAAATAGATCTACATGTTCATTTGGTATATTAAGAGAGACACACAGTTAAAGAGTGTTCATTACAATTGTAAATTTCTGCCCTGAGGCCCTTAGCCCGGCACTAGATTACATGAGGTCTATGCTCATGGACAGCGCCTGGCATCTGATTGAGGGTCCAGTGCAGCTAATTAATTTCATTAGAAAGTGAAGTCATCTTCTAGCAGGAATTAATATTTGGAGCGTCATGTTGCTAATTTATTTCCAGATTTAATTAGCTCAGAGAAGAAATGTTGCTTGGGCAAGAGGACTTTTTAATTATCAGCTTGGATAAATTTGAAAATGTTGATGCCTAAGGGTTGAGTTAATTAAAACCTGCATTATTTTAACTTTAATTAGCTCCCATCTTTGTTTTTCTACACCATATGGCCATGTCCTGTAGTCAAATTTAGTTAATTAAGCTAATTAAGCTAATCATTTTAATTACTCAAGACAATGTGATTGGATAGAGGATGACTACAAGTTTATAGCCAAGTACTTGTTTTTCATTAAGTTGAAGGGACAGAGTTATTTCTGATTGCAGTTGGCAAGCATAGCAGAGTAGTTTGAGAATGTGACAGCTCTGAGATATTAAGGCTGAAGTCTAATTGCATTCCTTGATAATAAAAAAATCTTGTCACCAGCACAACTCTTTCAGAGGAGAAATGATTTACTGCATCTCGAAGCTTTGCACTGGTTCTTGCTTGTATGCTGCTGCGTGCTCTATCAGATTAAATAATGTCCAGGTTTACTCTGGTTTACCGTCACCAAGGATGTTCTGATCACTGTGTGGGACTCGGTAACAGATATAATGCTGCTAATGGATGTACAAACGTCTCTGTACTGCTGCTATACATGTAGAAATGTGTGAAACTCGGGGAACCTTTGTGTCTGCTTCGTGTCTTCAGGCCACAGCAGGTTATGAAATTCAATTGTAATTGGGTAATAGGTCTGCGGTTGCTGGTGGGATAGGATGCTGCCCTTCCCCTTTGTGACCCTGGAGTGTGGGATGGCCGATGTGTGGGTCTGTGTGAGCCACTGGCAGCTGTGCGTCAGTCTGGACACAAGCTGGGCCCATCCAGAAGCCAGGCCTAGCTGACAGATGCACAGGCTAAACCCAATAATGAAATAATACTGGGAGACATCATGTCCGTGGTTTCCATCATTGTTAAAAGATTTTGGTAGCGAGTACCCCCACTTAGGTAATTTGTTTCCATGTATAATCCTATTGCTCACTATTAAATTAAACCAACTGGTCATTTCAGTTTGGAGCCTATAAATAAACTGGTTGCTATGTGCATGAGCAGTCTGTGGGACGTCTCATCTGATTAGAGGGGAAGCACTTAATTTCAACTGAAAAAGGTGACCTTCAGTGTCAGGTGACCTCAGTGGTCTGCCACACATATGGCCCCAACGGCTGCAGCAATATTACTAATGTCTGCTCCTAATGTATTTTTACAATCCTGATCCAGGACCACTCTGCACAAATTGTTTTGGACAAATGTTGATGTGTGGTGAGATGGCTAAATGTAGGGACCATTTACATGGTCAAGAGCAGAACTGGACAGCAGATGCCAGCGCTCGGCCCCTCTCTGCTTTCTTTCATCAGACCGAGGGCGGTTAGTCATCGGTATGTTCGTGTTTCTAAGGTTTTGGCGGGCACCAGAGGGAAGGAGCCCCCAGCCTTCTCATAGTTGCGCTGTAACTTAGAGTGCAATATGAGAGCAGAATTAGTCACCACGTCCCCGACAGGCTTTCACCCACTTCAGTGATGTTTCTGTCACCACCTGCACACTGTAAATGGTCCTGTCTCTCACTGCAGCTGCCCACCTGAATGGCTCAGGGTCACGTACTCACCACAGACATGAGATGGAAGACAATAAATCAATCCAAGTACATTTAAAGCTATAATGTGTAAGTTCTCCACATGAAAATATCAAAAAACCACTAGACCCTTTATATACTCTATTTAAT
>JAPQRQ010000019.1:20140484-20150547 GCA_037367365.1 Apogon talboti | reverse complement strand
AGTGTACAGAGCACATAAAATTTAGAATCTTAATATATTAACCAATTAGAACAGATTGTGTGTGTATTTCCTCAAGACGGTTAGGGTTAGTGATAGGGGTAGGGTTGGGGTAGGGATATTGTTAGGGGAAGGGTTAGGGTTAGGGGTAGGGTTAAGGTTGGGGTTAGGCTTAGTGTTAGGGCTAGAGTTAAGGTTAGGGTTATGGTAGGGATAGGGATAGGGTTAGGGGTAGGGTTAGGGTTGGAGGTAGGGTTGGGGGTAGGGTTAGGGTTGGGGGTAGGGTTAGGGTTAAGGTTAGGGTTAGGGTTGGGGTTAGGGTTCGGGGTAGGGTTAGGGTTAGGCTTAGGGTTAAGTATACAGCAAATGGGGGGATGAGCCCCCCAGCTCATGCAGTTTTTTGTGAATAACTTTTGAATGGAAGGTCGTATCGAGATGAAACCAAGGTCTACCCTTCCTAAAATGACCACGGGCTTTCCAACGGTACCAACCACAAATCTGTACGACTACCGGTTCTGGAGATACGGCCGGAAATATCTTTTGTTTACTTTTGTAAATAAATTTTGGCAAAGTGTGCCTGAGAGAGCAGCAGAGAGAGAGGTGCACTGTTTGCACTGACAGACTTGGAGAGCAGCTGCGCTTGCATGAACTCTGTGAGGAAAATGGAGTAATTTGCTGGACGTATAGAAGAGAAACTGCAACAAAAGTATTGATCTCATCATACTAGTATTGATCCGATGCCAATACTCACCTTGGTATCGATACTATCGATATTTAGACCGATATGCCAAGCCCTAGTATTAGGACAAGTAAAATGCACAGACTGAATATCCCTATGGGTTTATTAAGCAGGTTCATCTTTTACATGAATATACTGAATGACCAGGTTTAACATCACCAGTGAAACAGTGGATTTGGGAGCATGAGACGTTATTTTCACACATGGATTGGACACCACAGAGTCCAGACCTGAACCTCGCTGAGAATCTTTGGGATGTTTTGGAGAAGACTTATATCCAGTGATCTGACTCTACTGTTATCAATACCAGATCTTAAATAAAAATTAGCAGAGCTGTGGTTGTTGACATGTATTGTGACACTGCATAATCATTGCGTGGAAACAATTAAATATAATGTGTGACCTTTTTTTTTTTTTTTTTTTTGGGCGGGGGGCTGTCTGGTTGTGTATAACCCCTACATTATATAAACTAAACTAACAATATACAGAATAGTATGGAGTGTTGTCTGCTTTTGATTGTTTTTGTTGCAGTACCACAGTTGGACACTAGGGGAATTGATAGCACTATATTCACCTCAGTTAAAACCAATGAGGGAGAGCTGCAGGAGGAGGATGATGTGTGTGTTCCTGCCTACTGTAACTTTAAGATTATATTCACTCCTTTTGGTTAAAATGAAGAATTTAGAAGTAGCAAGGCACATGTTTTAGCGAAATAAAAAACCATGCAGCCTCCCAGACCGGCCATAAATGCTTAACTATCAGCTAAATCAGTTTACAAAATCCATCCATGTATTTATCACTCGGCATCTGCAAGGTGGAACCTATTATTCCCGAGTAAACAAAAGGAGAAGAAATGAGGTTGGCTAGAATGAGAGATTCCAAAGTAAATTCCCCTGGTTTGCACAGCCTATCATGCAGAACACAACATCTACCCTCTCATAAAAAGCCACCAATCTTACTGAGATAAATGGTAATCAAAAACGTGCGGCAGAAATGAAGACCTAAACTAATTACAAATAAATACAAGGTGACTAATCATAAGTAATCCAGTTGCGGTGCATCAGCAGACTCCCCAGTGAGAGCAGGAAGGAGCTGGAGTTGAAGCAAAGTGATTTCCCTCAGGCAGACATGCCATTTAAGTGTGCTCCATTGTTGTGGGTGAGATCCATTAGCCCTCACTCTGGTTTGGCACATCAAAGCAAATTCTCACATATGGATTATCTGCAAATAGTGTTTTGTTTTTTTTTTAAATATAATTTCAGCGAATCTGAGAACTGAGCAATTGGATGTATTCAATAAGTTGAGACATATGAATATGTGTGTCGCCCATGTGTGCAGCTTATGCATTTGTGTTGATGTGTGCAGGGATGTGTGTGAGTAAACAGCTTAATGGAACCAAGAGGATTTCATAATGGAAAAGGCCGACGTAATGTAGCACGAAATAGTGTTGTCATGATGTGGATTACCGAGGTCACTTTAAAGCAAAAATCAAACCCAAAATCAACTTAAAGGATAATTCATTTTCCAAATCTGATACTCAGAGGCTTCTTTGGCCTGAGAGTCATTTAATAAGCAGGTGAAAGTGGAATGCACGCTCTGGTTATCACCTCAGAAACATCCACCAGCGCGGCCTCATCTCATCCTAAAAGGCCTTAAATCAAATGCAACAGTTAAGCTAAATGAGGATGAGGGTTTTGAAACATTTTTGCAGTCATCTAAGCATTAGTGCGGACTGCATTTTGAGGATATTTACATAGCTATTCCCCAAAATTCCAGTTGTAAGTGGTTTGCAGAGTCTCCAGCCAAAACTCCATTTAAATGTCACATGCAAAAGTGGCATTATCCCCTGAGATTGTTTTTTTTTTTTTTTTTTTTTGTAAATCTGCATATTGTTTTTATGCATTTGCAGAAAAGCTTGTGTATCATTGATCTGCTTTACCCAGAAAATACATGTATTAAAATGTCCACACACTATGTATATGAAGGAAGAGGATTATGTTCGGCCCAAATATATTTGGTTTGATAGTCAGACTTTGTGAACTCCAACACTGACAAACCGTGAAGAATATTTGTAGGAGTCATGTTTAAATGTTTAGCTAAGGAGGCTGAATTCTCATCAGATCTGTTCCTGCAGCTTTGCAACGCTTCCACAGCCCTGAAATTCTGTCTGTTTACTGTTTTGGCCTTTTTTTCCCCCCCCACTTCTATTGGAGATGGTTTTCGCATGAAGGTCTTATCCTGTATTGCAGCATTGTTTCAGTGACAGCGACGGGCTCATGAGGGGCCCAGACGCTGCAGATAAGCGCATCAGCCATTCCTGGGTTCCTCCTTCAGACCTATTAGGTCTTGCAAGGACTTCAAACACCAATTTGTTCTGCAAATAGCCCATTCAATTTGTGGCTGCCAAAGAGAGACACCTCTCTCCCTCTCTGCAGTAATTGAATCTTCAAAGGGACATTTTCCTCTATTTCTGTCAGGTATTAGAGTGATGAATAGCAAACGGTCATTTGAACAGAAAGAGTGGATACATGTTTATCCATTTTCAGTTAGACGCTCATCATGTGCCTTGATGATTGCTAGGCTGGAAACTGAATGGCAGCTCTGTGGCATATTTAATAGAGTTTTTTCCTTACTAAGGCAGACGAGTCATGCACTCATATCAGGTTTTTGCATGAAAGATAAATTCTTGGGCACTTGGCAAATGGGATCTTGTAGTAATTATGCCATTCGGACATAAAGACCCTCTGAAAATGCTTCATTGCTAAAAACAAGGACGTCACACATCATGACAGCACATCTCTAAGTGTTCCACCACCCATTATTAAGAGCATTTCTTAAACCAACTTTAAATCTGTACATTTACAATGAATGAGTCCTTTAAATCTTCAATATTTTTATTAATTAAATACACCATACTGGAGCAAATGTCTCGGAAAATATCACAAATAAATTTCTCTTTCATTCAGCATTTATATGTTGGTGATGATCTCTACATTAGTGACTATGAGCAACTTTCTTCTGTTCGCCATGGGTTCAGGATTCGAGGGGAGGAGGAAGGACTGGAGCTGAGTGCGGAGGGTCAGATGTACTGTAGCCACGCCTGGACAACGACATTTACATGCATACTGTACATACATGGTAGTTTTACAAATACACCAAGAGTGTTTTCATGATTTGTTTTCCACAAAAAGCCACAGATTTTTTTAAAACCCCATCTTTTTTTTTTTATATATACCACCAAAAGAAAGAAAACATTCCCCTTTGACAACACTTAAAATATATAAAGTGGAAACACCATGTTGTTGGGAAATGAAGATAGAAAAGGAAGCGAGGAAAAGAAATGAAAAGTTCCCGGTTTTCCCCCAAAACGTCTTTTAACAAATGTTGCAGAGTTGAAAAGTCTGCATCTCTTTGACCTCATTAGTCTTTTTCTCTTTCCCTCACATCAGTCACAACATCCTCTGCATTTGATTTCATTTTCTCTTCCGGAAGAGTCCCTTGGATCGGTCTCCTTCTTTTTCTTTTTTTTTTTTTTTTTTAATTCCAGGGTCGTGGAGTCCTCAGCGTCCCGATTCAGGTGCATTAAGTGCAAGTATCCACCCATATTTGGGGAAAAGCCAAGGCTGAAGGCTGAGCGTCGGGTATGGGTTGCAGAAATAAAAGTCAGGTTACTGGTTAAGATGGGTAGAGGATTCCTTTGGGGCAAAAGGGCCTGGGAGCACAGCTGAAAGGCTGGGGTGCTGATCCACTCTGTCTCGGGTGACAATGAGTAAGGGCTAAAATGAAGGCACACATCCTGCTTCCTGTACAGCTCCCGCTTAACACACCTGAACAGAAGACACAAAGTACAACATCAACATGGGATCTGTCATTCATCTAACACACGTATTCTACATTTACCACAGACCTGGGTATCAAACTGAGATACTTTCATGGCACCGACTGATAGATAGCATCAAGTATTAAGTATCCTTTCATGCTAAATTCCAATACCTAAAGACTAAATCTCATCAGTCTGACTATGCAGCCAACAGCTTTTGTATATTTTCTTAAATTAAAGATGTTAACAGATAACTTCAAGTTGTGGTAAACATGAATGCAGATATCTATTGCAATGTGTTATAAATGTCTTTGTTTCAAAATAGAAAATTTGAGAAATTATTATTCACAAACAAGCACTGAATCTGTTACTGTTAACAACAGACCATCCCTATGTTTGGGACTTTGTCCATATGCTAACAGTTTTTTAGGTCCAGTTAATGGGTGCAATTAAAAATGATCATGAATGTGAATTAGGCTGCTTAATGTTTCTGTAAATGTTTTCTGTTCAATGTTTCCCAAAGCCCAAAATGAATCCATAAAAGTCTAATTTGGTCCACAGACTGAATATTTTCTGTTTCTTGTCATAGTGGAGTCAAAAAAAATATTTTTTTTTAAATTTAAATTTAAAAGCTGGAATAAGCGCGGGGTGACATGATCTAAAAATTATATCTCAATTTTTTTCAATGCGATGGATGACATAAATACTGCGGATAAAATACAATTAAAAATAGTCTTTACTTGTCTCATCTTTACTATAACTATGTTCACAATTAACATCCTTCAAGACACAAACTGGTTGGTTTTTCATTTTTGTTCCGCAAGAAAGTTCTCCAGTGGAATAATCTCAATTTTGCGATTTAAACATTTGCTTCATGAGAACAAAACATTGATCAATTAAGTAATAAAATGGAATAAGAAAATACTCAAAAATGTAAAATTTAAATTTCATACATTACAGCGAAGAATAATATAATTTCTGCTGCTTTATTCTACTTTTCTGTATGACACAATGATGTCACACCCTAATTCACACATTTAATTCACACATGCCTATAGTTGCTTTGTGTGATAAGGATGCACTCTAAACAATAACATGAGTAGATTCTGAGCTTTTACATTTGATTGGCCTTAGTAATTACAACAACAAATTCAAGGTTTAATATAAAATATATGTGTGTGTTTATCTGCTTAAGTATACGGATTTAGTGTTGGAGTTTGTTTTGTGCTGGGAGCTGGTTGTCATTAGCTAACTCTGTTTCTAAACTAACAGCAAGACAATGCAGTTTTACTCCAAAAATCCAGCGCTGAGCACAACACAACTCCGACACCACCATTAACATTTCAGACAAGAGCATTTACGTCTGCTACAGTACTTGATCAACAATGTCAGTGGTTCAATTTGCTAAAAATCTATGTTTGAAGTTTTGCCATTGTTTCTCCATTGCTGTGTGTACAATTTATAAATGGTAAAGGATGTAAAACAAAGGTCATGTAGGCAGAGCGTTTGTTTAAATGGAGGGGGAACATTCCCATTGAGAAATAGATCTGTATTAGTGTGGACTAGGCCTCAGAGCATCAGTTCACAAAATAGCAGAAATGTTTCAAGCTGACACGTCAACTTTCCAGCAGCTTCAGTCGGGCCCTTGTTTAATTTATTGATCAGCCAGGCTTTGAAAACCATCTGGTGTCCCATTTACTTTGCATTAACTTAAAAGTGCATTCATGAAGCGATTCTCTTTGGTATAATTATAACCACGCTCAAACATAACTGCAGGAGGTGTTCAGTCCTGTGAAACAGAAAAATGCAGGGGAGGAAAGACAATTATCTGTCTGGGTTCCACCAGCATTCAACTTTTTCATCTTTCTTGTTTTTCTTTGCATTTTTTCCACGATTCTGTGGAGCGATTTACTTTTTCCCTTCATCCCTCAAATCACTAGGAGGGCTTCAGTCTATTAGTAATTGCAAACTCCTACTTGGGGTCTAATTAAAGTGACTGACGCTGGGAGGGTCTCACTCCCCTGGGTCAAAGCAGCTCTGTAGGAGAGAGGTAATTTGTCTCTTCTGAACAAAGAGATTAGGAAGAAGCTGGGAAGAAAGCTTAATAAATGAGCATCAAATGTCCTATGCCATGAACGCACACAACACCAATTATGTCACTGCAAAATCGCACATAATCAAAACAATGGTCAGCAGATAACCCTGTGTTTCTGTACGAGTGGTGACTGCTTAATTTTCTCCCTGATCTCCTCTGCCGGCGTTTCTACATTCAGTTTATGTTGCTGTTGAGGATACATGAGGTATATTGATTTTGAGCACCTTTCACCGTGAGCTGTTATCCTCCTGGAAGTGTGAGGCCGTCCAAATTCTGTTTTAGTGAAAGGAACGACTGTGTTTGCGTGCTAACATACTTTAGCAGCAGGATAATTCTCCTTTATTTCACTCACGGAGATAATAAAAGCATCCTGAGACAGTTCCCACTGAGGCTTGTGTCTCTGTTTATTTAATAATTCTCTCTCTGCTATAATTAAAGCACCAGGGCCAATATTCAGATTGCATTTTAGCATCAATAATTCAGCAGTTTTCACTACAATTGATGTTAGCGTATAAATAAACAATGAGGCCTCATATTTACTACACCAGCCATGCTACAAGAGACATGCGGGTCGGTGTAAGGACTTAAACAGACATTTAAAATTAAGCTAGATAATGCAACGGCTTTCAATTTAAATGTGAGGAGCTCTAAGAGCTCTAAGAGCTGATTTGTAAAAGTGACAAGCCCTTAAAAGGCCTGTGACGTGGAGTGGGAGGGTGAGAGGGGGGGTTAATGGAGTTCTACTTCTCCTCTACTCACAAAACCACTCAAGGTGAAATGCATGCTCCCAACAATATAATTCCTCTTTCAGTCAGACTCTGACACACTCCAAACACCTCCCATATCTCTCTGCACAGTGTGTATCAATAAAGCTGCTTGTTGTTGAGGCAAAAATGATTACATCTGCTGGAGGCACAATGAAGCTATCCTGAAGAATGAAGTTATCCTTCGTATATGATTAGGCCTTCTGTTTTGCTTTCACTGGAGGCATCGAGATCAAATCAGGGAAAGCCATGATGACAGCTTTCATGATAGAGTAGCTGCTGCAGCTTGCTGTCTGCGTTCAACCCCGGGCTCCGGATACATATTTTTGGCCCGGGTATAATAACTTAGCACAGGTGATCCCGGTCTTGTTGATAGAATAGTCAAATGCGGTTTTAAACAGTCTATTAAAGGCAGCATGTGTCATTTTTCAGCACAATTGTAAGTCTGGCTCAGGACGGCGAATACATTCAATACATTCAGCGTAACATGTATCTGCTCGTAACAAAGTGAGTCTGAGGAGAGCCGCACAAAAAAAGAGAAAAAAAAAAAAACAACAAAAATCATTTTCACGTTTTGTGATGACAGATTTTCAGAGTGTCATGTTCGCAAACAAGAATGATGGAAAAATCCATTGGCTGTCTGAAAATCAAATTCATCTCTGCTTGACAAGATTTAATATGTGCTGCTGCATGCCTTGCAGTAAAGTTGTCATCAATATAAACAGTAAAAAAGTTGGAAATTACAGATGTTTTTCTTTTCCTGCTAATGACTCAGTGACTGATGACAAGCTTTAAAGCAGCGTATGACTTTCATCACAAATTTTTTTTCACATTTGTAAAATCTGACTGATAGACTAATTATCACTAATCCATTAGTCTTTCTGTGCTTATGTACCTGAATCACTTCCCTCACGGCGAACAACTTCGAAGATGATTCCATCATAAACACAGTCTGCTTGTTTATATAACAAACTGAAATGTCACTCGGGCCTTTTCGGAAATTTTGTTTGCGAAGTGCATTTTGGGAATGGCAACCAAGCGAAAGCGGTTTTTCAGATTTGGCAAGAAAACAAGCCTGTTTGATACAACGTCACAGTCCACCAGACATTTGGGTTCAGCACTCATGAAGAGACAGTGAACTCCGATTCCCACAATGCACTTTGCGACAAAATTTCCAAAAAGGCCTGAGTGACGTTTCAGTTTGTTATATAAACAAGCAGACTGTGTTTATGATGGAGTCATCTTCGAAGTTGTTCACTGTGAGGGAAGTGATTCAGGTGCATAAGCACAGAAAGACTAATGGATTAGTGATAATTAGGATATCACTGGGGTTTACAAATTTAAAAAAAAATTGTGATCTAAGTCATACGCTGCTTTTTTACTTTCAGCTGCCCCTTTAATACTTCAAAATGAGACCACAATGAGCTCTGCACTCTGCAGGACCACGGTTTCTGGCGTATTTCACCAGAGAGAGGGAGGGAGCAGGAGGCGGGGCTTCTTACCTTCTGGTCAGGCAGTAGTGGGTTCGTCTGCAGTGAACTCAAATGGCCGTTGATGAGTGCTGTGGGTCTGTCGTGTTCGCAGAACAGGCTGCCGTTGATGTAGTGGAACCGGTCCCCGGGGACGAGTCGGTTCCGGCAGGTGGAACATGTGAAACACTGCAGGGGGGACAGAGCGAAAACCGTTCACAACCAGGCCCACGGCAAGCCGGTGCTCAGCCTGTTATGTAATATCACCTCTGAACAAACACACATGCTTCAATTATGGACAATTACTGCACATACTTCTACAGAGGTATGAGTAACTTTACCAGTTGAACACACCACCAGGTTGAAAATCTACTAAAGACACTTTTTAAAAATGTTTTACAAATTCACCATAATTTTGGAACCAGATCCAGGTATCTCAGTCTGCATCGACCAGTTATAGTACTTAATAATGATCAGATCCAATACTAAGAATATTTATGGTTACTGAAATCATTACTTTTTCAAAATAAATGTATTTCATGCCCTGATAAAGCAGCTGCCTCTTCATCTAACTGAGACAAACATTTCAATACAACATTAAGCTTTACTTGTGTTTATTAATTTTTTATTGATTTTTTTTTACTTTGTAAGACTTTATGAAAACAAACTTATTTTAGCTCTGTAAAGTTCTTGGAAGGAACTAGTTAAATAAAATGCTGTTGCATAATTGAATATCTTGCAATTAAATATGGTGTTACAAATAAATATTATTGCAATCTATTATACTTACCAGAAGAATGCGTTACTAAATTATTTCTTCATAAAATCAAAACATTTTAGTTTTATTAATGGATTTTTCATAAAACTTTAACAATAACCAATGTTGAGTATTGTTGAGAATTTGTTAGAGCCAAATTTGAATGTATGTTTGTATTAATTTTCAGATTTATTGCCTAATTTAGTCAAATGTTGTTACATTTCTTTGAAGAAAAGACAAAATACTTGTATTACTTGTTATTTGAACTTGGTAACTTGAACGCCTCAACACTGACCCTGTCCTAGAATCTTTATTGCAGTTTTTAAACTTAAGCAATTTTGTCATTTATGCACATATGTATGAATATTTGCTTATTTAAGTTTTCAGTCAACATGGCAAGAAATCCTTGTATTTATTTTATA
>JAPQRQ010000019.1:20124970-20140479 GCA_037367365.1 Apogon talboti | reverse complement strand
TATACACAATTTTTTTTTCTTTTCCTTCTTGTATTTCTGCTTTTCTCAACTAAACATATCCTTACATGTAGGTATACTTATATTTGTGTTAGCCCAAAGTTCTAAATGCCTGTACATTACTAATTCACCCTAAAGCGTACCTTGTGTCTGATTTCATGTTCAACTTCATAGAGTTTACCTTGAGATGGTACACATTTCCCTGTGCCCTCATCACCAGTTCACTGGCTGGAATGGATTGACCACAAGCACTGCAAGCTCCACTGTTTCCAAATAATCTGAGAAAACAGACAAAAAAAAAAGAGGCAGAAGAAGAGAAGGTGTTACTACAGATGCATAGGCTTGTACTTGTGAAATGGACTGTGGCATCCACATGTTTGGCTGCTGAGTGTGTCACTTTATTCACTGCTAAGTTCGCTTTTTCATTCACCTCTAAGTCCAACTTTAGAGAAATACTCGCAGAAGAAAAAAAGAAGAGAAAAAAAATCCAACTAGCAGGAGAAGAAATAGGAAATCATCACAATATCAACAGAAAAATGAAACCCCAGTACTCCGCTCCGCACAAGCACCTAGCTCTGAAGCTGCATATTACTTTTGGTGCACATTTTTTGCAACCTAATAATAACCTGGAACATAAGCAATCAGGACCTAAGAGGATTTGATTGTACATCCAGGTGGAGACATAGTGCCTTTGCCATTAGGACTCCTGTGAATGCTCTGTCAGTGCCGTGTTTCCATTAGAAACCCGTAGCTACTCGGGTTGATATATAATGTGCATGGGTTAACCTTTTCAATCATGGTGTCAACACTTTAGATTTGCTTCTGCTCATCTCTTTCGTCCCTAACCTTCTCTCTCTCTCCCTCTCCCTCTGCCTCTTGATAATGAAATGCTTGCTCCAGCTTCCCTTCTATCTTCCTTCTGAGTCCACAATTTAGATTACTTCATCTCGGTGAGCAGCAAACTGAATGAAATTTCGATTTGAGCAGAAAGTAATTTACTGGGATCTGGACCCATTTGTCATCATATCTCACCGGGTGTTTGCTCTATCACTGCACTTTTCCTAAGCAATCAAATAAGACCACGGCATCTGACATGCTCCGGAGAGAAGAAGAGAGAGGGGGAGAGAGGGATGGAGAGAGAAAGGGATAGGGGGAGTGGTTAACACTGCTGGGTATGAATCACATAAACTTGTTTGGCTAAAAACAAATGAACAAGCCGAGGAAACAACAGGAGGGAAGTGCTGTAAGAACGTCATTTCTTTCTGTTGATACATTCTTGAAGACAATTTTATGAAAAGTATTTAACAAATTCATGCTGCAGGGGAATAAATGCTTCTACTATCCCGACCATAACCCAAGCAGTTGTTAGATATATTGACAAACAAAACAAGCCAGAGCTCTTTGCAAAGGGACAGAAATGGCTTTCAATAAGACAGCCAAGGCAGAAGCAAATTTTGTCTTGGCATCATTTGGAAAGGCTCCATCAAAACTCAATTTCAGAAACTAATTAACTGGAGACTGTTGTCACAGCACTGCCAATTCTCTGCCTTCACTGGGACACACATGATAGTGGAAAATGAACATATAGGCCTTGCTTTAAGACTCTTTTGTTTGTGCTACTTGTGCGGGAAAGCAAAAACACATACACCACTCCTGCAAAGGTGTTTCTACAAATCAAAGATGCTTGAAAATGTGTTCCTCATGTTCATTATATTTATCCTTGGGTGGGTTTGTTTATGGGCAACAATCTGATGATATGATAAGCATGATGACAAAGGCTCCAAACTATCACTGCATTACAAAACTCCACCATATGCATAAAATTAAGTTCAAAAAGTTTACTTTGTCACGTGATCAGATCAGCGGGATTCAGGTTGTATATAGTATCTGAATATTATGGCATACTGTATTTTTAAGGCTGTTTTTGAGAATTAGTGCAGAGGGACGGTCTACTTTACTTCCTACGTGATGTAAAAACAAGCTGCACAAACTCCTGCAGGATAATGTGGGCTAATTGCACACTAAAAAAAAAAATTACTTAAATATACTTGTAAGCCTAGCAACATTGATGCTAAAATTTCGAATGATGTGCCACCTTCTCTATATTTTAATGGTACTCAGCCCACTTAATGACAATTTTTTATATTGTTAAGATTTGTAGAGTAAAAAACTTGGGCAGTGCTTTTATTTAGTGATTTATGTATGGATGTGATCTCTAAAATCCATCATATGCCATATCCGGATGTACATACACACTTACTTTAATCATCTACAATCTTCTAATAAAATATCAAGTTGTACACTGATTGTAAAAATACAGAGGTTTGACTTTTGGTCCGTATTGCTCAGTAAGCTGCTAATGTAGCTACTTCAGTGAGGTTTGCATTTGTAAACACAACACAAAATTAAACACTGTCTGCAACAAATGTTTCCAAGCTAAATATGAATTTAAATTAAAATTGATATAGTGTTTCTGAGAACTGATATAGTATCACAAAACATTATAGTGCGATGCTTGAGTCTATCAATATTTTCATATAACTCTATTCCTGTTAGAGTCTCATCTGCATGACTGCTTTTGAGAAATGTAGACATAATGGCCACAGGACATTTTCACCATGGCTTTTCTATTTGACCACAGAGTGGAACTCATACCAGGTTAATTATTTTACCAAGGGAAGGCTCTTGATAGTATTTGATTTAAGGACCCAAAGCCTTTAGGTGCTCAATTAAGTTGCTATAACGGTTTGAACTTGGGCTCTAATGGCCTCTCCTGCCAGTGAACTACAGCGCCGAGGTGAAGTCGACACCCTGGGTCAGTATAATTAAGGCCAAGGGACTCTTTAATTGCAATGACACATCTGGTTTCTCCCCCCAAAAAATCAGTAGTTGTTGAGAGACACTGGAGGACGGCTTTATCTTGATTTATGTGTCCTCTTCCCTTTGGATTTGACTTTAAAATGTTATTGCCACCTCCGCTTCTGATTAAATTAAAGAACAAACAAAAAAAACACATTCAGAACTGTCTGTTGTCTATAGGCGATGACTATTAGATTTCATTTCACCGCTGACTGCCAGGTGAAATATAGCATGGCTTGCTGCTGGGCTGTCTGGTAAATGCAGACCTCATTCACCAAGGCCTTTGAGTAGGGTAAAATTACCCCACAACAATGATTTCTGCAACACAGTCCATTAAAAATGCCTCTCTACATCAGCAGCCAAAGCACCTTAAAAGCACTAGGCCATATTGATACTGAAGCGGGGCTTTGCATAATGGCAAGAGCTGCATTAGAGAAAGGGGTGGAGGGGCCGGGGTGGGGGTAGATTGCAAGGATGAGGGAGGGCGCGTGTGGATCTGCGTTCGTTTGTGTATGTGCATGTGTTTTAGGAGGAGGGGGGAGGGGAGGTGTCTGTGCAGGGATGGGGAGGTAGTGGCGGCGGCGGCGGTGATGGTGTTGGCGGCGGTGGGGGCTCAGCCAAATTACACTTGGTTAATTCAGAGTAACAGATCTGGCCCCAAGTGAATTGAAGGCCTTGAATTAATTCTGTTATGACAAATCAAGATAAACGTTTCCCCTAAATTGCATGCGATTTAATTAATTTCTGAGATCCCCGTTTTTCCTGGCCTAATAGTTCACATTCTCTTGCGCTGTCATAGTGCTTGAGTGGGCAGACTTCAAAGTGATATTAAATAACCAACTATTAGATTTACCTCACACGTTCTATTGGAAAAGTGCCATTTAATTACCTAGGCTTATTCAATTAAGGGGACAGCATTCTCCCTGAATCCAGCAGCCACAAGTAAATTAATTCTCCCTCTACTAGCAGCCCACAGAAATAATATCTCCTCCAGCTTAAAACAACATGATCCCAACAGCAAACACGACTTTGGCATCGAGTTTGACTTTAAAGTCTTTGGTGGCAGCAGTGCAAGGGTAACACAGAGAAGGTGCTGCCCTGTGATGTTTGTGGTGCGTGAAATCTTTGATTGATGGGAGATGGGGATCATCCCAGGCCAGGCGTATCCCATTATGGATGTGATATGATGCTGTGTTGATCAATCAGATGAGCGTTTTCATTATACAATTCTAAAGCTACAGATGAAAATATGTGTCATATGTGCAGTTTAGCTTATCTGTTGCCGAACTGAGTCTGCCCCTTTAAGATGAGAGAAAAAAAACAGCGGCAAATGGCCTTCACAATAATCCCTCTTCTCTATCTGTCTTTCTCTCTTGCTCTCTCTCAAAAGCCAATTTGGTTAATTAAATGTTTTGTTTGCAGTGTGGCTCTCATTCATTTCGGACACGTCATTGGGAGCGGATACAAGCCAGGGACCAGATCTCATTAGATAAAACCCATCAGGACTAAAGGAAATGGAGGGGGACTATAATTAAAGCATTTAATTGTGTAGACTCACTGTCAGATGTTTTTTCCCCCGCTCCTATCTTTATCTCTACAGAGATCTCATGGTTCCATAATATGCGTTTTAGCTCTTCCACCAAGCATGCTCTTATTACAAGTGGAAAGGTGTATCCACATTTTCCCCCCTTCCAATTTTAATTACGTTATAGTCCCATTATGAATGAAGTACCCCATTGACTTTCTCATCCTTTATATGAGGTGGGTGTGAGTGCACACAGGCACACTTTAGATTCTGAATTATTCGTGCATATTTAATAGCGGTGTAGCATGTTCATGTTGACTGCAGTACTGTTCCTTTTTTTTAGAGAAATAATGGTCGCAGTACACCTAAAAACTTCATGTGTTTAATTTATAAAAACTAAACTTCTAAGAACTTAACATGAAAACACAATTTCATAAGCAAACATGAGTACCACAAAACACTTAGCTGATAAAAAGTATTAGAACTTTGGTTAGCGCCTTCCCCTTTCAAGAGAGCACATGCTGAATGATCAGGCGGTCACATCACTCTGCTCTACATTACCACAATGAGAGTGTCATCAGTGAGCTCTGGTTGGGTGTCTGGCACACCTACTACAATATTTAAAAAGGCTCTCTTTGCTAATTAAATTGTCTTTTTCCATTAAAAAAAAGTCCAGAGACATAATAAATCAAGTCCAATATCTATGTCCCCTGTGCAAACATCTCGCAGACCAAACAGACTCCCTACGAGGCCAGTTTTCTGTCTTTCATTTGAAATGCAAACAGGACAGACGTGCAGATGTCCTGCAGGACAACTTTTTTGCTTTGTGCTCTGTCAACATAACGTTGTGTTTGATCTAAAGAGCTCAACAGAGAGACTTCAACCAGGAACCTTTAACAATCACTGATGATGTTACTAGAATTTCAGATGTTTGGAAGAAATACACACAACTCCTCTAATCCTTGCGTGACAGGTTTTGCAATTTAGCATTGTTTTAATAGTCTTTCCTAAAACAGCCCAGGACTTCTACTTCTGTTACATGTTCATAATAAATAATTTTTTTAGCATTTTATGCAAGATTCTAAATGAGTTGGTTTTTTCAAATACATACAGCAGCAAAGATAAAATGTGGTCATAACAATAATAATAGTGTTTTCAACATTAGTGCTAATTTAGGAGTCGTATGAAAGCATTTTTAAGGTGTTTTTCTCACCTGATGTAGTCATTTCTACAGAGGATCATGCCGCTTTTTGTGTAGCACGACGTGCCTATTTCGCCCAGCTGGGCCTGGCAACATGAGCACTTGAGGCATCGGCTGTGCCAGTAGCTGTCCATGGTGTACAGGAGGAAACGGTCTGCGATTTTGCCCCCGCACCCTGCACACCGCTTCCATGACAGAGAACCTGTGCCCACCGGCGGTGGCTGGCTGCTGCCTCCTGGATTCACCATTGTCCCTAAAAGCAAACACAAACACAGAGGGGATGATGGAGACAGGTCAGACTTCTACTAGACAAGTGTGGCTTTGTATACAACGGGGTCAGGACCTGCGACGAGCTGTCAGACCGAATCCCTAAGGAGACAAATTAGGGAGAATCAAATTATCAATTATCATATTTTAACATTTCAGCTACATGGACATCTTGTTGCATCGGCGTCGACTTTGAACAGCTGTAGACTGCAAATCGTACCACAGCACAATAGTTGATCTCATTATTGGAACAGTTCAGAGTCCTGTTCCGCTACAACAGAGCTACGAGTCATTTAGTGAACTAATCTGCCCTTGATCTCTGTCTCATCCCCGTGCTGTTGCTTCATTGGACCTCTCATGATGAATGTGTGTTAACTGATAACACTGGGGGCCAAAGGAACAATTATGCAGCACGGGCTTTTGTTGAGCTGTCCTAAGAATTTCTAAATAGCACAATACTTCACTTCACAATTCCTCACTCTGTTGCAGTTTGAATAGCTGGGAGGAGGCAGTTATTACAAAACACAAAGGCATACAGTATGAAAGAGCTGAAAGGGAATTGGCTTAAAACTGATATGTGAAACAGTTTGGCTTGTTGGCTCCGTGTTTACCATCACTTTATGCCTTGTAGGCCTTTGACCCAAACAATGAATATGATCTGCCTTGCAACTAAACACATTTAACAGCACCATAATAGGTCACAGAGCTCTGATACACCACAGAGCTGCAGTAATGATGCTAAGTGTTTTAATCTAATGCAGTGCAGGCATTTGTTTCACCCGCAAAATTAATGTGGCTTCTTTCAAATGTAATCCTCTCCAATTTGGTCAGGGAGACTACATGCATGGATAAAGCCAAATCTTTGTTGAAAGGCCGGTAGGCTAATTAGAGTTGGGGAGGGAGGCGGGGGGGAGGGAGGGGGGTGCACAGAGAAAAGCATTCAGTAAGCCCATTAGCAATGGCTCTTAGGGACAAACCACAGCGTACCTTAGTGCTGATTAAATCTAAAAGGAGATGAATCAAAAAGCCGACCTGAAAGTGACTCCCTGGATAAACAAGACAGACCATCGTCAAGTTTCATCCAGAGAGGAGTTTCTTTTTTTTTTTTTTTTTTTTGGGGTGAGGGTTGGAGGGGACAGGGGGGGGCGGGCAGAGAGGAGGAGGAGGAGGAGGAGGAGGAGGAGGAGGGGGTGGCTTTTAACTTAAATGGGCTAACTCAAGTAATTACACGGGCAAGCAATTTAGGCGCAGAGTCATGGAAATAGAGGAGAGTTAGAAAAAAAACATATGAGCCAGCCATGTGCTAAAAGCTCCTTTGGCTGGCTGCGGATAGGAAACATCATCTTTAATGGAAAATAAAAGAAATGTAGCATAACAGCGGTGTTACTGCGGGTGAGGAGAACGGATAATGTAGCTATAATGTCGCGCGACTATCAAATAGCACCACTTAAAATGGAACAAAATAGAATCAAACAAACCAGGCTTTTAATATAACAGTTAACACAGCTGAAATGGAAGCAAACACCCACCTCGTTTGTCTCTTTTAAGTGTAATGGTTGTGAAGTTGAGGGGCTTGAATGCAGGTAAACAGGTAGGATACGACAGTCCCCCCCAAAAAAAGTACAGGTAAAAAGGGGACAGACTAGCGCGCGCGGTCGGCCTCCAGCTCCGCGCGACAGGGGGAAAAATAAAAGAGAAAAAAAGAAAAAGAAAGAAAAAAAAAAGACTTGAGCTCCGATGTTCAGTGGCACAGAGCGCAGCGCCGAGCAAATGGAGTTATCAGATAGTATTTCCACTGGATGGTTCCCGTTTTACTGTTGCTGCTTCAGTGCTCTTTTTTTCGTCGGAACAAAAGGAGTCCATTGCAAAGACGTGATAATTACACTTCAGCAGCGCGTCGTAATGTCCTCAAACCGAAAAGTGCGTCTTTGGTGGAAACAGACAGAGACAGGATTGGTGGAGGAGGAGAATACCGAGGCTTGCAGAGGGAGGCGTAAGTCTATAATTGACTGTCCTCTATAGTCTGGTCTCCGGGTCCCGTTAGCTGCTAGTTCTACATGTGTCGCTGACAGGAAGAAACCTCCAGTAAAAAGCCCTTTTAGTCGTGTGACGAAGGTGTCGCAGCAGCCAATCAGCGCACGGGCCATTTTAGCGGAATAACAAATCCAGCCAATCAGAGAGAGGTGGAGTTGACTCGGACGCAAAGAGGAGGATGGAAACAAACGGCGTTGAACTGTGGACACGGACCCGAGAGGTGCGAAAAACACGCACAAGACATCCTCAAGACTTTCAATGACACTTATCTTCCTTGCAAAATTAATTAATTACTTCATTTATTAGGGTATATACATACAGGATGCTCTGCAAAGCATTAAGTGGATTTGCAGAGTATCATCCTCATAAACCTGGCGCATCCTCTGCTTTATTTATACGGCTTTTTTTCATCTATAAACGCAACCTGCATTGCAACATCCACCAGACCCACGTTGCATGCACCTCACGTCTGAGTTTAATTAGTTGACATTCAATAACTACTTAGTTTACCGAGGGTGACTCCAACCTCTGGGAAATATCAAGGCCTAATAGCTGCGTAGTGGCGCCATCGTCTGTCATTGGAAAAAATCGCAGCAAGGCCTTCTGTCGTTTACAACCTCATTAAGCCCCAGGTCATTGGTTTCAACACCTATTAAGGCTAATCTGCCAGACCTTGATTTGGCCGAGATTCTTTAACTCATTCACTCTTACACTTTTTAGTTTTTCACCATTATGAGACATCAAACACAAGTCAAGGGAAGGACATCTTTGCCAGTTCAATAAAAACTAATATGCTGTTGACATGTTTTGTGGGATGAGGTAATGCAGCTCTTAGATTTTAACTAAAGGGGCTGAAGTGCAGCCATGTAGAAGCACGGGAGGGTTCAAGGAAACAAGTGACGTCTTCAGTTAGACTAAAAATGTGCTGCTATTGGAGAAAAGTTGGTGGAGAAGAAACTTGTTTGAGATTCATCAGGCTGGGTGGTTTTACATGACAAAACAGCTTTATTATAAGATGCCCCTGGCTTCATTAGAAAGACATCAGATGTATAAAGATGGTCTTTTTCTTGACTTTAATTGTTTAATTATTCCTGTAGCTCCAAAGAGATTGTGCTGCATCGAGCTGATTTCCCTTTGGCAAAGCCAATGCTACTCCACCTTGGTTTGAGCCACATTCTCCTGACATTCTCATCAAGCCTCTCACTCACTAGAACAAAAACCACAGAAGATGGCGAAGAATATCCTTTCCACCAAGGAATGATTAATTGATATAAATGATTAAAACAGAGGGAAATTATGAAATGAATTTGAAAAGGGGCCTCACAGGAAAAGCTTTGTTTGTTCCAGGCCTATTTTAATGAGCTTTTCATAACTGGGCAAGAGAAATTATTCTGCTTGTCCTTTTTTTTTTGCAAAATAATTATGGATAGTTGAAGTGAGGAGGAGAACAAGGAGGTGGAAGGGTCAGGGAGCTGGGGGGGATGGGGGGGGGGGCTTACAACACTCTACATTGGTTCTGTCTTACGTGCACTAGATAATTGTCCTGATAGACTTCAGTGTCTGGATACAAGATGGAAAAAATATGACCTTTCGGGACTTTAGGGGTACTGCAAATGTTACATGAGGAATCTTTTTCATCACAGTCAGTACTTTATTTAAAGTTTAGCAAATCAAACATAAACTACAAGCCACAGTAGCTTGTCATACAGAATTGCTCTGAAGTCAGAATGATGTCCCTTACCTGAAGCTCCACCACTTTGTACTGGAGGAAAAAGATAACAAAATAAGACTCATAATGTTCAGGAATGTATAAATATGCACAACTTAAAAAATACATCAGGTGTTCACAGTTTGGGAATTGACAAACAACAATTTGGTGCCATTTTCAAAAGTTATATTTACAATCTTCCAGTCAATCATCTAAAATCTAAAAAATAAAACAGGGGTTTCCATCATTTGACATCTCTTGTAAGCTCCCCCTTGCATGTGCTGCATTTGAATGAATTTCACATTTATGGCATACAGTTGTGTTTTCAACCTGTAATCACAAATGGAAAAGGCCTTGAGCCCATATTGATTCAGATGTTTGGGTCAAATGCAGTGTGTGCCAAATGAACTCTGACAGCATGTTTATCACACTACTCCACACAGCGCCTCACACCCACGCTGTCTTCAAAATCAACAAACAGGCCTTCGTTCACCACCCACTCTCCTGAACCAAAATAGACCTTGCTCTTAAATTCACTGACTACATGGCAGAAATCACACCGGATTACAAAGTTTGGTCTTAGGAATTATTACACATATCATAACTCATGACTTTGAGAGACAAATGTATTAAAAACTTACCACTCGATTCACCGGAATAAAATTGGTATCCATTGACACAATTCGGAACTGGACTTTAAAGGAAAGAAAAAAAGAAATTACCACCTGCAACATATAGAGTATATACTAGGGATCGACCGATATAGATGTTTTAGGGCTGATACCGATACTGATTTTTTTTTCATCAGATGATGGATACAGGCCATTTTCTTGCGCTGATATTTGGAGCCAATAGTGCTTTTGCTACCTCAATTTACATCATAAAAATTACAATGATAACAAAGAGTCTCAGTTTAAAAAAAGAAATATTTATTGAACTTAAAACAATATTTAGCAAATAGTAAAAAGAGGTAGAAAGGTGAGGTAGAACAATTAATGTTGGTAATATGGGTGGGGTGCATATAGTTAACTGTACAAGGGTAAAAGGCTTTCATCAACATCTACAACACAGCCTTGATGATGCATTGCTTGCTGACATATTATAAGACAGATATAATCAGGTCATTGCAAAATGTCCTTTGTCAACACATTTACATAATTCAAGAAAACAATAAACCTGAAAAGTAGCCATTTAAATAAAGTGCTTGATTTGTGGTTTAAATTTTTCTGCATAAAATAAAATGAGCATGTTTTAAGGCCTACTATGCCACACATTATGCAAACACACTAGTAGGTCTAAATGAAAAAGAAGCTCATTTTTACCATAGCTGTTGTTGTCTGCAGCGGGACTGCAGCTCATTCACTGGCTCTTATCACTGAGGCCGTTTTCTAATTCAGTGTTTTTCAGCCTAGTGTGCCTCGGCTGCTGGTGTGTCCTGCGGCGTACGCACTGGGCGCACCTGGCGATCTGTCACGGCGCACTGGTGTGTGTGCCACCGCGGATCGCCGGGTGTGCCGTGGGAGGTTCGCCAATTTAGTCTGGTTGGTCCAGTGGAATCCAGGTGCGCCACGTGGTGCACCTGGATGAAGTGAAGACATTAGTCACAGCACACTAGTGAGTGTGCCATGACAAATCGTCAGGTGTGCCATGGTGCACTAGTGTACTGTGGGTGTGTCATGGCAGATTGTTGGGTGTGTCTGGTGTGTGTGTACTCTGGGTTGAAAAACCCACAAAATTAGAATATAATTTATTTGATCTGCTGCCTGTGAACGCCTGTCTGTAAACCATGATGGGAAAAATAAATCGGCGAACGTACCCGCGCATCAGCTGATGCCGATACCAGTAAAAAATGTAAATATCGGCTGGCAGATGTATCGGTCGATCATCAGTATAAACACTACATGAAAAATACAACCCACGGTTTATGACAGACAGGACCCTAGGGAAGGGCTTCACATGTTGCCTGTACAAAAGAGGTCATGTAATTGCTCTTGTCTGTCTCTTTGTTGCTAATTTGGCAGGATTACACAAACCTACCATACTGATTTGACTGTCACACCACAGTATTCTATTACATAGACTGCAAAACAATTGAATTATGGACCTGCTCATTGCTTTAATATACTTAAAAGAAAGGACTTTCACCATATCTCCTGGCAACTACACATCTGACAATTTGAATATTTGCTGTGGCGTTCCACAAAGGTCAGTTTGTGGTCCTCTGGCTGTCAATCGTGCTCCATCAACATGCTCCATTTTGGGACAATCATACAGAAACAAATGATTCCATTAGCCTTATGTTGGTGATACACAACTGCATGTTTCATTCTCTTCAGACAACCTCAGTCCGATAAGAATTCTACTTAGCTGTACTGATGACATTAATCACTGGATGTCAGCAAAGTTTTTGCAATTAAACTGAAATTCTAACAATAGGACCACAAGAATTACTAGGGTTGGGCAATCCCTTAATCTTAGATTACAATTGATGTGTATTTTTTCAAAATATTATTTTCCTTTACAAGGGATTACATCATAACAAAATTTTAAATCCCAGAACTGTCAAAACTTTCCTTTTCAGCTATTTGTTTTAAAAACTGGCCTGTTTATTAGTGTGATTATTGTAATTTACAAAGAGCATTGATGTGAGTGAGATTTTGAGACAGAAAGTCACCACTCTGAGACAAGGTGCTTAAAGAAATGCTTAGATTACTTCAAGGCCTTATTTGTTCACAGATAAGAGCTCACACAATAACCAAAGACAGTTGGGATGTGAGGAGAGATCTCTGACAACCATCCAAAAGGAACATGAAGTTAGGAGCTTACTGCATGCATTAGACACATGATAATGATAAGAGTCTACATACAGGATGAAATTTAGCAAACAGGATGACATCTTAAGATGAGAATATCATCTTTTTGATACAAAGTGCAATCACACAATCATACAAGATATAGAAAGACCGTAACAGATTAGGACACTTACGTAAGACTAATTAGTAATACAAACACAACAGGGACACAAAATTTTTCTATCAGCATGACATGATTTGTAATTTTAATGTCACTTGCCCAGGTTGCTAGGATACTGAGTTCAACATGTGGTGAGTCTGTTTTACACAGACGCTTTAGAGTGGGACAAATTAGGTCTAAACAATCTTGGTGCATTGCAGTTGTATGTTCAGAAAACTGTGGGTTACTGTCTACTTCATCTAGATATTGTCAGTGTTAGCTATAATAATAATAATGATGCTGATGATGATGATGATGCAAAAATACTGAATTTCTTGTCAAATAAAAAAAGAAAGAAATAACACAGTCTAAATCTCCAGTAACCAGAGAAAAGTACAATAAAGTTGTCATACCTCACATACTTTTTATAAGAGGTAAGAAAATCTCCCCAAAAAAATCTACCCAAAAGATTGTCATATGTTTTGTTGGAAAGATCATCCAGACTTCACCTCAGCTCTTAAAAATATGTCACAGCCATTACAGTGCTCTAGACAGTGCTCTATTTAAAAACATAGTCAAATTAAGGAGCTTCCTGCCCCTGAAAACTGGACCACACTCACTCATCTCCATCAGACTGAATTACTCAAAATGAAAAAAATTTAAAATTAAAGATGGACCAGATCAGTTATTAGGACGTCCATATGAAAATGAGACCAGACTGACTGCTAGAAAAAACAAAAATGATGACTTAATAGTTATAATAGTTTTAGAGAAATGTCCAGTGTAAGTCCATCAGAACAAGGGCTTTTTGGAGCCAACTCTGTCTCTGGCTTCATTTTAGAACCAAGGTTCTTGCTCCTCAGATTCAATTGGCATAATTTTGTGTTACTGCAGCCCTAGTTACTACATTTCCCACAGTACAGCTTGGGATATTTCGTGGGGTTCTTCCACACTAGTTTGTTATGCACACAGTCTGAACCCAACCCCAAAAACTCCAGATGATCTCAGTGGTGTTTTCTTGGATTTGAAACTCCCACAGAGCTACAAATTAAGTCAGTGCCTTATTAAACCCTGTTTAATACCACCAAGTCAAGGGAGGGACTCAACTAATGAGTAGGAAATTCAAGGTGAAATATTATAATATGTGAGGAGTGAGCAAGATCATATAAATGCTACAGAGTTGAATTATGGGAAATGTAGGATCCACTGTTTTTGGAGGGATACCGTAAATTAAGCCAATCCTAATTCTGGTGCCTTGATTTTAAATTTTACAAATTCCTCAAAGAAAAGTGAAATATCTAATTGGTAGAAATCTTAGAAGTTTTTCCACTAAATACGGCACAAATATATTATCTGTCAATAACAGATTGATGAATACATTACACCTGAACCAAAAAAAATTAATCCAGATTTATGGAGTTAGAAATGCAGTTTTAAAACCACTCTATGCTTTTCATTTCTATCTGATGGACTTTTTTTCCCAGTGCAGTTTAAAAGAGAATCTTTTGGATTTACCAACAACCACTAGCAATATCTCTTGAGGAACCAAAATTCTTCTATGCCCTGAATATAGATATAATTCCTGAAGTTGTCAAGTAGTGGCTCAGCATTATGCAGATATTGTAAAGTAGTCCAAAAATTGTGCAAGTACAGCTGAATTTGTAAGTAGTGCAGAGGGAGAAATGTGGGCCATATGAACAGACAGACTGCAGCAGCATTGCCAATCCTAGTACACAGCAGGAAGCGCCGACACTGATATGCTGCCGGTGGACAGTGTGGATGAAGTGAAGACAGCAGATACCTACCAGTTTGCCCAGGTTTGTAGATAGGCTTATCAGTCTGGATGATATGGATGAAAGAAGGAGGATCAATGAGTATTTTGGCCTTCTTGTTCATTGAGGCGCTCTCACCCTGCACAGTAACATTAATTGTTGCCACAGTTCTTCTGGAAACCACAGGGACCTAGAACAACAGCAAACACACCTGTCAGTGAGGGCATCAGGGTATGTTTGACTCTTCAAGAAGAGAGACAAGAATGAGGAAAAGAGGGGGCTCTGCGCAAAGTAATTACTTTCTTTATACAGCATCTTTAACTGTCTTTAAGTGCACTGGCAAACAGAAAAAGAAAAATGAATCAGTAGATAACAAAACAGAGTGAAACAGTAAAACACTCTCTGTTTCCTGAGATCCTTTACACCTTTCAGTGTAGCTCTCTTTAAATCCTGGTCTTATCTGTGTTAAAGTGTTTTTTGCACTCAGTTCTTGATACACCATTTACTACCCTGTTTACACTGTTACATGTATGTTTACATTGCTTACACTGTTACATTTACACATTTTTATACTACTTTTATATTCTTAAATTTTATCTTTTCATACAATATATATGTAATTTGCACATATTTTGACTCTACACTACTTTATATCTTATATTTTCTATTATATATCTGTATCTTATTGTGTTGTTACGTAAGTGCACTGCCGCTGGCAGAGACCACCTGCAATTTTGTTGCACAACTGGTGTAATGACAGTAAAGCCTATTCTATTCTATTCTATTCTATTCTATTCTTTTTTTGCTCTCAGTTCTTGACTGCAGGTAATGTTGCTGTAGAGCACTTCGTTTTTGATCGTTGTGGGTTTATAAAACAGCTACTATAGTTAATAATGAGGCCAGACAAAAATAAAAAACATAAATAGTAAAGACAAAACAAATCAAAAAATAACAAGTGAAAAAGTAAGCGGTGCTTACTAATACTTCGCCCAGTTGCACAACTCTTTGTCCTTCCTGCTCATTGATACCCTGCCTACCCAGGGATTAATTCTGAGTCTTAACTTTCAATCTTTCAAAAAAAATTTCACAAATTTGTAAAAAAAAAAAAAAAAAAGAAAAAATTGGTAGAAAGTAACAATTAACGAGCATGAGTTTTAAAGTTTAAAAATAATCGGGTGCATATTGTCCGATAAA
>JAPQRQ010000019.1:20093335-20115578 GCA_037367365.1 Apogon talboti | reverse complement strand
ACTTTCATTCATTTGTGACAGTTTTATTACAAGTTGTGCAGGTGGCTGGAGGCTCAGGAGCCAAAAAGAATGCCAGATGGAGAAGGTCCAACATGTTGAGGAGTTGTTGAGTTTATAATGGTGTTTGCTTCACACAGTATGACTGTCAATATACTGTCAACTAACATATTATCAATATCTAACAGACGCACTGGACACAACAAGCAGGAATATCAGCGTTCGACAGCTCTTATAGGAATACTCTGCTGTGCCACTCAACAAAGGTGTTTGACTTCGAGGTGTGAACAAACCCAGATTAAGGGCTCCGACGATATGACTTTGTGTAAGCCTCCTACTTTACCATAGGCCTTTAAACTAACTCCATCCTAAATACAGGAAATTGCACATGCTGCCACAGTATCCACAGTGTACTTTCAGACCCACAGCAGTAGGTTTATCGCCTTCCTGGCATTCCAAGAATTTCCACAAAACATCTACAAGCTGCTGCTACTTCTATAGCAAGAAAAGTAGAAAAGTCATACCAGTATTTCATGCATTTATTTCTTATTGAAGTCCCGTTTTTCAGCACATATTATACAGTAAAGGTTGTTTTGTTTTAATATTACACACACATACTTACTAATATTTTTATTATTACTGGATGAAATAATGAATGATTAATGTGAAAGTGGTTATTTTCAGGAGAGTCACATTCATTTGTATCACGACTACTATGACTCTTACAAATATTCTTCCAAAGTCTTTTTTGCTTGTTGGTGCTATTTGGCAGGAAAGATTTGGGCTTAATTTACCATAAAATCTGCATGTGAATATTCCAGACAATTGTCACAAACCAACATACTTAAAGATACACTTAAATGCATTATTCTTATCCTTAGATGAACAAAAAAACCCACAGAACCCATAACACAATGGCAATTTCACAGATGAGAGTTGTGTGGGGTAGTCTAACTCCTCAAAGCGACCAAGTACATTTCATAAATTGGTTGCAGAATCCCTGCATATGTATCTGCTTAACACTATGATACAACTACAGTTTCCAACTCACTGGTAGAGGGAACCAAACATGAAAAAAATATTGTTACCTGTGACTGAATTTTTATCATCTAGTTAATTTTTGCCTACTTATTTCTAGGTAGGTCGCCAAAATATATAAAGGTTTCCAATGGTCTTCCACTATCATGTCACTAAAGTTACCCACACAAGCAATCTGTTTCTTCAATTCCTACACCCTTACAGTCTCACATCTTCAACACAAACCCTCTCTGGTTAGTGTTGCCTCCATTCATTAAAGACAAAACACAACATTCAACCCACTGATGATAAAAAATCATAGCTTTATGGTACTGTTCTTTGTTTTTCTTCAAGGATAAGTCAGGTAATGGTTACAAAGCCAGTGCACTGTACTGCACATCAGACAAACTTAACTCAGATAATAAACCTTAAATGAAGCATTGATTCAGATATTTCCATTCAAACATAATGAGGACAAAACAGAACCAAGACTATATTTATTAGAAATACAAATAAATGCCTTTAAATGCTGTTCTATACAAACTCCACACATAAAAAACCCACTGTGTTTACGGCTCTGCAGAGCCTCTTAGTTTATATACAGCATGGTATCAGTTCAACACTAAAATCTGGGACATTTAAGCATGAAAATGTTGAATAAGACTAACCCTTTTGACAACGGTGGCTGCCCTGCACCTATACTCCAGTTGCTCCCTGTTCCCCTACCAGCATCACTATCCCCTCAAGTCCGAAACACCTGAAAAATGTAGGTCAACATTGCCGTCCAAATTGGATTTGACCTTGAAAATGAAGGTTGAGGTAAACGCCCAAAGAAATTATCCAAGAGCTTCCCAAATTGGACTTAAATACCAAACATGAAAGAGACTGAATGATTTAGTGAAGAATAATACCATTGACAGTGAGTCTGTTTACATACACACCAATACTACGATCAGTATCTGACTTCTGGAGTTGTCAGATTATTCAAGTCTTCATACTGTATAAACAGGATAATCTGCTATGTTTTATCAGATATCAGTAAGTAATCTGATGATGAGAAATCGGATTAACACACCTGGAGTCTTCCCCAATACACCGATGTCTTCCTGCATGTATACAGGTTAATCTGATTTGTTTCCTTCTTTAAGTCTGCGCATGTGTAAATACAATTAAAATAGTAGAAAACGGAAGTTACGTAGTCAAATGTGAGCGAAAGATAATAAGAAGTCTGAGTCTACCATCACTACGTGCGTATGTAATCTGAAAGAAATCCAAAAATGGCCTGGCACATCTAAACCAGGGTTTTTCAATTATCGCATTTTTTAAGTGCATGTAAATGTATTAAATCTGATTATTACAATGACCTGATTACTCCCAGTTATTGGGCTTTTATGGTCATGTAAACAAGCTCACTGATGGACCCCTTCAATACCCCTTCAGCCAATGGCCGAGGGGTAAAATCAACTGTTTGCTGTTTATTGTGCTGATTTTTCTACTTAAAAGATATCAGTGTTTTCAAATGATGTATAAATGCAGCACAATCTGTAATTGTTGTCACTTTAACGGTTCAATTCATTCGTTATCATATCCCCTATATCAACATTCAGTCTGAAATGTAACGCAATATGAATAAAACTCTTATACATTACCTTGTCTCTAAATACGATTGCTTAAGTCATGACATCATCTACTACTACATTTTTTATTATGTTTATAACTGAGAGACCTCTAGTGGCAGAAATGACTCAATAGTAAAAACCTATTTGACTGGTGATGGAGATGAGTCTGGGCTGAATTAATATGTATGTACGTGATGTTCAGTATTTATGTGCTATTTTCCCCAGTATTTTATTACTTATCCTGCATTCAGTGCCTTTTCTGCAATAGCAGCTGTGCATACAAGATGACACCACTCTACAAATGGTGGCATCCACACAGTCTTCAGTAAATGTTTCCTTTAGTTTGGTGATTCCTTTAGCTGCAGTAATGATATTGCTTTTTTTCTTTTTCCTTTTAGAGATTTTAAAAAGGTCTTAAAAGTCATTACAGTTGTAATTAAAATGTGCAGATACCTTGGACTTTATTGTATCTTACACAGGTTTGCTTATCTGTCACAGAATATTATTTTATATATATTTTACCTCAATTCTTGGCTTGAAATAGAATACCCTATGAGTCAAAATCGCACACATTGTCAGCTCCACAAAGCATCATTCCATCCTCCAGCCTCTTGAACCTGCTGCTCGTTGAATCCTTGAGCTTCAGTCTGAAATCGGTATCTACATTTCTAAAAATCCATTATCAACAAGATCAACTTACTGGCTGTTTTAATAAAAGCAAGCATTTGAAATCTCCAAAAAGGAGGTAAAATTTGCCAAAGAATTACACTCATATTATTCTGCACAATCTGCCATTAAATTTGCTTTCATTTGCCCTCAGCCCCTTCTTACTGCTGTCTGCTGTATTTTAGTAGAAAACAAGTTGACTGAATTGTAAGCTGATGTGTGAAATGGAAATAAGTTGAAGTGGCAAGGTCAACGATCAATAGGAAGTTAATTAATGAAGAGTATGCAGTGTTGTGAAGTATGGATTTCCGAATGCTTATGATTGTGTTCCAATCATTGAAATGTCACCAGCATCACATCTGAAAAAAACAACCTTTAATTTACCTTGAATTCCTGCAAAAGGAATACTCACTTATAACCGCCAATTCACACTGCACGCTCTACAGTGTTTCTGAACTACAGAGGTGATGTTTGTACTGAATAACTGAATCAATAAATAGAAATAAATAAATGATGTAAAAACAATATGACAAAAAATATCCAGCTATTTTTTAAGTTGTGAGTTTCGGAGCCATCAGAAAATTTGTGGGTACATACTAATGTCTAAGATCTGCTGATAATTTTTAATGACTATTATTATTCATGAATTATGAAAAATACTGTTTTCAGGTCCGTAATTAGTGACACTTTACAATAAGGGTACATTACCTAATTGTAGTTCATGTATAACAGATGTGTTTAATAATTATTTACAAATGTCTTCATATTAAGAAGATATTTATACATTATTTACATTAACACTAATAGAACTATCAATGTGTCATATTCACTAATGTTATTTAAACATTATTTAATAGTGTATGAAGCTGCTATTAACATTATTTGATACTAGACACATTAGTTATCACAATGAACAGTTAGTTACTGCTTATTGCTCATGTGGACCGTTGTATTCTTACTGTAAAGCACTACTTTATGTTTTTTGAAATACATTTTTCATCAAGTGTTGAACATAAATCTAATACCAAACAACCTTATCATCATAATATCAAGCATCCATTTCTATTTTTGACCATTTAATATCTTTGATCCAGGTGCCGTCAAAGACTCAACATGTGGTTTTGTTTTTTGAAATACAGTCAGGGCTGTCAAAATTAACACGTTAACGTGGATTAATCCATCATCATGATTGATCTGATTAAAACTTTTAACGCAATTAACCCATCTGCAGCGCTGAATGACTCTGAACGTCTCTGGTAACGCATTTCGACCAGTCTGTCCAAGTAGAGTTGCCGTCATGCATGCGCAAATGAGCAGTTGATCCGGTGGTGACAGGCAGTAGAACCAACCAATTTGAGTACAAAAAAACCCATGGAGGAACAGTTGTTTCAAGTTGTTTTGTTAAGGGTGTTTAATAAACACGTTAAGTGCATATATATTCCCGTCTTTCTTGAGTCTGTTTGCTCATGCAAAATGAAATGCAATTAATATAGATTAAAAATGAATGATATTTAATTGTGATCCATTGAAATTAAATCATAGCAACCCTTTGATTAATCTGATTAAAAATTTTTATTGTTTGACAGCACTACTATAAATATTTGGATGGTGACACAGATTGTGTAGTTCTGCTTCTGTACATACATATTTATACCACAGTGGATGTGAAATGAAGCAATCCAGATGTGACTGAAGCGTGGACTTCCAGCTTTAATGCAAGGGGTTTAACAAAATTATTGCATAAAACTAAAAGGAATTATAACCATTTTTCAGTACAACTGGCTTTCAGTTAAACAGTGGTGTAAAAATAGTACAGATGAAGCGATGGAATCATGATGTACTATGTCAAAGATAGAGCTATGCATCCACCGAACGTTACCTCCTTATGAACTGACCTGTAAAGATCCAGAGTCAATCTGTGCGAACGATGACTGAGACTGTGTTTTCGGTTGTATAACATAGCTGCAGTATTGTTCAAGCTTTTAAAGTTTGCGTGGGAAAAGTTGTGCCGTGAAAGAGAACAAGGATAAAAAATTAAGTTCTGATTACAATTACGGGACGTGACACTTAGCTGATTTCAAATCAGCGAGGCCAAATTTCACAAAGCCTGTCAATGGTGGCAGCGAGCTCGCCAGATCCCTCCCCAATCAAAAGTTTGCTCTATATAATTTTACGCAATCAGATTTCTCCACAGTCATCCAGTGCAATCAGGTAATCAGAGGGGAGCATTAACAAGACAAATGGGGTTTAAAAAGTGGGTGCACTCTGTTTGCAGGAACTTCCTATGGAGAAGCCCCCTCCCCTGCTTGATTACTCCTATCACCCTCATACAGCGCAACATCCCTGCTAAATAGCTTTCTACTACAGTACAGGCAGTATGTGCAGTAACAAAGAATATGATTGACTTTACATGTAAAATTCAACAGGTAAATTGTTACTCTTAAGGCTATTTATGTCAAGTGATTAACTGTTCCAACTAAACAGTTTCACTCGATGAGTCATATTGTGTGTAATACTGGCTCTGCAGCCTCTTCCATACCTTTCATTAAACCTCATGTTCTGTGATCCAGATTGCACAGTCAGGGTCTATTTATGCCAGTGTGCAGTTTCATTCATCTATGCAGATGTTGCACCAATGTGGACTGAATTTGTGCTGACAACTGCCTACCATCTTGCCACCTTGTGTGGTCATGTGTAGTTTTGTTCTTCCAACCCCAAAATCATCATGTTTTGGTTAAGGTTTTCTTACGTTCACACTAGCCACTAGCTAATTTCAGATCCACAACTGCCTAAATTACATTTCACTATTGCAAAAAAAGAAAGGACATAATATCTACCGAGCAAAGACAATGTGTGAATTGGATGCTGGGAAATCTGCATTGCTGTCATCTTTTGTAAACACAAACTCACTGTATAATCAAAAGCTGCAGCGTAAATGTAGCACGTTTAAAGCCCATAATGACATATAAGACTAAGAATATTACCTTTGTGCATTAATAAAGAGAGAACAATGTATGTTTCAGTGTTACAGATAGACATACAAATTAAATCTATTAATCCCAAGAGGAAAATGTAATGTTCATCATCATAAGAGACAAAAAGAAAGTGTCACATTTACAGAATATTCAGTCTGTTTTCGGTTGTGGAATAACTTCAAACCTAAGTTTTTAGACCACATTTACAATAACTGGATCATAATTTCCCTCTGTCTTTCCCAAGATAACACAATATTTTTTCAACTACTTCATTATGTAGGAGCTCCTGTGAGTAAATACTTCTTAAAAACTAATCTTCCATTAAAATATTGGTTTTCAGGTTGTCTTCAGATCCTCAAAAAGTCTTACATGTGATTGTCCTAAATTAAGGCCTTACTTATCCTTAAAATTGATAATTAATCCAAAAATCTTGGACTCAGAGTTCTTAAAAATTCCACAGATGCAATAAATGATGTTGCCATATTTGCTTTGGACACATAGGTGTAAAAAGTGTTGATCATTTTATCATAACAATGGGAATGAGTGGATCCACCAACAGTCATCCATGGGTGGAAGGGTTCAGGTTTGAGCTTTAGCAGCTTGAATGTCAGTAGCAGGAATATTAGTCATGGAGAAAAATAAATATAAGGTTAACTGGACTGAAAAATGGTTAAGACTAGTTCAAGGCAGTAACTATTATTCCCGTTGTATTGTTATTTCTGTGAACGGAAGTGGTATGTGGTTTCCTCAAATCTGCAGGTACCCTGTTTTTGTGGGTATCTGCAAAATTAAAAATATAAGAATTTGTAAAATATCTTTCAATAAATGTTGGGATCAGAAATGTCCTCAGTGGTCTAAATGAATCTGTGTAACATGGATCCCAAGATTCATGCATAAAATTGAGATATTTGCTTTAACAACACCTTTTCAATCATAACGTTGCATGGCACCATCATTTACATGTTTTGCATATTTCACATCTAAAAAATATTCAGCCCCTCACTGAAATTAATGGCTCTTGTGAATTTTCCTTCTCTCCCTGTTCTAATGATGCATTTCTGGGTAATCTAAGAGATTGACCTCTTCAGACACTTACCCAATCCTTGGAGCAGATTTTCTTAGCTCTGAAGTAATTAGGAAAGACGATGTGAGGACGACAAAAGACAACAGGAAAATGAAATAGGCCCTCTCACTGGCCCTTAGGGTCTTTGCAGCAATTCTAATTAAGCCCATCCAGAAACAGAGGAGCTGGATTGAGGCAGTTTCTCATCAGGGTCCCTCCATGAGCCTCTTTTGTCGTGAACACACAGCCAATTACAAAGCTCAACAATAGAGCGGCAAAGTCTTATACCCTCCACAAAGACGACAGACTACGGAGAGCTCATAATATCCATGAGCATGGAGTGACTTTGCAAAAACACTCTCACCTTTGTGAGCGCTGAAACCAAATATGCATCCATTTTGCGTGTTTTGCAAAATTGGTGGACATGAGAATTACGGGAAGCTTGCAGCTGCATTTCACTGAGGGATAAATGCCCTAGTTGTGCCAAGGGAGCACTCCAGATCCAGTAATAGAGAGGTTTTTCCCAAATATGTGTGTTCCTCTAATTAAAGGGAAACGCATTTCAGTGCAAAATGAATCTGAACAGCTTCCCCACTTTACACCGAGACAAGCTAAAGATAACCCCACTTGTTTATCATCTTTGCATATTAGTCTTGTTGAATAATACGAGTGGCTGTGTAATCTCCAAGCTTGCCAGACCTTAGATTATAGAACTGTCTCTCATTTTATTCATTGTGCACAGAGGGTAATTACCCAGAGATAAGTGTTCCTCTATCAGGGTCCAGTCACTGCGCTGCGAAAGCAATCTCCTCTGACACGGGTCCCGTCCCAGGCTATTTGGGCGACACAGAGTGGGAAGTGGGTACCGGCGGACGTCGGCTGAGTTTTGTGGTTGCCTGCTTTCGGATGAGGCCTCCTGACAGTCACGGCCAGGTGGGCCAATCTTTCAATCAGACAACCTATTTACCATTGCAAAGCTCTACTGCCCTGCCTCATTTATAGCCGCTTAGGCTGCTTGTGATGAAAAGTAGATAACAGTGTACACCCCCCCCCCTTCAACCTCTTTCCTCAGATGGAGAGAAAGCATCCTCTGGGGCCCTCGGACTATTATTTTACTTTCTTGTTTTTGTCACATCGAAAATGAATACTCCATCAAATTTGTAGGAAAATCAGACGATGAGTCAGAAAGTGCAATTAGTCGCCGAAAAAGTCTTCTATTTTCTGTGTGATTTCTGCTGGTGATAAGTGAGGCTAGATTAATGCTTCTAAGAAAAATCAATGAGTGGAGGAGTGAAAAACATACCCTTTAGTGTTGTGAATCTACACTGGAGACGTCTGAACCGGGCACGCAAACGTTCACAGACAGATTCGTGTATAACAAGAAAAACAAGCAAAACAAAAGCCAAACAGTTACGTATTGTTCAAGTTTGCTGCACCACATAAAGAGTGTCTTTCACATACCATGAAGATGCCTCTGAATGTGAAGCACAGATTAATGGCTTTTAGGCTCAGTCAATAATATTTGTGGTCATGTAAATTACAGGTAATTATCCACATGATTACAAATAAACATTATCGTGTTTCTCAATTGATTGTCATTACTTTCGCCATAGAGGTTTAGGGATCACCCATGTTTGTGTGTCTGTGTCTGTCAGCAGGATTACACACAAACAGCATTTATCATGATAGTTGGTCTAGCCAAGGGGGCGGTAACACAGAGTGAGTACTCCTGCAGTATTTTTTGTGTAATCCTGCTGACAGTCCAACAAAACAAGAAAATACTGTCCATGGTGTCAGACAGACATGGTGCTGGTTCTGGCTCTGTTCTAAAGTCTTAGAACCTTGGTGCTTTTTGGGGAACCAGTTCACATCAGTTTAAGGCCATGTATTCACGTAGAGGGGTATTTATAAAAACAGATATTTCCCACCTCTGTTTTCAATAATAACATTATACACACCAGTTTTCAGAAAAGTTTTTATCTACACGAACCCGCATAAAAAGTCAGTAAAGCAGTTATAGATAGGATAAACAGAGGTCACACACATGACGTGGGTGCATTTTTGTCACATACTGTGACGCTCAGGACCCAAAATCTCCACTTTTACCTGGAGTTTTCAGAAATAATCATTTTAAGTGACCTAAACTGGAGTTTTCATGTGGATGAAAGGCAAAAACATTAAAAAAAAAATCTGTTACTCCACAAACTCAGCTATGTGTACACATGGCATAATTGGAATCAAAGTGGGAGAACGTTACAACACATTACTCAGAAATAAACTCCAAAAACTCCACAGGTTCGGCATGTAACTTCTCTTCCTTTTACTGATCTCCAGCTTCACCTGGAAATCTGTTCGGATTGGCACCAAACATTTTATCTCCTCAGATCACTGTCCCTTCATTTCCATTTTCTTCATCTACCTCCTGTTTGTCTTCACAACCAAGGATATGACACGCCCACTGATGATGTTACAATTTATAAGGTACAACAATGTTTTTTTGGTTCCAGCTGAGAAGCAACTTTACAGGTTCTGAACCAGATTTTACGATGTGAACATAGTTCGAAACTAGGTTGAGGAATTGGAACTGTCATGGAGCCCTGCCGGAATGAAAGCCCTAAACCAGGGGCGTAAAACTATCCTTTCATAAAAAAATGTGACCTGAAAAAAAAAAATGCTGAACAATCATGAACAATCTTTTCTTAAGAACAATATTATGCCTCAGCTTATCATTTTCACATGTGCATTACAACTCACAGATCCCAGCGGATCTACAAATGCAGAGAGCTTTTAGTAGCAGATATAACACTGTTAAAATTGCACTTATTTTTCTTGAGAAATTTGAGGTTGTCCATAGGTTATTCACATTTTTGTGAAAGGATTGTTTGTACATGTAAACATTTTTGTAATGTAATTTTAATTTTGCTATTTTTCACACTAAAATAAAGTAAATAAAATTTGGAGTTGTAATTATTTATCAGTTTTTATGCTTTTTTATTATTTTACGGGTCTGACCCACTGGAGATCCAGTTGGGCTGAATGTGGCCCCTGAACACCCTTACTTATTAATATCTTCAGTGTAATTTTAGCACTTTTTAAATTCATCCTGCTGACTGGATTGGACCCTTTGGTGGGCCAGTTTTGGCCCACAGGCCGCATGTTTGACACCCCTGCCCTAAAGCCTTCGTGGTTGTATGTTCTCTTAGAGTTCCATAGCTGAGAATATGTTGTACTTATATATGTAAACAAACCTTTTACAGGATACAAAAAACTAAATTATTTGCAAAAACACAGCTTCACAGACATTGCAGTATGTTTTCTGACCACATTAATATTTTTCCTAATTTCAGGTGTTGTTAGATGTGTTTAGAGAAAGGCTGTGAGTGTAATGTGGACAGTCATAGATCTGTCTAAATCGACCTAACTATCAAAAAGTTAAACTATGTTCATTGTTCATCCTGCTAGTAACAAATAATGTCTGCCACTGCCAACAACAACCATTTATCCAAACATCTGATATTTCATCAGCAAGGACCACGCCACAACATGCGCTTGTACAATATTTAGACAGAGTAATTGAGAAATGAATGTGAGGATGATACGGTTGTCTAGGACAGCTTCGAACCTCTGAGATCTGGCTCAGGGAAAGGAGACTCAGTGTGTGGGGTGGGGGGGGGTGGGGGGGGGTGGGGTCCATCTCAGGTAGAAAATTCCCCAGAGCCAATTAGAGACCCCAGTGTAGTGTCTAGAAACAGACGGAAGCATGGAGCAAGGGATACAGGGATAAACGAGAGAGGGATGTGAAGGCGGTGAGATGAGAAAGATGAGGAATGGATGAAGAAGGAAACGAGGGACCAACAGTGATGAAGAGGTTGAGCAGGTATAAGCAGGTTCCCATGTGATCAGAGGAAGGGTTTAGCTGGCTTTAGTTATCATGGTGGCTGTATTTGTGTCAGACTGAGGTTGGACTGAGTCCAGATCATGTCCCAGCGTACCTGTACTGGTCATGCTTACAACGTTTATTGCACTTTGTGTATTACTTATAAGGAAGAAAGGCGCAAATTCAGTAAAAACATTGCCATAAATGCACCACACTGGACCTTTTTATTATGTGAACTAGAAAAACACTTGGAGAGCGCAGACCTCCGCCAAGGCAGCTTTCTGTAATAACAGCAATATATCAGTCTGTTCTCAGCTACATATGACATTTGACACCATGGCAACATGACTGTATTGTTTGTCTGTTGCTAGGTAACCCACTTGAAGGGTATTGGGCCGTATCGCCAAAAATATATATTGATCCTGGATCCAGACGATAATCTGGATCACCCCCAAAATCGACTCACTTGTTCCTTGTCCCATTTCGGACATTTCCTGAAAATTTCTATAAAATCCGTCCATAACTTTTTGTATTGTGTTGCAAGCTAACAAACAGACAGACCCTGGTAAATACATAGCCTCCTTGGCGGAGGTAATTACGGGGATAGAGCAAGTAAACAAGCAGCAGTCAATGAGCAAGACTGAGTGGAAAGTATACGTTTGCGCTTGTTGTTTGTCACGACCCAGTACTGGCCGATAATGTGTCATCTTATACTGGTGTCTACTGCACAGGGTCAGGGACCAGTCCATCAAAGCCCAGGTAATCGGACAATATTACGAGGTTTTGTCACTGCTGGTGTTAAAAACAGCCCATGAAGGAGGCAACATGTCTCTGACCATGACAGACTGATGGAGCAGCGACTTAGGACTTGTGTGTACTATGAAAGGTTCCTGATGGAGCCACTAATATTATACATGAGATAGCTAGAAATGAAAATTCACTACAGGTACCCTTTAAGACCATTTTGCAGTTGGTTTCATAGTGAGACCACTTCCTCCAAACCATCTTGATGTACTTCGGTGTTCCTCAAACTGTGGGGTGTGCCTCCTAGAGGGGGCGCCAGATCTCTCCTGGGTTATTTTTTTTCTTCAGGTCAAAACATGTAGCAGGCAGAACTAATGTTCACTGCGAACTCATTTTAGGAATGTAGAACAAATAAACCCACTGCCATGGTGATCTCTCATGTGTTTGGACAAAGAGTGTACGTTTGGACAATAAGAATAGACAAGTATTTTACTGGGGCAAAAAGACAAATGTACAGTTTGTACAAGAATATGTACAATATAAAACGGATTCATTGCAGCCACTTTTACTGTTAAAATATTCATTTTTGTTACCAAAAATTTGTTTGTTGTCCTAAAAAAATCTAACTTTGTTGTTATAGTTGAATCATATTTCATAATTTAATTTGGAAAAGTATCGTCCCAGGGAGTGGCCATGTTGAGTTTATTTGTATGGTTTAAGCAAAATAAATTGTTGGTTTTAATTTGCGCAACACATTATTTAAAGAAAATAAAAAATAATGGTTATAACATTTATATTTCTTTCAATAAAAGTTGTACATTAATCACTGTTACAATTTCCTTGGGGTTGAGGGGTGGACATTTGTCTTCCTCCAAAAGGGGACTGAGAACCAGAAGAAGACTGTTCCCATTCAATGAAACCAACCAGTGTCAGATTAATACAGTTTAGGTTTGAAAACAGTTCTTCCACCATTATTCTGAAAAACTCAACATGTAACCATGCGAAAATGCAAAAACATGACTGATGCACTGTCAAGTAGATGCTGATCCAACAGGTGGTGACATAACATTAACCCCAAAGCCATGTGAGCCTGTCTGAAGCCTGTAAAACCTACTACCATCTGTTCCTCAGTACGGTTTTAAAAGTCTAGTTAGCAAGTAACAGTATTTTGGCCACAAATTGCCTCCTGTACAAAAGAAATGATTATGCACACATGACGGCACCAGCCAGAAACCCTGTCTGCCCTGTTTCAGTAACCTAAAACTGTCTACAAGAAAGGCCGAATGTCACATAAGTCATGACCAGGCTTTAGTCTGGTATCAAGTGAAGAATTGAGCAATCGTCAACATTCTTTAAATATATCAGTCTGTTGGAAACATGGAAACATATGTGTCATAACAACTTGTGTAACTGGAGTTGAGTGAAAGAACATCAATAGCAGTTCATGGGAAACTCAGAAACAGATGATGTTTACTGCACCACCAGAGACAAGGAGCAAATAGTAGACGTCTAAAAAGTTTGCATTATATTTGATTTAGCTTTGTTTTGTCTTTGCTTTCTCTTAAACCAATTTAAGACTTTATTACGTTTATTACTTGTCTGATTGCCTAACGGGTTGGATTTTCTGCCTCATTTAATCTATTTTAGTCACTGCGCTTTGAGTTTTAACAATCACTTTTGCTAAATCCAATGTTAGAATAAGCCAAGAGCCATAAAATAAGACTTAAGTGGAATAAACTATAGTTTTCTACTAGATAATAAAGTCCTTCTTGGCCAGCAGTTCACATGGAAGTGAAGAGTGGAACTACAGTGGTGAAACAGGAAGGGAGGGGGAACTTTTTCTGCAATTATCTCTATTTTACATAGAGGTCATGCTAATTTATTTACAGTTTTTCTCTGAATGTCAGTCCAATAAGTTTAACTTTAGGTCTCTCAGCGGCATCAACAAAGGGACGCTTTCTCACTGTAAAGTTAACACGAGTTGCCCCCAATTATGAACTTGAGAACAAAGTGAAAATAAGGCTATTCCCTTCAGAGCAGCTGCTTCATTTCCCCTGTACCTCTAGGCTTTCGCCTCGGTTGATCCCGCAGAGTCTAAGTGTGTCATGTGGGCACCCAGAGCAAACACGAGGCAGGGCATCTGTCCCTGTGGCTGTTGATGTTTTACCTTTATTTATCATGGGAAAGGTTTTTGCTAAGCGTGCATGTTCTCTTGTTGCTCTGGCAAACCACAAATGTCTGCTTTTGGCCTTTGAGCAGCATTAGCGGAACAAATGGGAGCAAAGTGGTTGTTCTTGGAGGCGAGAATATTACTCATTCCTTTTCAGCACCAAGATTTTCCCAGCTGGTGTGGAGAGTCCAACAGATACAAACTTATTTCTCTCACTTTTTGGCTACTGCTGCCTCTGTGGAAGTTACTGCAAGTTGTGTTTACTCATCAACACATTAATATACTTATTTTTAGTGAGGGGAATAAGACACGATAATTATTGCCTTCATAAAGCCTCATCTACTTTGTATTTTCTATGGAATTGGCACTAAGTTCTGCAAAACAACAAGCTGTGTTTCTTCCCTGCTGATTTCACGCTGTCCTATCAGTCTCTGAACAGCACCATCAGTTACCCCTCTTGCCAAAATAATACACTCCTTCCTTCAGACAAGAGAATAACAGCACCAAACCATTTCCTGGTGTCGCATGTTTCAACTCTGCAAGGCTGAAACAATTCTTTCTTTCATTAAAATGAAACACGAGATGCCAGATAATCTCATAAATATGTGTTGTATTCCTTTTTCTGCACTCGCGCCGGTCAAAGAGAGAGGCGGCCTTTGTTTGGGGCTTCCTGGCTCACAGGAAGTGATTGCAGTGGGACAGTGAGGGACACTCATCTCTTGGAAAGGGGAATGCTCGAAGACGTATCCCTTTTTGATCAAGGCTTGCTGACGGATCGCCCGGAGAAAGGCAAATGGGGATCATACAGGGGCCTGATGACAAGAGGCCAATTTTGATGTCCCTTTTCTCTCATTGCGGCGCTTCCCTTTCAAGCCAAAGTCGGCTTGAGCAGCCTGGGAAAATGGCCTTTTACCCACCGTCCCAGTCACAGAGATGACAGGACAACTGAGATTTGGATGGACGTCCACAAAAACAAACTGCATGTGCCTTAATGTTTATGCAACAAATAGGCACAAATAGGCTGTTGATTTCTTTGTACATGTACACTGTTATCCTGAAAGTTGGAATAAACTATTTTTTTGCCTCTTCTCATGAAATGATTGTGACCATGTGATTTATTCTTGATAGATTAAGTGTAACTGGGACTGGTGTAAATATTGAACCTGGTCAACGGTGATTACTGATGTGTATAAATAGGAATAAAAAGAGGAATATATCAATATTTCTGTTTTACAGGGTTTAAAAATGTATGGCACATTTGTTTCTTTCATTAACGTTTACACATTTTTATTTCTATTGTGTGAGGATGTTAATGCAAAATGCAGTTCATGAATTCCATTTCCTCACAATCAAATCTCATAGATTTATCCCATACATATACTATATGGACAAAAGTACTGGGACACATCACACCCACAGCTTGCTGGATTTCCCCTTTCCATTGATTATGATAAGTATTATCATGATAAAAATATTCATATCAGCTGTTGTCATCATCACAATAAATGTCAAATCAATATTTCTTTCCAAAGTAAAGGTTGATTTATCTTGAAGAAACCAGACGATTATAAATAGATTTATATGACTTGTTCAGAACATAAATAAACTAGAGACAGAACATTTTAAATAATTATAATGGTATGATATCAATGTTTATTAAAATTTAAAAAATAAACTCTGAAGCATTTTCTTTGCGTAAATGACAATGTAAATAAAATTAACCCTAAAGACGGAATAAAAACATTCATTGGAATTATATTTATAGCAATATAAAATTATATTGTGACATTTGTCATTATAGTTTTATAGCCTAGCCGCCTGTTAGTAATGAAACACCTGAATTCCATGTGTCTCAGTATTTTTATCCATATAGTGTACATACAATAAGATACAGCTTTCAACACAGGTCACATGACTACACAGATGCAGACACACAAAATAGTAAATGAACACAATACCTTCAATTTTTGTTTTCTTCAAATATTTTATATTCATTTTTAGTTGGTAATTTTCAGATAATTTTAACAGAGCTTCTTAAACTGATTTCCATATTCTATAAAACAGCTTCTGTCAGTTCAATACTCAAATACAGGCAAAATTAAAGGTGGGTGCTTTCTTAATTTTCCAGTTTTAGAGTCTGAGCTTCAGATTAACAATGAGAAGACACCTTTGGATAAATTTCAAGAAATTCAAGTATGATTTAATATTGTTTAAGGTTGGGTTCAGACACTGAGTTGGTCGACAGGGCTTTGTTTAAATGACAAAATCAACAAAGGTGAAAAGTTGAAATCTTACAATGTTAAATGAACTCTAGTGGTAAAATTCTAAATTCTTGTAAATCTGGATGGTCTATATATGAACACGTGTAGCTGTATTTTTGGCTGACAAATATATACATTATATATTTCCATGGTTTGCAGAAATGAACAATGGCAACACTTTTATCTCATGATTGTGTTGCTCTCGTCTACATTTATACTCCATTATAAATGACCACAATCTGCCACAGAAGCACCGAGAAACAAAGCAAAAAGGGAAAATCCACATCCGGAAATTTTACAAAACACAGACAAAGTGAGAATAAAACATGCTCTCTGAAATAAAAGCTGTCTGCGAGCGAAAACAAGGGCGCCGTTTTGTTTCATCCCAGATTGTTTAATTCAAAAATGTTGACCCATGTGAGAAACATTATATCTGAGCAACATCCAGCTCCATATTCAGTGTAACTATAACCTCAAAGGCCACATGTTCTCGCAGTGTTTATAATGCATTAGTGGAACAAACTCTACACTGTACTCTCTTTACAAATCCCACCTGGCCGTGTATTAGTTGCAGATGTGGCTCTCTAATTCATAATGAACTAATAATGGTTTTGTTAGTGCAAGATTGTTTTCCTTTCCTCCCTCGCACACACGGAGTGGAGGTTAATCTTTACTGGAGGTGTGGTGTTGCAGGAGGAGATATTGCACCCTGCATGAAACACAGACTTTGGAATGTTTTGCTGTGAGATAGCAGACGTTGAATTGTCTTCATGTGACTCACTCATTATAAATGGATCAGTATCATTTAAAAAACAGCCTTAACTCTTTGGGGAGTCACTTCTCTTTATCTGTCAGAACTGCAATGACATATTTTATAAGTTAAAAAAAAAAACTCTTGAAGGAACACTCCAACAAACACAAGAAGAGCCGCGTTAAGTTCAGCACCTTGTTTTATGGAAAGTCTTTGACTATAATTTCCATAAATGAAACCACATGACACAGAACTGCAAATTAACAACTTCAACTTTTTTCATCATTTACTTCATCACTTCGAATTGTGATTGTTCTCTGATATAAAGGAGAGCTCAAGAACTAGACATATGAGATAAAGAAGAACAAAAGGCAGTACTTTTTTTTTCCAGTGGAGATCTAAAGGCATCAATTAACAGTCTGATCCTGCTTTTATGTCAACACAGCAGTGAAAAAACAACTTCTCTGAGGCGTATTTTCAGCTCACGAACACGCAGTTATATTGACTAATGATTAGAAGTCTCACTTTTATGTCACCTTGGGGTTCAGTGAACCTACTGATATAATTTATCTCAATAAAGATGCGCCTAATGAACGTTATGAATGCTTACATTTCTGTTGCAACTTATGAATAAATATAATAGCTCACAGTGCATTTGTAATGTATAATACGAGGTGTGTTTTGGACGATAAAAGCATTCAGATGTCATTAAAATAGCTTCATTTTTGTGCCTCATACAGTTTTTTCCACTAAAAAATAATTAAAAAGTTAAATGTAAATATTACTCTCTTCATTTGTTTCAAACTATCCTAAAAGTCAGTTTTCAGAACAAGTGATGGCTAAACTAACACTACTGTATTGTTTTTGCAGTACTGTCAATGTTGGGGGTGGTACTTTTACCATGTTTTTCAGTCTAGTTTACAGAATACAAGCCCTTAGACATAATGTGGAACACCTAAGACTGGAGCAACATATTTCAAATACTTTGGATTACTTCAGCATTGTCTTACATTATTAATGCAAGAAACAACGTGGTATTCACACAATACGGATGACTAACTGAACCCAGGTGAATGTATATGAACATGAAGAATGTAAGCGATAGGTGGGTGGACAGACAAAGCAGTGTGATGTTTTGTCTGCTGACATTAGATGACTGAATTTCTAAACCGTCAATATGTACGGTAAAAAAAACAAAAACGTCCCCAGTAGAAACAGACTGAAACACAAATGAAATGTTCATGAGCATGTGTGAATCATATATACTGAGCCTTTGAAGCAAAATGAAACTAGAACACTGTTGCCCATAAAGTTGGAATTAAATATTTGTATGTGTTTTTATGAAATGATTGTGACAATGTGATTTATTCTTGATAGATGAAGTGTAACTGGGACTGAGTATGTAACCATTGGACATGGTCAAAGGTGATTACTGACGTGTATAAATAAGAGTAAAAAAAAGAGGAATATGTCTGAAAACAAAATTATTCTAACTTTATAAGTAACAACAGAAAAAAAAAGGAGAAAAGGTAGCTTTTACCGTCTGCGTACCCATAGAAAAAATGCACAAAAGAGAAATAACATAAATATCAGTGTAAATGTACTGTTTGGTCAATGATGCAACTTATTTGCCATTATAACTCCATCCTCTCACGTCATGTGTGCACAGGTAGACCGCATTAAAACAGTAATTATTGACTTTAAGAATATGCAGACTGACACCTATTTAAGCTGTAACTACATAAATACATGGATGCTGCTTGTATGGCTTCTTGTGTTCATGTAACAGCTCTGAACACGTCCCCCACTAGTGTCAAACACAATCAATAATCTCATGTCATGTTCATGTCAGGATCAACTACCAACACGTAAATCCCTCCTGCTGCACGTATCGCCAGATGCAAGATCAGCCAATAACTCTACTCTCTACTACTCTAAAAAAAAAAAAATCTGCTTATGATTTGGAATACCTCAGACGTTGCCAAACACTACACCAATTATGCATTATGTACTGAGCAGCTTATTTTTGTGATTTATCTGTTTGGATTTTAACTGAAGCTCTGAGGAAAATGCAGGAAAAGAGGCATTTGGAAGAGAAAGGTCTGAGCCAGGATCATGTTTTAAATTTATTTCTGGTCTCTGTACTGTAGATTGACTTCTCCTGCTCTGTTGAATATGTTTTACTGTAGAGGTAACACTTGAAGATTTCCCTCAGAATTCTCTCGTTTCAATTCCTTTGAATGGAAACGCAGAGTCGTTCGCACAAAAAAAAAAAAAAAAAAAAGCCGCACTTTGACAAACAGAGACCATATTGTACTGAGGAGTATATGTCATCCAGCTCATGGTTTATCAGAGGTGGGGGGAGTGTGCTGATGACGTGCAAAGAACAAAGCCGGAACACGTGTGATGTGTAGTATTAAATTAAAACGTCTTCCTGTTACTTCCCTCGAAGATTTCACCTCAGCACTTTGATGTCTGACCTGTGAGGAAGGAGTGAATGAAGCTGCATGCTCTCTGTTCCTGCAGCATGTGCACGTATATTAGGGTCTCATTAGGGAATTTTACCCCGGCAAAAGATTTCACAATAAAGAAAAACCAGGATGATAAAGAAAATGAAAGGGGGGGGGGGGGGTGGAGAGAAAGCAGGAGGAAATCCAGAGGAAAGAAGGACTGGGGATATTGTAATTAGTTGCACCTGTTTCCTTTAACCCAGCTCCAGTTTCCCTCTACAAACGCATGCAGATTACCCATCAAAGCCCCTCGTCACTGCCTCTGCTCAATAGATCCTTTGTTGCCAGTTGTCAGGGAGGCGGCCCACAAAAGTATGTAACACAAGCAGGCCACATTGCTTTGGATCTTACAGTACATGCAAGCCTCCACCGGCCACAACAAGAGTAATAGGGAGAGCTTGTAGACACACAGTCTGCATCACTCCAGTCTGCATGGGAGACACTGGTGGTGACACTTCTTTTTTTTTTTTTTTTTTCAGAGGGGGTGAGGATGGGGGGTGACGACCACAACAGTTGCATCATCATCTGTCAACACGCCGAAACAGTCCTGGGCAAGTCAAGAGGAAGAGGAGTCAGTTCAACCACACAAACCTGTTACAAAAACACTGGACACATTTATTTTTCCTTCTTCCTTATTGACTCATACACAGAGGTATTTAGAGTTTTGCTTCAAAGTTTAATGCGTCACAATGTGAAGAAACTTGTATGTTTTTATTGCTGATTGGATCATGACATGACAACGCCTGTAGACTGGTGTCTGTGGAGAGAATGGATGAGAAATCAGCATGGATTTTACCAAAGATGGACTGTTTATGCTCATTCACAAGACTCTCTCAGTGACAGTGTACAATACTGGCTACTGCTAAGAACTCAGGACTCTTACAACCTTATAAGATACAACCCCACTTCCAAAAAAGATCATGCTGTGTAAAATGTAAATAAAAACAGATTGCAATGATTTGCAAATTCCAAAATGTTATTGACAAGAGAATGTAGCAAACATATTCTATGTTTAAATTGAGAAAATATACTGTTTTAAGAAAACAATAAGGTCATTTTGAGTTTGATGGCAGCAACATATTGGCAAAAACTTGAGGGGGCCATGTTTATCACTGTGGAGCATCTCCTATTCTGTAACAATAGTCTGTAAACATCTGGGAACTGAGGAGACCAGCTGTGGGAGTTTTGGAAGAGAACCATTGTCTCATCTTTTTCTAATATAGGATTCGATTGGCTCAACAGTCTTGGCTCATCTTTGTCGTATTTTTCGTTTCAATATTCACCAAATGTTTTCACTCTGTGAAGGTCTGGACTACAGGCAGGACGGTTCAGCACCTGGACTGGTCTATGTCCGAATAGATGCAGTATGTGGTTTAGTATCGTCTTGCTTAAATATGCAAGGCCTTCCCTAGAAATACTGTTATCTGGATGAAGCATATGTTGTTCTAAAGCTTGTATTGACCTTTCAGCATCAATGGTGCATTTGTAGATGTACAACCTGCTTATTGAGTAGGTACTAATGCACCCCCATACCATCAACGATTCTGAACTGAGCGCCGAAAACAAGCTAGGTATCATCTCCTCTTTAAATAAGACGCTTAACTAAGGTGCTCTTTTATACCCGGTCATGTTACTGACCTGTTGTAAATTAACATAACTAGTTTTGCCTCAAGCTGTTTCTTTTTAATACTTTTTGATTTTCCAGCCTTTTTTTCCCCTCATCCCAGCTTTTGGAGATGTGTTGCTGCAATCAAATTTTATTATTTTATTTTTCTTTTCTTTTCTTTATTAAAGCTTTATTTAACCAGATAGAGTCCCATTGAGATTGAGATCTCTCTTACAAGGGCGCCCTGGCCAAGCGGTCAGCGGCACGCGCCATAAAAGAATACAAGTTTTACAGACAGGTAATAACAATGAATTAAAACAAACAGTAATACAGTAATAACGGAAAAGTTAGACTGTTTTTAAGGTGCAAAATTTAGTTGAGGTCACAGCAATTTAAAAACACAGGCACTGTCCGATTGACTCTCGCTGTCTTGTCCGTAAGACAGAACGAAAAGCTTGGAATGACATGAGCTCTGGTATTTTTAGCTCCAGTTGCAGTGTGTTCCGAGCAGAGGGGGCGGCAAATCTGAAGGCTCGCTTCCTCAGTTCAGTCCTAACTTTGGGTACATTCAAATAATACAGTTCACAAGACCGTAAGGAATATTGACTAGTGGATCGTTTCTTTTTCAATATTTTATTTTTGATTTTTCATAGGACAACAATACAGACTAGTGGATCTTTGGAGGAGTGAGGACAGGTATGACAGAACCATACCTAGAAGAGCTTTAAGGTCAGGTTACAGTCAAACAATGGGTCAACCTTCACGAGTTCAAAGACGGCCACTCAGCTTTTGAATATAGTTCACAATGATGAGTAAGGCCATTGCAACCAGTAATAAAACATAGTGCACAATGGTAGTGTTCAAGGACTGTAAACACTTGGCTGAGGCATTCATGTACAAAAGGTCGCAGTCAGAGGCGCAGCTTGCCATTAGGCAAGGCAGGCAACTGCTTGGGGCCCCCAAGCCAGCAGGGGCCCCCAGAGGGCC
>JAPQRQ010000019.1:20063000-20082564 GCA_037367365.1 Apogon talboti | reverse complement strand
ATACATTCAATCAAATTAATGACTGCTCCTGTGATTTATTACATTCTCCCCCTACTTCCTCTGAATATTCATGATTTGTACTTGAGAGATTTTGACAGTTATTCTAGATTATCTTTAGGGCAATTCACAGCACTATTTAGATATGAGTCAAACACTTCTCTCCCCAACTTTAAATCCAACCACTAAGCTATCAATATGTATTAATGAGAACCTATTCATGAAGTCATAGATAAACCTAGTTGCTTCCACATTGACACTGTGGTTATTGGTGGGTTTCCTTCCTGGAATTTGGCACCAAGTCACTGCTCCAGAAGATTAATAACTATTATCAGCCAGATCAAATCAGTGTGGTGTAAACTAGACAGAGGTGGTCCCTGGAACAACATCAAACCCCCGCAAGGACCTTTAAGGAATAATAAATGAATACTAACTGTGGTTTTATTGTGTATGTGGGCTTTTAGTTTTTATAGGCATTCGATTAAGTGCGGTCTGATTTGAGTGTCGCAAAACATAAGGAACAACGAAAATACTTTGCTTTCACTAATAGTCCATGGTTGATATCCAGCAAAACTGGACACCAGATAATTGGCTTTCAGTGAACGTATAGGCTTTAAAATATAGACCCCACCCATTTAAGATGAAACTGACTATTTTTCCGGAATTTATTTACTGGATTTTAGTCTAGGGGCTTCATTTATCAGATTTTACCGATTGATTTTATGATTTTTATGGGGCCAAATGTCTCTTATTGTTTCATTTATTGATCGTTGGTTCACTCATGTGTGAAATCTGCAAATGAATTGCCCATTTGGGATAAATAAAGTTGCATGAAATAATAATACATGCCTTTTCTTTTTCACCTGAAAGCAGAAACAGCACGGCAGTGTCAAACGGCACAGGGAAGATTCAGCACAGCAAACTTAGAGATTATACACAATAAAAAAATACAGTTTCTGAGTGAAGGAGGACATAAATAATGCCATCTAATAGACGATATTATGACACCATGATGCGTTTCATTTAATCTAATGATAGTGTGTCACATTAAAATACACTACTTCTTATTTATTGTGTTTTAGGGAGTTGACCGTCTGTCTTTTGGTTGTTACATATAAGAAAATGATGCAAGTGGCATCATTAAAGTGGTTTTAGTCAGAGGTTTGAGTTGATATAACATTACTTAAAACAGCTTCTGCTTCCTCAAAACCATTTATCAGTCATAATATACATGACATTTAATATCGCTGCTCTCATCTATTAACATACCACAGAGTCTCTACACTGTAATGGAGTGTTATTGCTGAAATACTTGGCTGTGTTATCAGGATGAATATGCAGTAGGTGTGAAGTGAGGGTTAAGTGTGCTCTGGTTTCCATTTTCGCAGACATGAGCGCACATGCCCTCAAACCTCAAAAACACAAGACCCCTTGGCATTTACAAGGCACAGAGAGTCAACGAAAGGATGCCATGATGGGAAATGTGCAACGCGTTTTAGTATCCCCAGTACCGTTCAAAGTCCCACAGTGATAAGAAATGCAAGATATCGATGTGTTATCACGGCTGCACAACGCAACACAAACACACATGCGTGAGAAGAAACAGAGTCGAGACACTCGCGGTTGCATATTTATGTTGAAGTTGTTAATGTGGTTGTTAAGGTGTTCGACTGTTAGAAGAACAGAATCAGACGTTGCGGTTCAAAAAAATACACACACATAATCAAAGAAAAGTGGGATCACTGGAAACCAAAATCCATTTATAAGAAAGGCACTATCAGTTCCATCTGTCATCTCTGTCTCTCTGCTGGAAATGACCCTGTGTCGACCCTGTACTCAAACATTCAATTCGTTTTTCATTAATACCTTTATCCTGCTCCAGCTGTGGTCCTTTCACGAGCTAAAAACAGTCACTATCAGTTAGATCAAAGAGGCACGGTGCTACCTCTGTGATGAACACTGATACCACATGTAAAACATGTCTAAAAATTGAGAACATCTCAGTGGGATAAAAAAATTACTAGTCACGCACCAAAAGGATGCAATGGTCCAACTTTCTTTTTGCTACCGTTTGGTCCGAAAACACGATGACCGCATGTTAATACAGTATGTACAAATGCAGCTTCGTAACAGTTATATCTGCTAGAATTTGTAAACAAGTACGGATGATGATTATACAACATGGGGGGGCATATTTTTCCTCTTCAACTCTGTCTGTAAATGGAAAAACACATTTACATATGGAGAGAAATTTGTCCAACTAGCTGAAGTTTGCTGCTTTAATGAGGCAGATCCACTCTGTAAACCAAAACACGTGACTTGTGGTACAGGATGAAACACATGTTCCTTGTGTTCTGGTTCTGAGTCGTACTGCGTTCAGCGACTATTGCAGGAATTCTCTGCCTCGCAGTTCAGACTGACAGTTTGTCCACGTTAAGTTTTCTCAACAGCTGCACCAGCAATAAAAAAACACAGTAGAAATTCCACTGTACAGTTTGAGACGGCTCAACAAAGATGGAAAGAGTGGATCCCGAAAAGGGGAGAATACAGATGAAATAAATCCAGCATTCATTAGTTATCGTCACTAGTGTCTGTGGTTTTCCCAGTGTATAAGACTTCTCATCGAGTCCATGCATCGCTCTACTCTGGTGTTACTTTTAGTTCACTTTGGGGTAAATCTTTTCATAGAAGAAGCTCTGGGCGAGGATATAAAGCTCTCCGTCCTTTTCCCTGACAGCGTGGGCGCGCACAAACTGAAACTGTTCAAGTGCAAACTCATAAAACTCATTTTCGATTTTCCAGATGTTGGACTGCTGCAGCTTGGCTATTGTCTCTTTAGTGGGCGGCTTCTTTTCAGTGGTCTTTCGCAGATGGGACTTTTTACCTGGAGAAACACAAGACGGGTTTACAGAGTCTGTGAGTCAGCACAGATTTAAGACTGATTAGAGGGAAAAGGAAATTCCCCAATTAACTCTACAAAGAGCCTGGAAGGAGGACAAAACACGTTTCTGTCAAAGGGCTGTGTGGGATTTTATGGAGGTGGGACAGAAGGCACTCAATGCATTAACTACAGTAGATGTAGAAGGCAAAACATGTATTTTTGTGATCCAAAAAAGAACACTCTGTAGACGACAGAAAGGAAAGACGGAACAAAATCAATACCCTATATTTAGAATATTTTCACCACTTAATGTTGCCACCAGACAACCCTTTCCAGCAGGGAACTGAAGCCATTATCACTTTCTTCAAAACCAGCAGAACATGGGAGTTTGCTGCTCGCTCAGTTATTTTCTTTGTATTATTGTGTGTTTTATTCAGAAGTGATTTAAACTAACATGTTCTAACACAGACAACCACTGAATTTAGGCAGTGACTGACCAGAAACTCCTGTGTTTTATGATTTGTACACCTAAAATGAGTTTTAGAGAGGTTAACCCACAAAGACCCTCCAGGCATCTACTGATCTAAAGTGTTTAATAACTTCTGAACCAGTAATGTCATCAATTTATTTCAATAAATCAGGTAGAATGCAGTTTTTCCTTCAACATCAGATGTGACCCATTGGGATGTTCAGAGGTCGTTCATTACAGAGGGTTCAGTTCAGTGAATGTGGATACACCATTGTTTTCTACAACACTGACTCATCGTGTCTTGATGAACAGCAGATGATGTAGACCTTTATTTTTCTGTTCAATAAACTAGATCTTTTGCTAAAATTTCTTCCGTTTTTTTTCCTGTTTTGATATAATAACATTTGAATTTACTCTGAGATTTGATGTTTTATCTAAATAATCAGTACTCAGTAATAAAATAAAAATAATCAGTAATCAGTTGTCACTAAGTACATCAATAAATGGTGATAAATCAATCAGGAAAGGTTAAATGTGGAGAAAAATTCATTTGGAAGTGGCCACAAAAATAGTCTTTAGGGGTAAACTAACTCATACAACTGCTTTAAATAATCCTGATTTTCTCACACTCCATTCTACTTGTTCACCCTTTGACAACAACATGTCACTAATTGACACTAATTGATTGAGTGCAGTTAGAAAATAATTCATCTGAAGTGTTTGGAGCCACAGGATGGAGGTGGTCATGTGACCCGTCTCATACTTGTACCTGTCCTGTAGAGGTCCGTGGCCCCCTTGAAGAAGCGTGGGACTGCAGCCTCCAGGATCATGATGAAGTCCTCCAGCTCCTCGGTTACTCCGACCAACAAGTACTCATTGACCAGGTTGTACTTGGCCTGTTCCAGGGCCCAGCGGCTGCCGGCGTTCCTTCACAACAACAAACAGGAAGCCTTCATTAAACCTGAGGTGGCTTCGTCAGTGAACACACACACGGCTCTGTTCTGATTTACTCCGACCCAGAAGCCCCTCCTTGAATTAGTGACTACCCAGTCATACCCTGTACCCTAGAAACTGGAACCAGGCACAGCAGGATCACAGAGCTTTGAAGTTCTCCACAGGAAGAAGCCCAGAGCAAAAAACACAAACTAACAGAGTAGAGAGTGTGGAGTCAGTCTGGTTCTGCCTCAGTGATAAAACATTAGCTATTCATTTTAAAACTGGTGAAGGTGAACACGGGGGACAACAACCACAGTTTGATACTGGTGTCAAAGTGATAGTATTTTCAAATGTAACCGTCACATCTCTATAGAATTACTCTCAGTATTTTGTTGTTGATAATTCATTCTGGTCTTATTTGCTTAATTTGGACTCTCCAGTGAATTTACTCGAGTCTTTTTTGTAAATTACAGCTTTAGTAATAAGACTATTATGGCAAACAGAAGGCTGTGATGTCTGGTCTGTGGGTATTATATGATGGATGTGCTTCACAGTTTGTGTTTAGTGGATGAAGCCCCATCTGTACAGGACTAGTTTTACCAGTGAACATTGAGAAACTTATATATAATATGTAAAGCAAAAGTTTGACTCTCTCAAAGTTTGGAATTTAGTGGGATGCGCATCATATTTTTGTTTTCTCCACACATTTATTTAACCCGTTTCTTGGATGAGGACAATAAACACTGGCTGATAAATAAAAGTTGTGAGTGTTTTAGGTGCAAATTCAAGAGGTTCGTGTTAAACTATAGCTTGGACAGTCACAGAAACAGTGAACTGAAATCCTTCAGAAGAGTGGGATATTACACTCTATGTAAATTACGCAGATAACATGTGGAACAGATACAGGAGGGAACATTTGTCTGTCTTTCCACAGTTATCTGTAAGTGGTGAATCTGCCCTTAACATCAGAACTGGAGAAAAATGTCAGTATATTTGAGCATAAAACAGGCTCTTCTTATCCCATACAAATGCACGGCAAGAATCACAGACATGGGGGAGGGTGTTCATTTCCAGTTTTTTTTTTTTCTGAACTGAAGTTGTGGTTCTTAAATTACTGCAACAAGACTGTACATCACCTATAGTTATTGTCTATCCAAATGTCTGTACACACAACACCTATTACACGGTCTCTCCATCTCCACTGTGGTTCTTCCTGAGGTTTCTACCATTTCTTTTCTGCACATTCCCTCTAAGGACAGAGGGAGTTGTATATTTAACAGAATGTAAAGCCTTTGAGGTAAACTGTGATACAATAATAATAATAATGATAATAATAATAATATAATTGTGTTGAGTGTTGCTTAGTAATTAAAAAATGAATTGAACTGAAACTGGATTTTTTTTCACATTTCCAAAGTTTAGCTTTACTTAATTTTGATACCAAGCCTGTCATCAAATTACAGCTACAGTAGCCATGCTAGCAGTAATACTGTATTGCATTTTATTACACTGTCAGATACAGGCTTATTAAAGTATTTACACACAACATGAAGTCAACATCACTGTGTTTCAACATTTAGAAGAGGTTGAAATTATTTAGTGATTTAGACATTTCCTTTGCTGTGTCCTTCTGGCTATTTTGACTTCACTCACACTGAAAATTATGACAAAATGCAATTCCCAAGTAAGTGGATGAAGTCATGGTAACTACATCTACTCTCATCTCTCACCCTAATTGTCCTGTCTTTCTCAATACCTCATATAATGACATACAGTAATGTACACACTATTGGGTTAATGGTAGCCCAACAATTGTTGCTTTGGCAAATTTATAATAATATCACACACAATTCTCAGTTTCTGTATTAAAATAGAACCAGGAGACACAGGAAATATGTACATCACAAATAAAAGTAAAAAAAAACCCAGCTTCTACAGACCAAATTGTGCATTCATTTTGTTGAGTTTTGCTTCAGGATTCATTCAATACATGTCAAATTTTAGCTTATAGAAGTCATTTAGTTTAGATTTATTGTTTGTTTTTAATCCTTTGCACATATTTCCTGCATTTTCCTGTTGCATCTGAAGAAAGAGAATGACAAATAAATATGTATGTATGTACATTAAACCCTGCAAAAATAACAAAGCTAATGGTGGCCTAAAACTTTTGGTCTTTTGCTCAAACCAAAACAATGACCACCAAGAACTGCCTGAGGCGCAGCAGACTCACCAACACTCTGAATGATGTCCACAGAAGAACGGGATCTGCAGCCAGAGTTTCTCCGGTGCACAGTCAGAACCCCCCGATGACACACACTCATCGAAGGTCTGAAACACAAACACAGTCACTATCGCTGCGTAGCACCAATAACAAACCAATAAAACAGGTTGAATTTGTAATCAGGTCAAGATGAGCTTCGTATCGACACCTTTTTGTCTCCTTGTTTCCGTCGTCGAAGGCCGGGCCTGTAGTCGTCTCCGAACCTTAAGAAGTAGTAGTACGACACTAGACGCTCAATAGGGTCCCGGACCACGTTAATGTACAGCGGTTTTCCCAACACCCCGTATCTTAAGGAAAAACAGACACATTTTGGAAAAGGTTTCATATGCATTGAACATAAACTCAAATCTAAATGCAATGCAGCTACAGTACTTGTTTATAGCAGTAAAGACTGAGCTTTTCCATTAGCAAGAACAGTTAACAGGCCCTCTCCCACCGAAGAACACTTAGGATAATTACCTGTGATCACTGAAATGATACTGCCAGTGGAGATAAGCACAACAATGCTATTAATCAACACTGAAGCACACGTTCACAGTCAATACATGACCTCCCTTTTATCTGCTCTGCTAACTGTTTGTAACTAATCTGGATATTAATGCTATTACAGGAAATGAAGTGGCCTTACTTTGAGAAGTCCAGATAAGCTACATGGCCGTGGTAGAAGCCGGGCTTCATCTCTCTCCAGGAGGTGACATTTCTGACAAAACGCACCTGTAGACAAAGATAATGGAAACTAATTAGCAGAGAGACTCTAGTGAATGGAAAACAACAACAACAACAACAATAAAAAACACACAGACAGAACAGTGGAAATGGGTTTGTCTGAAAAATACTTACAAAAAAAGACAATTCGCAAAGTGACTGCTGTTGATTTCTGTACTTCTGAAGCAGGTAAAAATTATTCTTTGAAGTTTTGTGGACACCATCTAGTTATAGTGAGAATTCACTCAATAGAAAGTGTAATTTTCAGGGTATTTTGCACATTTTAGAAGAGACATATGACAGATAACGAAGGTAGAGAGATGGGGAACAAGTGGCCCCTCAGCTGCCCCGGTTGTAGTGTCTGTTTATGAGAATATTAGCTGCATTTTATTAAAATACAGATAAGAGAAAACATGCAGAGGAGGAGAAAAGCTCCATTCAGCCTTCAGTAGTGCCTGTAGTCATCCTCTCAGGCTGTAACAACCTAAAGCAATATTGTAGCATAGATCATATTCAGCCTGAGAGTTAAAACCTGCGGCAAAAAAAAATCCACCAAGAATATATTGTAACAAAAAGTGCTCATAAATCTTATTACTTAAGTGCACAATAATGATCGAAGGTGTCTCAACTGATCATATCCACAGTTTCTCTGGACCGCCTCGCCACACGCCAGTGCACCGCCTCCATTTATTACATGATATCCCTGACACACACTCTTTGTGGTTTGAAAGGATGAAAATACGACAAAGTCAAACACATTAACCAGCTCTGGCTGCTCTAGTTGCTTTTCCTGAGCGTTCCAGTTGTAAAATGAGATGGGCTGTGATGCGGAGGGAGGCTGATGCTTTCACCTCGGCCGTTTCGTCGTCAGTCAAGGAAACAGTGGGGGGGGGGCAGCCTGTTGTGAGATGGCACACAGGATATTACCTTGGCACAAGCAGCCAAAAATAACAATAGAATAGCTTTGGGCCATTCACACTATGTGTCCTGAGCTGCACTGACAAGCAATATGAATGCGCCCAGTGAAACAGTGAAAGGGTGGTGTAAATGCCACACACATCCTGAGGATTTTAGAACCTGAGCAGGCTCTAGATTTGGACAGGAAGGCATGAACTAATATTGTACTGTGAGTATACACCCTTAGTTTTCGTATCTGCAGTACATCACTTTGCTTTATATCATGTTGATTGGATTTCTCTGGATTGGACTTGGACGTAAAGAGTGAAATAAATGAAAAAAAAAAAAAAAAAAAAAAAAGAGCCTGTAACATATTGTATAAAGCCTACAAAAGTACTTCATACCACTTCTAAAAAGACGACTAAAATGAACTAAAATGACAGGGAACCGTTTATTTCATATTTGCCCTTGGATTTTGGGTTGATTAGAGCTTTTATGATACTGACATTTTAGTTACTACTTGTCATACAAAAAAAAGATTTGTCTTTTTCCGTTCATTTTATGCTACTGGTAAGTTTCAGCAAAACAAAACAGAAGCAAAAGAAAAAATGAACAGGGCTGATTTGATTCAACTTATACAGTATATACTAAACTTATTACTGAATAATACAATGAACTCATGGCTAATAACAGGTACCAATAGATAAACAAATGTTGACACCAAGTCTCCACATCATGTCAATAAAAGATCCCCAGTCACATTTCACTTCAGACAGTTTGATCCTGTTGTTTTTACATGTCATACAAAATGCTATTGTGTAATAATTTAGACATTACACATCTATGGTGCCAACCTGTCCACGTCTGGCTTTACGGGTTGGGGCACGAGTCATTATTCTGAACATGAATGTGTCGTAAATAAGAGCCTTGTAGTCGCAGATGATTGAAATATATGAAACATTTGTCAATTCAAGTCCATAAATCTGAAAGTCAGTGTGAAAAGACACATGTAAAAAGGCTAACCTACTTCATTGTGACAAGTTAAGGGAACAGTACATGACAAATGGCATAATATTCTGCTGCATTTCTTTTCCACGGTACATTTTATGATCTTTTTTAAATCTTTTCCAGAGCTGAGTACTAAACTTACATTTATGTCACTGAGTGAACTGCTTACATACAATCCAATATTAAAAATGTTTTCTGTTTCGTAAAATTTCTATGCGTGGAAAAAGGTCAAAGTATTCTTGAAGTTGAAACCAACAACTCATGTTCAACCACACTTTTTATGTTGTTTAGCTGCTTTGAGAGTATAAAAATACAGATCAGCTAAAAAATAAAAACAAACATTTGTACCACAATGTACGTTTGTTTTTGGGTTCGGGCTTGAGACGGAAAATGGTAAACTTTTAAGGCATCAGTATCGCTGCTAACAATGCATATTTTTTAACAGCATGTAGTCTTAATCTCCTCATAGTACAAAGTGTATTAGAAAAATAAAATCAACATTATGGAACTTAAAAATCAAACTTGAAGTAAATTCATAACAAATATTAGAACAAATTGAGTATAAAAGGTAATGAAAACTCCAAAACTATTATAATCTGAGTTCAGTCAGATTGCTGTGGGATAAAATTTGCCAGTATGCATCAGAACTACCTGCCGCGCTCAACCTAAAGCCTGTATTCATTAGATGATTTCAACACATTTCAACACACACCGTGCACCTCTCAGTAAGTGTTTGAGGTGGCGGAGGTTGCATTAACCCAGTGGTCATCTTTCAGCTCTGACCTAGATGTAGATGTGCTGGCTGACAGGGCCACGGTGTCATTCTCCAACTGTATTTTACACTGCATGTACTATTATAAACTACCACCCTCTTATCCTCAGTTGTCTGCAATATAAATCACTAATGTGCAGACACTGTTCAGAAGGTTACAGACATACTGTTATATAATAGTGTGAAATGCTGCATTTCACAGATGTGAGGTAATTCAACTGACTAAAAGCCTCTACATTTTTTCCCAAATGCAAAAAGCTGGGGTGAATGTTTCATGTTACGAATAGGCGCAACTGAGGCCACAGAAAGGGCCTATTTAGAATTCCACATTGTTATTTGTGCTGATCAAAGTGACCACAAGCCTGTCATAGGCTCAGTGTCTGTTGTGCCTGCAGAACACACTTCTATCTTTACTTCTTTGTTGTTTTGGCTATTATTAGTTGTAGTGCAGAACAAGGCTCTGAGGGGTGTGGACAAATTATTTTCTATTTAACAGCTTTACAGAAGTGCTGTAGAGCGCTCCTGTGGTCTTGTTCTGTTTGACACTGCTCTCACCTGGTCCTGTAAAGACATAACGGGGTTGTTCTTGGTCGTGTTGATGTGCAGGACATGGAAGCCGTTCTTCGCACACAAGTCGTAAGCGATGTTAGTGAAGGATGTGCTGGCTGTCTTGGGGACCCGGTTGTAGATGATTACCATGTCGTCTTTTTCTGAAAGTGGGGATAATTCCCGGCCGACATCTTCATTGTGCCGCTGCTCCACTTGGGCCACTTCGTGTCTGGCAATGGTGCGTTCTGAGAGCGGCCACAGAAAGAAAACAGGACATTTACAAAACCATAATGAATTTCATTTCTCTATGTATGTGCACAGACAGACTGAAAACCAGCCCATAGTTAGTTGATGTTTACAGATTTATTTTCTCCCGGAAGATAGCAGGTATGAGGCCACCAACACAACAATGAAGACAAAAGAATTAACAGGTTTTAAAATTAAGGCCGACAAAGCTTATTAGCATGTCTTAATTAAGGGAAACAACAGTCCTTCAAAATACAATAACACTGAAACAAGTAATTAAGCTTTTCATAATAATATTGACAGCAGGCATAATTAAAAGTGTTTCTCCCACTTCTTTTCTCTGCAATGTTAATTAAACCCAATTACAGGAATGGCCTTGTGTGTCTCTCTTGGAGTGACTGTGTGGTGCGCAATGAAATGAGGGCATCCTGCTGCTCAGTCCTTCAGAGTCTGACACCATAAGGAGAGAAAAAAAACACTTATGTGAATGGAAGTACTTACTCTTCTCTATCCTAAGATTATAAAAGAAGTGAAGTACAGTACAAGATGACAGCTTCCTTAACATAAGTTTGTAACTAAGCTAATGTTCAGAGTGTATACTAACAGCAGTGGTCCAAGTTAAAAGCACTACAGCACATATATTGAAAAAGAGTTCTGTGCTCATCAGGGTGTCCATGCATTATCCAGCACATTGGTATTTAACACTGACAGCAAAAAAAAAAGACATTCTATAGAGATTTATATGACTGCAGATTCTGCCTTTTAAACATGAGATTAAAGCTGCAAATTATAGTTGATTCATAAATTGTAGAGCTGTACACCTAATCAAATCATCTCAATGTCAGTCTGTGCAATTATAATAATCGCATAAACCTGCAAATTAATTTAAAAAAATTTTCATGGGTGAAAAGTTATTCTCCGTTTGTGTGCAATCTGCTTACTATCTACACTTATAATAAAGTGCTCTGTTTAGGTGATGTTGCCCCAGCAGTGTGTGGTCACATGACTACTGATGTATCAGATGGCAATGAGTTGCAAATGCTGAACTGGTGAAGAGAAAAACAAAGACACAAATACAACCTGACTAATAATAACACTAGTCCTACAAGTAAAATGCTTCCAGAATAAAAGTAGTGAATTTTTACCACGTGTGAGCCACTGATAAAGAAAAATCAAGTCAAAAATGCTGCTTGGCTGAAGTTTCCAAGATACAGACTTGGGTCAAAATGTGAAATTCGAGAATTAACGAGTGGATGGGTTTTACTCCAAAGGAATATTTGTCTCAGAGCTACCAGAGCTACTTCAAAACACTGTCTGCAAATTACAATACATTCACTTTACAGGTTCGATCTAGTGGAAGATTTATAAATCTATTGTATAAATGTACATAAACCAATATATATGTGTAATAACATTTTATCAAATACATTGAAAACATCAGCAAACCAGCACTTTTGTCATTTGTTTTGCAATTGATCTTATTAAAATAGGTAACATTTAGCACATTTAATCTCTGAAGCAGATAATTTCTAAAAAAAAATGTAGACCAGTGTCATGAAAAGAATAAGACATGTTTGTCTAAAAGTGAGATAATTGCAATCCCAACATTGCAAATATCACAATACATCTGTTTCATCAAATCAAGAGATTTTGGTAAAATGACAAACATGTTTCTCAAATGTGACTGTTTGACAGATTGTTTGAAATTGGTGAAAATATCTGTCTGAAGATGTCACTTTGGGCTGTAGGAACTTACAAAGAGCTGCTTTTTTAAATAAGGAAAATAATTTGTACAAAAATATATAATGAGAATAAGCATTAATTGCAGAGAAACTTATGAATTCTTACTTATAACCAGTTTTGTATACTATTCACTTTGTTGCAGGACTGATCAAAAAACTACTCATCATAATAACCTGTAGATCACTGTAATCAATTACAGAAATAACGGCTACATATTGTTCAACAACAGATATCAAATTATTTCTGATTAATTAATTATTGTTAAATAGTGTCATGTACTAAGGCTGAATGATATGCAAAAAAATCATATAAGACATTATGCTGAAAGACATTGCACCTCAGATTTTTTATATTGGTGCAGATGATGATATCACAGAGCACCACAATGCTTCCTTTATGATGGTACGTTTTTTTTTACCTTTACCAAAAAAATTATAATTAGCTAATATATGATCTTCATCCAAGGGAAATATTGAATGCATTTCAATAATGTATTTGAATATTTCAATAATAGTATCTAAGCCAGACACTCTTGCAAAAGAGAATTTTTAATCTCAATGAGAATTTCCTGGTTAAACAAAAGGTTATAATAATATTTTGATTAATTTTGCCCACATAAGATACATCACAGAATGCTTATATTTATTACATTTTATAATAATAATTGATTAGATATTTTCAATGAATAACTATTAAGATGAAATGTGCATCCATACTAATCTGTCATCATCCCTGCACTGTTTACTGTGTAAAACATTTAAAGTAATGTCTGTCTCAACATGGACTGTATTTCTATGTGGCCAAATCTCTCTCTCCTTTTTTTTCATTTGTTTGGTTGGAGTCAGAAAAAAGGAGATTGTTAAAGCAGTTTGTGTTGAGGTGAAAACATTTTTACAGATCTTATTCAAACTCATTAAAAAGTTCGTATTTTCTGTAAGAATGGTGCATTTTAAGTAAAAAACAAAAAACAAATGTGTCCTACATGACTGGAATATTATTTTAAATCACCGTATGGTTTTATTTTAACATATGATATACCTCCTCAGTATAACCAATGACAACAGGCGGTGCTGTGCTCTGCTCAAAGTTGGTCATATTTGTTTTGGTTCTTACCGAGTTTTGCTCTTGACTCCTCCAGCTTCTGGATCTGGTTTTCAATGAAGAGCATCGCTACTCCAAATGCCATGACAGCCAAAAGCTGAAACTTAGGCGCCATCATAATCCTTAAAAGCCCCATCAAACAGCCACACAAATCAAGACCTCTGCTACAGGGTATCCCCGCAAAGGAGTCTGCTAACAGCTGTTAGCTTATGCTAGCGAGGAAATTATCTAAAAAGCCCTGTATTTTATAATTTACAGTCAAATTAATTCACAATAAAGTTAGCTGTTTAATGCCATTTGGCTGGTAACCAGAGTTCATTTAACCTCGGTGAAACTAACTAACAAACATACCCCAGCTAGCTTCTTTGCTAAATAACATAATTAAGACAGATAGTGGTCATGCTAGCGTCATCTTTAAAAATAAAGCTGCTGTTCGCTAGGCTTTTTAACTCGGTCTTGCTGTCTTTAAAGCCCGCTGGCTGCATGCAGGGTCTAGGAGTGTCCGTTAATTTACACACGACTTGGAACTGGAGGAAAAGAAACCGCCAGAGAAACTCCAAACTAGAGTTGGAGCAGCTGTGTGGACTGTAGCTTGTTGCAGTTGTAGCATCACAGGAGTTTAGCCTGTAGCTTCGACTCATCGTCTTCTTCTTTCCCCCAAAAATGGTTAAAAAATACATTATGTCGCCCCCTACCGGACCGGAGAACGTGCATCATGCTAACGGTGACGTAAAGAGCCTGTATCATGCTTCCTTTCCAAAAATACACCCATATGCTTTCAGTTTTAATCTGTTAATTTTCCCCTGATCTATCACCTGCTCAGAAGAGTCTTTTAAGGCTCAATTTCTGCTCTGTTTCATTAATCTTATCTCCTATCTTCATCAGTATTGAGGCTATTAAAATGCAGAACACACCCTCAGTCTCCCAGTGCACTCTCTTTCATTTTAAATATATTGTGTTGAAAGAAGGTCACATTTTAAATGTGCCAATCTATGGAGGTCAAAAACTGGAGGTCAGCAGAAATGAATTAAAGCAAGATATGAATGTGTTTCTGTCTAATGTCAGGGTGTTTTGTTTTAATCACACTGGGCTTTAAAGGGAACAAGAGGAGTTTCGGTTTGATAAGTGTTTCCTTAAAAAGTGTGAGGAGGGAAGTGAAGTGAAATACCAAACTATATTAATCAGGAAATTAGGGATGTGTCAAGTTCCCCTCCTGATGTTTGTGAATCCTGTTCATTTCTACTGTTCACACATGAATCAAAAAAAGGTGCTGTTTACTGTTTCATGCACGCTATCTATTATTTTCACTTAAATGTTCAGTCTTTTTCTACAGCAGACAGACATTTGGGACACGTACAGTACATATTTTGTGCTACTATCATGAACATTTCATCGGTAAATGTTACAGAAGCAAATATATGAGGAAGAAAATATATCAGACGCATTTATACAGGTAAACAGTACAGTTTAATGTTAAAGTAACATAATCTGTGTTTTTTTATAGGTAATGCCTGTCATCTCAGTCCTTCACTGTAATCATTATCACTATTCTTTTAAAAATATCAGTAGAATGCAATATGCATAAACACTGTGAAGGAAAGTGTCCCTATAATTATATTGATAACATATATCAATATAATTATAAAAACATAAATAATACCCTCAGACCTGTTGGGATATTATGAATACAAAAGTTACCAAGTTGTTGTTTGTTTCATAGTATAGTAATTAGAGATTTTCAACAATTATCATGCAATTTTAATTTCATCAAGTGTAATACCACTTTTAGATTAGTTTAGACAGAAATGTATTGATCCCTTGGCCAGGGTCCAACAGGAAAATGAAGATTCCACAGCACTGTACGTATAGGACAGTAATAGCATAAAGGAAAAAAACAATAAATATAATAATAATAGTAGTAGCAATGATATCAATTATAACTATAGAATGATTACAGTAATAGCAATAATATTGATTATTAGTTGGTAAATAAGTAAGTAGTAATAATAATCATTTTAAAAATTATTATTATTGTTATTATTACATGCAACAAAACCATAAGAAAATCCAATAATACTACACAATATGAACTATAATAACGACAAAAAACAAACATTGCACAATTGAAACTCTCGTAATACATGTTTGTTGTGTCCATGTGAGGAACGTTTCTTTTATATACTGGAGGGATCACCCTGCTGAGCGTAAATACAGTATACCATCAAAATTAAGAACGGGATTTACCACATGACTGGACACTTCAGAATGTTTCAAAGAGCTGATAATTCACTGCTGTGTTTAGAGGGAAATAAATAGACCAAACCTTGAGGAGGTGACAAACACGTAAATGAAGGCTTTCTCTATTTCTTCAACTTTGTTAAACATTTTCCCTCCATTGTTTTTCTACATGTCCAAGACAAACTCTCACGCTTCAACTTGTTAAAAAGAACAACCACGCACTCTTTTCTGAATACAGTCTAAAGTGTGTAGCATCTTTTATCTTTATTACTTTTTGTACAGTAACAGATGTTCTGGTCCTGTTAAAGGTCAAAGGTTATTTCTTCCCTCACTAATGAAAACAGCTCTGTTCCCTGTCTGGAGACATTCCACAGCAGGTAAGATACATCATCACACCTCCAAGGACCAGGACAGCTGCACTCGTCCAACCTGAAGTAGAACTGAAAGTCAAAGTAAAGTAAAAACTAGTGAACTCCTGATAATCACTGCATTTAATGAGATTTAGGGTGAACTTATCCTCTGCATTTGTGTAACACAATAAACATAGATATGATGACAAACAATTAAACTATGATGGGACTAAATATGAAGCAGCTCCACTCGCTCTCTAATGGTTATATTCACTATGATGTTGTCATTACATTTGGCAGACATATTTATGGTATAATATTTAGAAGTGGGACAGTTTTATGTGTATGTAGTTTCATGCAGCTAAAGTTGATGCATCATGTCGAGCCTCCTTGTGGTTTCTTTTTATGCATGTATCTGACCAGCTGTTTTGTGTTTGGTTTGTTTTTTTCAGCAAAAATGTACTGTTGCACATCTGACATATTTAGTATTGACAAAACCATTGGGTGGCTGTGGAGGTAGAGCGGGTCATCCAATAACTGAAGGGTTGGTGGCTTGAATCCTGCTCTGTCTGAGTCATGAGCTGTTGTGCGTTGTGTTTTATGATTTTATGTTGATTTGACCATGTTTTATGTATTGCCATTGAAATTTATTTATAGCTTTTATGCTATATTTATTTATGTCTTCAATTTTATAGAGTCAAATTTAAGCCTTGTTATTTATTCAATGCTCTACTTATATTGTGAATTAATTATTTTTCTTATGGAAGAGGAATATTATTTTATCTAGTAAAGCACTTTGTAATTTAGTTTGTACAAATACTATAAAACTAAAATATTACTTACAGCCCACTCTACTGACAGAGCAGTGATGCATTTTACTGCCACTAGATAGAGCCAGAGTTTCAGGGATGACACTGCACCACCTGGATCTACATGATTCAAGGAGACAGAATAAGTTCACAGTGTTCATACTAACCTATGTAAATACCTGCAGCTGGAAATATGTGGCGTCAAGTCTTTTTCAACAATGTGCAGCAATAATAGCTATGTTTAGATGTAGTAATTTAACATTAGCAGGGTCTTACTCATGAAGCAGACAGGATTGTGCTCACTCTTAAAATCTTAATCTAAGTCTTTAACGTTGTCTTAATACAGAGTCATGACCTTTAATGAAACAATTATGACAAAGTATTTTTATGATTAAATTAAATATTACTACCCACTTATTAATTTCATTAATTGCATTATATGATTCCATGCAAATCAGCTAAAACCCTTTCCTCCCTGTTCTCTGTCCTGGGAAATCAAGCCAAGTCCCAGTAGTCGACTAACAGAGGCTCTGTCACACTGGTATCTAGGACCAGTCCAGATACAGCGTGGGGACCCGTGAAAAAGGCTTATATCAAAGATGAACTATTCGTTTTATTTAATTACCCTGAAACAATGTGCCAATGATTGTATTTATCGTGTGGTGCTGGAGGGCTGCAGATAACAGGTAACAAGCGTGGTTGAACTGATGACCACTGCAGTTCCTATTGATAAGACTAATAGGATAAACAACAACATTCCAATCAATATGGAGGTTTTTGGATTTATTTGGAATACACACTTGCATATGTAATTTTCTCAAACATTTTGTCAACAATGAAACTTCTCACTCGTGTTGATCTGAAAACATCACATTGCTAATTTTACAATATCAAATCTGAAATATTTATTCTTCTAATTGTATACTTTTAATCCCTCAAAATATACACATGATTATTCCTATCATTTTAGTTTTTCAGTACTGGTGCATGCTATGGCGTTTTATTTATTTTACAGACAAAATGACATAAAAGGAATCACATAGCAGCATTGGTAATTAGAAATGAAAGAAAATATGTTGTTAAAAAGTACAAAAAATAGAACTTAAATGTGAATAGCGTAGGATTTAGTGGCATCTAGTGGTCAGAGTCAACTGAATACATGTCATTGGGAGAAACTACAGCGTGGAGTTAAAATCAGACAAGCCCGTTCTCAAACTAATGCTTAGTTTGTCCTTTCTGGGATACTGTAGAAACATGGCAGAATACAGGGAGGGGACACAGTAACAAAAACAAAACTACTGTTGTTTTCAGTTACAAACTCATGAAGCATAATTATAGTTTTGCAACTAGATCCCCCTAAATCATACAAACCTGCGTCATTAAAGGGCAAATGAATGTACAGAGCATTAAAAAAACACTCTTCCCATGAATTCAAAACAAAAAGAATAATTCATGGATCATGAAAGAGCTGCAAAAAAAAAAAAGACGCATATATAGAACAAAAAGAGTTCTAGACATAATCAAATCTCTGGTTGGACTGTCTCCCGTCCACACTGTGGGCCTTGTACGAGTCGTTGTAGGCCGGTCGGGATCTGGTGTCAGGCTTGTAGAAAGTGTGTTGAGAGGCAGCTTTGTAGGCCATCCCATCATACCTGAGGAGGATGAGGAAAATAAATACAAAGATACTCATGTGAATTTTAAGGCTTGACATGAATTATAACACTAAGCCTCCACACCACCTCCACCCGCCTTTTTATTCAGTGCACATTCCACAACTTTTGTGATTAAAGTAGTTGTAAAAACACATGAATGTGCTTTAAAATATATTACGAGAAAAAGAAGGACAAATATGACAGCGAGAAGAATAAGAACCTGCTTTGCCAGCAGCATTATAAGCATTTGCAAGTCTGCATTATACATGCAGGGAAAAACATACACAATACTTGCATTTACATTTTGCTGAGTATGTGCCCTGATAATTTAAAGGGAGTGAAAGGTTTTAAAGCCCCATACCATAACAAAATATATCAGAGTGTTATTATATTGTTGTTCATCAAAGATTTCTGTCTATCATTGCTTTTCAACATACAATCTACACTGGTCATTGGTGGGATGTGAGTGATTAGTAGAAAGTGGGTCATTGCTCGGTTTAGCAGCTTTCTTATGTTACTTTTTTGCAGCAAAAGAGAAGTTCTGGTCCTGTTGACCCTTTATCAGGTAAGTGACTTTATTTAGTAATTTCAGTATTAACCCACAAAGACCCAGAGCTAATTTTGTGTCAGTTTCCAAATTAATTTTTCTCTATTTTTTAACCTTTAAGTGATTTATCACAATTTTTTTTCCTAGTGTTACCTTTCTGTATTTTGCATTTTAAGTGAAAATCAGGTATTTTCTTGTATTTAATCACTGATCATGTTTATATTCATAAAAGCTCAGATTAAAGTTGAGGGTTATTATATCAAAAACACTGAGAAAAGTGAGGAAAAAGTTAATTTTTCAGTAAAATATATCATTAACTGAACTTAAACCCAGTGTGTCCATCCACTGTCATTGATCCAACTCCATGGGTTTTACTGGTGAAT
>JAPQRQ010000019.1:20019454-20044938 GCA_037367365.1 Apogon talboti | reverse complement strand
ACTCTTTTTGCACTCTATTCCTCTCTCTCCGCTTTCCTGTACAGCAGTGACAGGGCTTCCTAGAAAATTAATCTATGGAAAGAGAAGAAAAAAATTATAAATGTAGCTATTCTCCCACTCCGGCCGCTCAGTTCTCTGGGCTCCGGAGGGCAGGGGAAGTGGAGTTTGTGATAATTGCCAGGGAGAGGGGGGTGATAACAAAGGGACACTCTTCCCCTGAATGTTACACTAAGGGCAAGAGGAGCGGTCATGAAGTAACCATCATGCTTTTTACGCTCCCAGGTATGCTCCATTTTTCCCTTTCATTCCCATTTATTTCATCATCAAATTACAGATGAGATGAGCTGCCATTTCTGATCACTCTCTTGATCTCTTAACTGTACCAGATGGGTAGAAACGGGAATAAAGAAATGTGATGTCAGTGGGCCACGCCGTAATCGCTAAAACCACATGAACTCTGCCCGCCAATCACAAACAAGATGAATGATGCCTGAATGATGGTGTTCGGATCACTTTAAATACTAAGGAACCTGTAAAACAGTTTCTTAGTTGCAGAAACTTTATTTCCAACACACAAGTGAACTTTGACCTCCTGAAATCCATGTTCCTGCTTAAATTATGCTAACTATCTTGATTAGCATTAGCTAAATGAAACAGTTGAAAACTTTGTTTCAGATAACTTTACATGACTTCTTCAAGGGAGTTAAAATTAACTTGGTGGCTAAAGTACATTAGTCCATAAAAAATGCTTAATACTCCTCATTTTATTATTTATTTTAATTTTTTATTTTGTCCTAACATAGCTCCATTGGCTACTTAGCTTGCTAGTTTTTATTTGTTTGATTGTGAAACATTCCATGGTTATTAATCACAATATTTTTTTTATTGCCCTAATGTAACAATTAGTGGCAATGCTATTTTCTCCAAATTAAATTAAATATAGTGAAACAGCTATTACCTTTTAATTCTATATATAAAAAAATCACCATAGTTGGACAGTTTTACCATTAACTGTAATACTACAAGACTCAAAGTTGTATTACTCTGTAATGAAAGTATAGTTCACTATATTATGTTGCTAGTTACTAAGAAGATATCCACATATGCTAACAAGCTAAACCTATGTCATAATGGAAAACACATTTTATTTAATTCTTAAAAATTACCTAGTTTATTTGTTTCTTGAATTTTGTTCAAACACTTTCAATGCTGATTATTAGGGAATTGATTTACCTTTATTAATACCAATGCCATTATTGATTCCTTGTCAGTTTTCTTACTGATTCCTGATGATCTGGCTTGCTGGAAGAAGTCTGGCAGAATAAAGGTGAATATTTCTGTGATACGTTTTTCATTCTCTTTCCTTTTCCTACATGTGCATTACTATTTTGAAAGTCACCATAGTGATGTGAAATATCAACAACGATTTCCTACTCCACCCGGAAAATGGCAAGTTTGGACAAATATATATCTTTTTATGTCCCATTTTCTTTTTTAGGGATTTTGTGATTTTTATACCAAGACCCTCTCCCTCATGTATGCAACTTCCATAAGAAAAACTTCTCTCTTGACACATTTTGCAAAGCACTGTCGCAATATCTTGCACTTAGGAACTAGCCAAACAACCCAGATTTTTTTTTTCTATTGCAGGACCATCTAGGATGGAGAAAGACTTACTTGTTATTGGAAATTATTTTGGAGTCTGAATAGTGCAAACTATGCAGTAGTATGAACTGGCATCTCTGTACACCACTGTCAGAACAACATAGAGGAATAGATGAACCTTTAGCCATAGTATTCCAATGACAGGGTAATTTAGAACCAGGTCTGTGCTGTAACCAGTCCTTGATTCCCATTCCCATTGGCTAATACTCCTTGCACATATGTGGAGACAGAAAATCCAAAGCTTCACTGTTATACCAAGTTCTTCTTTTTTCTAAGCTGTGAATTACTCAAAATTATCACCACATTTCCATTTCAGTCCAGCGACCTGTTGGGATATAATTCTGTAAAATAGGTGGCAAATGTGATGTCTGTGTAGATGAAATGATTCGTCATTGGGATATTGGGTCTTAACAATACAAATAAGTTACACTTTGGTGTCTGGTCTTAAAGCCAAATCCTTATTGTTTCTTCTTTGGTAGATGAGGCAATGAATCTGCAGGAATGACAGTTAAGGAGAAAAAACTGACAAAGACAACCTGATCCTGGTTTTGAGCTCAGAGAGGAGAAGCAGAAGAACAGTCAGTCGGCAGAAGCAGCGGAGAATCGGGTTTGCTCTGTCTGCCTTTGTGGTGCATGTGTGTGAGCTTTGATTAAAGACAGAAGATTCTTTAAGCACATTAGGGCCATTTTGTCCAATTGTTTCACGCCCTCTTCCATATCCACCCGCACAAAAGATACAGACTGCAGCACAAAGCGATGCTCACCCTCTTTACTCTGCTCTATCACACTGAGCAGGCCCAGTGCAGGCACAAACAGGCGACAACCACAGGAATTATGCTCTTGTATAGTACTAGTAGCAAGGGAAGCGTCAGTGTAACGTCTTATCGTTGGAAGGGCAGATGAAGTATTGGCGCACAAAAGCAGAGGAAACAAAAGGTACCACTGCAGTACACTCATTTTGCATAGATAGATTGCTTGGTCTACAAATTATACATTTTCAGTAATAGCCGCTCATTCAAGTGTATTAGATTAAAGAAAGTAACAATGAGAAAAATATCTTAATACAAGAGTTGGAGCAGCAGTGATAGGGTCAGTAATGGATACAGCTGTGGTGCCAGATACCCACTTCCACAGCCCGAAGTGCACTTGTGTAAATTCTTGGCAGCATTAAAATAACAGTACATGCATTTAATTTGCAATCATCCCCTAAATTCAAAGTCTTGGGGTCCGACGCGGAAATGCAGCGAACAAAACTGCATTTCAATATTCACAGAAGAGGAAAATGACTCTGTTAGCATACTCAGTAAGTGAGATGAACCCAGGCCAGGCAGCCACCATACCCTAGAGTAATAATTAAGAATCCTGTCGCTGAGTTGTCAGTAGTCAATTACACCTCCTGTTCACTCGGGCGCACGATCTGACTGCAAGCAATGCGAAGACACTGGAGCTGTCATCAGAGATGGAGAAAGAAGGAAAATGACTGAAATGAAGATTACTGTGGAGTGGGGATTTTGAGCAGGGTTTAACAGTCTCTGTCAGGAGGTGAGTGCTGAATGCGAGTGACCATACGCCCTCCCAAACATGAAACCATTATTGCCGATTACACAGAACGGGGACTTTGGTGGTGCATTAATTGAAGCTTTGGCTCGCATCAATTTCCAATTACTTTTATGCTAGCCTACGGTTAATGCGGTGACAATGGATGGTGGGAGCACGTTCCGCAGACGGAGGACTGGGTATGAAATGAGGGAGGTTCTTGTTGTCACTGAGTGTGAATATAGTCAAATGTAGGAGGCAGGAAGGCTGCAGTGCTGCTCGTCTGAACGCAGCTGTGGAAATGTTCAGAATACAAAAGTGATTTAGGCCAAACACCAGCAGCTACAGACATGGAGCTGACGATGGCCCACAATCCTACTCACCATATCCAGTTAAACATGGTTGACTGAAGCCCTGAAAGCACCTGAAATATAGTGGAAAAGTAGAATATAGTAGAATAGAGTGGAAAAGTGATTAATATTAAAGCACACTGGGAAAATAGCCTTTTGCAAAAATAACAATATACTTGAAATTAAAAACCCACATAAAGACCTAATGACTAGTGTCAGATTTATACATTTACCTCCACTATGACCAAAGATTCACTAGTAAATATTAACCCTTAACCTTTTGTAGGTCACTCATAGAAATATTCTGAAATTCAACATTTCAAACTTAGTGTGTTATTGGAGGACATAAGACTTTATTACTTTTGTGAAATGTTTCAAAGTTTTTATTGTCATGTAGAAAATCAAGGTTCATGAAGTTACCATATTTGGTTCCTTGTCTGTAAGTGGCAAAACAAAAAATCCAAGAAGTATATATAAAAATGCAAGAAAAACATGTTATGTGAAAGGAACATGTATTTTAGAACATTAGAACATCACTTTCATAACATTAGACCAACATAAGTGCTGATCCAGACACCTGTCAACATAGACATTATCCCTGTGAACATCATTACTTACATTAGTACCATTACTTCATGGTACCTAACAAAGCACTCACTGTTCATGCAGAGGTGGACCTTACAGACCCTGTAGACCACACTGGACCTGAGATTTTTGCCTCACTGTCCTCACTGTAACTGGTGCTGTCACTGTCTTGTAAAGTGTGTGGAAATGACCAAAAATAGTCACTTGCCCGATAAAGGGTTAAGGATCTCAACAGCCACCAAACAATTGATTTGATATGTTTAATCATTTTTGAACCATTAACCTTATGAATACATAGAAATAATTCACAGAAAATACAGGTTCTTAAATTGTCACTGACATCAGATATGACCTATTTGGAGGTTCACCGGCTCTGTAGTGACCATGGAAAAAACTATAACTCACACAGTTTAACAAACAAAAGTGGTTGTAAATGCTCAGTTGATATATTTTGCTGAAAAAGTCACTTTTCTCTGGTTTGATATAATAACCTCTATTTTACGCTGAGCTTTTATGGACATTTACAGTAATCAGTAAATGAAATATAGGAAAATATCTGATTTTCACTGAAAAATGCCAAAGGCTGAAAGTATGGTTTCACCTATTGTGATAAATCACTTAAGAAAGAAAAACTAATGTGGAAGTCACCACAAAAATAGTTCCATGTCTTTAATGGTTAATACATACAGTGAAGTCTTTTCCACTGATGATTCTCTTTTCTTTTTGTCTCCCTAAGTATAAAGTACTTATTGGCAAACTTCTGGGAAATCTATGTACAGTATATAGATACTGTATGTCCTTTTAAATATAGATCCAGCTCAAACTGCAAAGATCTTTATTTTAGTCCTTGAATATCAACATACCAATGAGCAGAGTGGAACACAGGCTGTTAAATTCTATGCTGTGACTTCAGAGGTTAGAGCGACCGGCCCCATTAGTTCAGACATGGAAGTGGTCATGTTTTCTTTGACCGGTTGTGGTGTGATTTATTATATTGTGTATCAGTAACCAGCATATGCTTCTGTATGTTTTTAGTTCTGCACAGGACACCTGTGAAAGAGAGAGTAAAGGACTCTTAGGGTTAGAAAGGCTGCATGACTGAAAGAATCTGTATCAATACACCACAGTGATCAATAACACACAAATCACTTAAAATGAGACTAGTGTTAAATAAACTGGAAATAATTTATTGCATACTCATTATTCATCACAATTGTCAAATAAAAAGTAAGAAGGTTTTTTTTTGTTTTTTTTTTTACCCTTGATGCCCAGCCCACATATTAGTCAGATTTCTTGCATGAGGAAGTAAATTCTTTGGAAAATATCCAGCTTTATGTCCATAGTTCATTTGTATTTGCAGCATAAATTGCATAAGGTAACAAAAGTCATAACTCTTGGATACATTCCCGCTGCTTTCACAGACACATTTTCATTGACTAGATGTTCTACATTACTGTAAGCAACGCCTGTAGGGTATTCAGCTGATACTGAAAGACACTGTACCAAGGTCTGCTTTAATGTTACGATCCTTAACAAAAGTAAAATTTAATTCCACAGCGTTGCAACATAAGTTGAACAAGGTCAAGGCCTGTTTTTTTTCTTGTCTGATACAGAATTTCACATTATACACACAGAAACAGGAAAGTATAGACACAGTACGTGGACGTATGAAGACATGAAAATATAGCACATGAGAAAATACATACATAAAGTGAAGAAACACATTGTAAAGTTTACTGAATGTGTGCGTGAAATATACCATGTGAATGTGACAATGGCCCAGAATGACTCAATGAGTTGAATAAAACACCGCTGTGGACATGTTCAACACACAGAAGTGATTTAGGCCAAACACCAGCAGCTACAGACATAGAGCTGACGATGGCCCACAATCCTACTCTGCATAGTCAGGTAAAAATATTCGACTGAAGCCCTGAAAGCACCTGAAACACAGTGGAAAAATAGAATATAGTAGAATAGAGTGGAAAAGTGATTAATATTAATGCACACTGGGAAAATAGCCTTTTGCAAAAATAACAATATACTTTAAATTAAAAACATACATAAAGACCTAAATAGTGTCAGATTTACACATTTACCAACACTATGACCAAAGATTAGTACATCACCAATAAATATTAACCCTTAACGACCTAAACAGCCAATGAATGAACACATTGAAATATACTGAAAATTAATACATTGAGGTAATTCAGGCAAAATACAGTTTCTTAAATTTTCACTGGTATCAGATATGATTCATTTGGACGCTCATCGAGTCTGTGGTGAACATGGAAACACCATCATTCCACAACATTGATTCAACAATAACATTAATGTAGTTTACCCAATGAAAGTGGTTTTATATATTCAGTTAATGATATATAATGCTGAAAAAGCCACTTTTTCCTCTGTTTTGATATAACAACCTCTGATTTTACTCCAAGCTTTTATGAACATCTATTGTACATGATCAGCAAATTAAATGAAGGAAAATACCTGATTTATACTGAAAAAATGCATAATGCTGAAAATAATATAGTAGTGAAGGTTGATAAATCATATAAATTCATTTGAAAGTCAAAACAAAAAATATTGAATGATCAATAAACATATCATATATATTTTATTTATATTATGTCACTTTTTTTGTGTACAGCTGTTGCAGACTTTCCCACTGACCTAGTTATGTTCTTTCTTTCTCCACTGAAAACTAACGTGACTGTAATTATTACCTCTACAGAGGCTGCATTTAATACTCTACTGTATTATTAGGTGGATTTGCTACAAACAGATTAAACATGAGCAAAAAGGCTTAGGTAATTTGATAATTGCTTTTGGCACCTGTGTTTTGTTCTTGTCTCCCTGTAGTCGAGCAGAAAGAATCCCAGACCAGAGTTTTTCTTTTTTGCTTTCTTTCTTTCTTTTTTTTTCTTGCCTTAGTGAACGAAGACATGGACGAGGAGCAGCTCCAGCTCAACGCCCCGCTGTGTGACGGTCTGAAAAGGCTACGCTCTCACGTCTGCCCCACATTGCCCCTGCTCAGCATGTCTTAGATTCAACCACATACTGATTTTTATCACAGTACGAATTAAACCTTGATTTTCTGTCCACTCAGCAAGAGGAGTTCCACCACTGATATTGTGGGCTACATCATTTCACATTCTGGACAGGCAATCCGCAAAGGTATGCAAAGGAACATAAAGTGACTTCCCTTTTTTTTCTTTTTTTTCTTTTTTTTTGGTGATGGCCTCAAAATTGCAATAAAGGTTCTTGACACTGATTTGTATTTATTTATTTCATTTCTCACCTATCCTCATACTCAAAACCCTTTCTGTTTCGGCCTGGTCTCTGTGGATTCTTACACGCAGGAGGAGAAAAAAAAAAAAAAGAAAATTAAAATCCATCAGCTAATGTGTCGCCTGGTAATGAAATAAGAATCTGACACTCTCTCGCATTGAAATGCAAAAGAGGTGTCCTGGCGTTACCCTGGCAATTTATCATAAAAGCCAGTGAATTTCTACTTAATATACATGAGGTACAGTGAATTATTACAGGGCTTGCCATTATAACAAACTTCTCAAAGTGCACAGACAAAAGGGTCAAGTATATTATTTTCCCTTACGTCACTCGGACGGATGATCTAAATGGCTTTCTGAAGTTGGGGAATTTCATACTTTCTTTGAATATGTTTTATACTTTGTCCCATTTTGCACAATACAACCCTTTTTACCCTCTGTTCCCTTTTTGGTGAAGAGAAAATGGAAGAGAGAGGGAACAGAAAGGCAGGGCGAGAAATGTCACCTGCTAGTATCTGAGCGCTTTTCCACAGCTCTAATTCATCTCTGCCAGCAGCATGTCTCTACTTTCCCTTTTCTTCTCCACTGCGCCAAGATGAGGCCTGGAAGTCCACTGATTCACCCAGTAATCAGCCTCCTGCTTTCTTTTTTTTTTTTTTAATGCAAAAGCAACATCATCCACAGTAAGAAGAAATATGCATCATACTGCTAAAACAACATCAGCTAAAAGACTTCTAATGATATGCTGAGAGCTGGAATATGATTAATCATTGCTTCTTAATCTTGTGATTCCGCCTGGTTAAAACAATCAATAGTTAACAATGCTTGTGATTGATATACTATGAGCGTAGTCACTCAGGGACAATGGTGAATAATGCCCAATAATATCAAAGTGTGCTGTAGTGTTGTGTTTGATTGATGACTTTTGTCAGGTAGCAGCCTAAAACAGTTTATGCATCTGTCAAATGAATGATTAATGAAAAGGAATCTAGTATCACTTCTAACAGAATTTCCTAACAACCCAAAAAACTTACAAAATACATCTCTGTTGTAAGTACGTCGAGTACATAATAGCAAAATAATGATGGTGTATCATTTATAATGTAAAAGAAATCCAATACACTGCGTGCTTGAGTACATTTTTACTCCACATGATTTATAATCAAGGACCCCATTTTTATAGGGGACTTAACTGGAGCCCCGGGATTGTGGAAATGCATTATAAGTGACATATTCAAGTGTTTTGTTGTAGACTGACGACTGTCATATCAGCATATGATGCATGTAGTCACACTTAATGCATAATTTATATGACATATTTTCACTGGGGCGGGCATAATGCCATTATCATATTGGAGAATGTCTTTAGTTCTCCCAGGGGGTGTCTCAACAAATCACCGTGTCTCAAGCAAACCAGGGCCAAAGATTAATGATAAACATGACAAGGACAAATTAGAATATGGAGAAGTTTGCATGTGTAGACCACACCAAATATCCTGAAGCTAAATAAATAGACATGCAGTTTGATATGTTCCCTGTTGTCCAATTTTATAAATATTCCTTGTGGCCCGTTTATGAATGAGTGGTGTATGGATGTGGGTTTTTTTAATAATGGCATTGACTTCAGCTGTCATGTGCAATGATAATGCAAAGACATAGAGTGAATGATTAGCATTTACATGTCTACCAACACCGAGGTAGTGACAGCGCTACGAGGAGGTGTTTTCATATTTCTTCATGTTACAAGATGGTTTAATAATGCTGCATATTTTATAAAACTTTAGTTAAAGCAGTAATAGTATTTTGGGATACAGGCTAATCTTTTGTGTCATTGTCCTGAGAGTTACGTATATGCTAAGGCAATACCAGCTCATGGTAGCTTAGCTTAGCTTTTGCATAAGGAGTGAATGGCAGTTTGAGCAGCTAGCCTTACTTTTTCTGGACAGTGAAATAAATATATGACAAGCTCCTAAAAACAAATTAGTATCATTAAAAATATAAAATTAGATCTCAGGAATCTGGAATCAAGCTAGACATTTCTCCCTGCCATCAGTTTTTATGCTAGGCTGCATTACATTTCTTTTGGATGTATCCACAAATAGCTTTTACAGTTGTGGTGTTTGATAGTTTTTAAGTTTCACACTAAATATTTCCATAATTACCTTTTGTCATTTTGTAATTCAAAATGTATACATCTACTCCTTTCCTGTGTTTTCAGGCTGAAGAAAATCTACCCCTGGACCCCTAATTCCGTGTTTTTCAGTCAGGAAAGCAGTTAAATACATGACTGACAGCTGTAATTACCAATCACTGATCTGATTCAGTCAGATCTGGACCTGGATACGACTGTACTGCTCTGCATGCTATGTGAAAAGCGGCTTCGCTTTTCTATAAAAGCATGAAACAGCATCAAGTCATCTATATACACACTGTGTTAAGTCTTTGGATCTGGACTGAATGGAGAAAGCTGCAGAAGGAAGTTGTGTGTAGCTCCTGCAGCTTACAATGTTGAGATGAAGCAAATTTTTACAACTTAACTCTTAAAGGCTTACAAGTATTTTGTGGCGACTCCAAATGATTATTTTTCTCTACATGTAACTTTTCCTAAATAAGTGATAGCTGTTTATTATTTTATCGTCTTCATTTTTCAATGAAAAACAAGGATTTTTCTATATTTAATTTACTGATCATGTAGATGTTCATAAAAGCTGAAAGTAAATTCAAAGGTTATTACATCAAAATAGAGATGAATTTAAGAAAATGTGGCTTTTTTCCAGCAAAATGTAACATTAACTGAACATAAAACCAAGGGTCAACATCCACGTTAATTCTGAAACTACATGACTTCTATTGATGAAAGTGTTGCAGAAAATGACAGTGTATCCATGGTCACTACGGAAACTCTGAATGTCTAAATCGGTCATATCTGATGCCAGTGAAAAGCTGAGAAACTGCATTTTACTTAAATTATTTCATGTATTGATAGGATTTGTGGTTCAGACGTTGTTAAACAGTTGTTAGATCAGTAGATGGTTTGGGTTGCTGTCAGTTGTGTACGTCTTTGAGGGTTAATGTAATGCTATTGCATTTTTATACCGACAATGTAGTATGTCTGTGAAATCTGCAACTGACTAAACAAAGTATACCATATCCTTTTGAGACCAAGAAAAGTAAATGTTTCGGTTTTGTTACATTAAATAATTGCCTTGATTGGAATTAACAGGATGTAACAGTTTTTTTCAGATATTTTTCATTGTTTTTTTTTTTAAAGGAATATTCTTTGCAGTGGACGTTTTATTTATTTTTTTATTGTTTTGGTTTTTTTGTTTTGTTTTTAAGTAAAGCTGTGAAATTGTCCCCTACAGAGGACAAACATGCATTGCTGGGTTTGAGGAGGATTTATAAATGAGTAAATGAGTTGAAATGGGGTGAAAATAGAAATACTAATTCATGCACAAAGGCCTAAGAAGGTTAAATGTAACATGGTGACAGTGCTGTACACCTCTGGAGGCAATGGTAGCCTTTTGTATCCTATAGCAGGGATCTTGTTGCCAAATCAGAGAGGTACCTTTATTGTTTGTGATGGGGACATAAATCCCAATAACCATCTCAGCTCTCAGTGGTGAGTGCTGAGCCATTAAGCCCCATGAGTGACTGTCACATCCGATGGAGAAGCCACTCCTCCATCTCCACCTGAGGCTCTGGAGATGGATGGCCCTCTGCTCCATGGTGCGCTGGCTCATTTCTGCCCCGGTACAGAAGTCAGTGCTGATTAAAATATCCACACTGGGTCCTTATTTCTATTACCAATTCACTCAGCCAGCCCAGACCCTCTCAATTAAAGCGCATGGGCCCAGATGAATGGAGATGAGGGGGTGAATGGTAGCTGACAGAATTACAAACGCTCACAGTCACAATTTATTCTCCTGACAATTAGGAGCAATTTGTTTCATGCTAACTCATCCTTAAGGTTTCAGAAGGTCTTATTTGATATCAACAGGAGTGGCTGTGCCTGTCACGGCCCCTCAAGTGCTACTCTCTGTTTTGATTATACACAGTTGACTGCACTTTACTGTACAAGTAATGGGTTTTCTGAGTCCGGTTTTAACACTTGCATGAAACGTATAGGTTACACCACTAATGTTTAGATATACTAAGACATTTTTTGAGTTTCTAAAAAACAACTCGCCCTCCGGACCACTGACTCCGATTTGTTCAGAACTTACATTCTGTGCCTCTTCTTTATACACAATATCTTATTTGCTGCACAGTAATACCCTACACAATTAGATTCACAAAGGTAATTATTATAACAGGTTATAAGGCAACACAGAAATGTGTAAGCTTTTTTGACAACCTTTTAACTCCGGCTGCAGCTATGAAAACTGAAAAATGATGGCGACTTTTCAGAGAGAATGTCTTAGGCTAGGGCACAATAGAGTACAGCTCTCAATGACTGAGCCACTTTCTTTAGCGGAACCACTAAACTTCTATGGTGATATTGTATTGTGCTTTGAAAAAAGGCTTTTGAAATGCATTAGCAGTACACACTCTCTGAAGAAAGACCAAGCATGGATTTGAAACATAGCAACGGAACAAAAAAGAAAAAGAAAAAAAAAACCGGGATGCAATCATTTTAAAGATTCGCCCAGCCCCCTTGAGATCTCTCTTTCATTGTTTGCTGACGACTTGATACTGCAAAGTTCCATCTATTTTTTTTCTCCTTCTTCTTTTTCTTCTGCCGTAGCAAATTTGTTTTCAGGCTCCATAAAATAGCCTTTTCTTATTTCAAGCAGCAGTGTATGCAGTGGAAAATCTTTCACATAATATATCCTTAAAAGCACATTACTCTGTCCCATACACCGTTAAGAGTTAAGAACACAGTTAATATTTACAGTTGAAAAAATGGGAGAAAAAGAAAGGATTTTGCCAGGGAATAAAACACCCCCACCCACGTATACACACTCACTCTCAGTGCAGCAGTTGAACAATTGCTATTCACAATCCTATCCTTAATGCCTAAGACCAACATAAAAGAGGGGAGTTTAAGAATATAGGGATAAGCCCTTTCAGCTTTTCTAAGTCTTAAGGCTGGTTTATGCTCCATGAATACTGAGCATCGGCAGCCAGTGCTGTTGCCACTCTAAATAGATATTACAATGATTTGGGAACAATGCATTCGACTGATTCCCTCAGACACAAAAATACATATATGTGTATATATAGTGAATAGGAGGCAAACATTAGCGCTCGCTGACAATACAAGCATTTTTGATGTAGAAGGGTAGAGCAAGATTAATGTCTGAGCGAGAGAAAAGGCGAGATACCACTTTGGGTGTTTGCTGGGAAAGCTGCAGCGGGAAGATGCTTTGAGAGTCTAAATCCCCCCCTGAGTACAATGCAGGGCTGCTGATACAACCAACAGACACGGGGTCACCTCCCCTCAGGGAGACAATGGAACCACAACAACAAACTGGAGTGAGGAAGCACCGGGGACGGTGCAGGCACAAAGGCATCGGGAGTACAGCATGGGAGAAATTAAAGTAGGAAAAATGCGTTTTGCTAGCGTTTTCCATCTTCATTATTATTGCTAATAAGCATCAAGGACTGCTGAATGTCAGAAGCAGAATTAAACAGAGAAGTGACTTATAAGAAAATGACCATTCTCCAAAATTTCCAGTTGATCCATCCCTTTGCCTTAGCCACAGTAAAAGTAGGAAAATGTACTTCAGTCCGTCTGCTTTTATCATGCGTATACTTAAACTGAATGACAACATATGGACGAATTTAATGTGCTAAAGGATGGTAGCATTGCATGATTTTAAAGAGTCATTTTACAGCACAAGAGAGGTATGGATAAGCAGTCTTTTTTGCCACTTAAGCTTTCCAAACGGCCTCAGGGCTCCAGAACAACTCCGACCCTTGTGTCTCTTCTCCCAATCCAAGATTAGCCTGTCTTCTTGTCTTAATCCAGCAGAAACGCTGCATCCTGACTCCAACACCTCTCCACAATTACTGCACTCCATAATCCCCTGCCTGCCTCCATTTTCCCTACTGCTTTAAGAGGGGTAAAGATCAGGGGTGAGCACTCATCCCCGAGCCCTCCCCTGCCTCTCACCATGGCAGTTAAGTGTCTGTGGAAATCATAGAATGAGTAAGCCTTGTGACAGCTTATTAATACTTCTCTCTTCTCTAGGGTTTACCAATGGTCAGTCCTTAAGTATACTGTACTGGATTAAAAGGATTTGCTTGTAGCTCAGGTTGGCTTCTGCAAAGAGGTATTTCAGAGCAATTCTGCTGCTCTGTTCGTACTAAGATGTCACTTGAAGGGTCTTGAGTTTCATTGTGTGCCAGGCTGATGGTCTATGAGATATAATGTGAAACATGAGGCTAAAGTCTTTTTCATGGTCAGTACTTCCTGTGATTTCAAGTGGCACTTGATCCTCTCCTGGAGTAAAAGCACTGAAGCCTAGGTCTGAAATACAGGAACCAGACGAACTAAGTGAGCAGCTCTTTATTCGGCAAACTTTGATAGTTTTTACTGTTGATCCAAAGAATGACCACCGCAGCTCTCCTTCCACTTAATGCTGCTGTTCACCACAGTGTACACAGCTGAGCAACAATGACTGTGGCGCTTACAGAGACGAGAGATGTGCTTAAATGAATCATCCTGCTGGCTTAGCATAGCTTGGCTGCCTCTGTGCTCTGGATGTCTTTAATGCGTTTGTTTGCCTGCAGGCCCTCTGATTCTTTCTCCTTGCTTTCTCTGCTTTCTAGCCTGATAGATTATACGTTGTTTTTTATATTTATTTCAAAACCTAAATGGACTTGAATCGATCAATACTTCATTGTGCGTGTGACGAAAGCTGCACAGGAGGGGGGCACCCAATACGACAGATGTTACAATTCAGATTTTCTTTTCATTCTTTTTCAAGTAAACACAATGGCATATCTAAAGGAATTTCAAAAGCTGTTTTAAATTGATTTAAGTTAGCTTCTTGTCATAAAGCTGTGTGTTCACAAGTATCACAAAGATGACTGGGAATGGAGAAAGAGAGTAAAAGAAAGCTGCCTCCTCCAAGGAGTCTAAGCCATTGTAGGCTTCTACCCAAGCCTTAGAGTTAAAAAGGACCAAGCCTGGACAGATTTGCTCAGAAGTCTTTTCAGAAGATATTTTTTGAGCCAGAGATAGTCATCATGGAGAATAAACAACTTACTTTCAGAGAAGGGAGGGGCATGAAAGAATATGGAGGCAAAAATGTCCCACTGGTAACAAAATCAAGGAAAATAGAAGGGCATCAGAATCCTCTGAGCCTCCATATCAAATGTCCCACCCGATCTAGAATTCACAATAAAAAAGACAGCACTTGTGCATAATATAACGATTGACATGACATATCACTACAGCAGAGGAAATAAAATGGGGAAAGGAGAGAGCCTTTTATGTTCAGAAAATATGATATGATTAGGGCTTTTGATGCTGGAAGCTACTCATATTTTTCTGCATCAAAAGGTGAGATCTTAAGTTTTTCTTATTTCTAGTGCTCAGTCATATCGTCCAATATCTTCAAAAATTATTACTGCTGCATAACTGAATTAATCGACAGAAGTACAATTGAGTTGGAACCTCTGTTGCCCTAGCTACAGGGACAATTGGTGTACTGGGTTTTTCATCCAGTCTCATCTGTTCCATTTAGTCTACATGATTTCAGAGCCGACTTTTCTAATCTGCCATGCCTCATTCAGTCTGAACGGTGACCACAAATGTGCTGTGTCCTCAACTATGATAGATGGCAGAGGCAGAGGAAGGGAGAAGACGCTAAGTTAGGGAGCGATAGCACAGTTCTTGGAAGGGAATGAGAGAGATGTCTTCCACTCTGCAGCAGCGAGCCTTAGAGAGAACAAAACATGCAATTAGAGTGGCAATACACTGTGAAGTGGTCATTACTAGAGCTAATGAGCGCACTATCTGTCCTCACATTAAAGTGCTCGCTAACGAGGGCTTGTTCATCATCGGTGAACACAAGTCATCATATAATCCTATCTCCTGTCCTCTCATCCCCATAGCAGGGAGAGAGGCTCATTTGGGCAGGAGCTGGACAAAAGCACAGAATCCAAACAAGGAACGATGCTCTGGACATGAGACAGAAACTCCAGTACTTTAACTTGACCACAACACTCTGAGGCCTCTTGGTAGCTCTGCTCTGTCTCCATGTTAGAATCCAACACAGCCACACTCTGGAAAACAGGTTTGTATAAAACCTGTAAAAACGTAATCATATTTAGCACATATTCTCAATTACAACTTAAAAAATACACAATATTTCTGCTTAAACTTTTCTTTGTGAAGAATTCTCCCAAGTCCAAACAACACACAGATATCCCAAGCAACCACAAGAGGGCACTGCAGCCAAGCACTTTCCCTCCAATATGTTCTGCTGCTGCTGTTGCTGCTGCTGTGTGGCATCCCATACTGTAGCTGATAAAGAAAAGACAACCGATAGTTTCATCAGATAAATGCAAGGCACGCACTCCATAGGGTTCACAGATTCTTAAACACTTATTATCTATTTGATTCATTCTTGATTGCAAATATTTTCATGGGCAAATCCTCCCATAGGGCGAGCTGCTTCTCCCCCCCTCACTTTGTGTCCTTGTGTTTCTATTTACCAGAAAAAAGAGGAGTTGGGGGGGGGAGAGAAAGTTTAGTCTGCCGCTGTCTCTGAACAGCAGGAAATTTGTCACAATAAGAGAAAATCTGACGCATTCAGCATTGCACCCCCTACCCCACGGTAAATAGAGCTTTACTCTAAAAAAAAAAGTGAAAAAGAGTATTTTTTAAGAGTGAGTGACACAGAAGTGAATACATATGTATTCACATAAAAGAATGCAAGAATGAAAGAATAAGGAGATGAATTTGGATTTAGTTTTTTTCTGCATGTGTGTGTTTGTTTCCCTCTGTCTCCACGGGGCAATGTTCTGGCAGTCACAATCGGATGAACAAGTTTTTCCTCAACCATTGTTGAGTCTCTAACACTCCGTTATGACTCATTTCATAGCCTGTAATTATGTTTGGGAGAAAACAGACTTTAATTCCCTTTAATTGTGTAAGCTAAGCAAACTACTGTCTGAATTCAGACATAATGTGTTTAACCTTGGGCACCAATACCCCCACATAAACTGCAATCACTTGCAACCAACAGATAAAAGATGAACAAATATCAGTTTTAGTCAAAATGATCTGTTTTCAGTATGTATCTTAAATAATGTGGTTTTAGATTTTCTGACAAATACACTGTAAAAGCAGTCTTATTAGAAAGAAGCCAAATATTCTGCAATGTAAAAAAGGATTATTAAAGAAAACAAGACTGTCAATTGCTAAAGTACATTTTACCAGGACAGATTTCTTAAACTAGAATAGAAATATAGCCATTGACAGTCTACGAGGGACTTAATAGAGAGGAAATGACTACATTTAAGCAAGTTGTGCTTATTACTAGCAAAGAAAGCTACAGTATTTAAGACTTCCTTAATGTTCTTAAATCGAGAAGCTGTGCAGTGTTTTCACTCTTAAATTAAGAAAAACAATCTTATTCTTTCACAGGGATATTAAGCAAAGTATTTTCAGCTTCTTTCAGGAATATCTTATTAGGATAAAGACAGATGTATTTTCTTAATAAGACAATAAACTTACTTTTCAAATGAAAAACAGGTTTGACTAAAATTATTCTTTCTTTGTAGGAAAAAGACGTCTTTCCCACAAACAGGTTTTTTTTTTTACTTACCTGAAACCCCTTATTTTGCATTGCAACTTGAAGCAAAGAAATTCAGGTCAAGATGTATGATTACTCTTTGATAGGTTATGTTTTAAAAAGGAATAATGCTATTAATAAAATCATCCGGCAGTTTAATTGTTATATAGCACAGTAGCAGACCCTGTGGAGGGAGCGTATCTGTGGTGCATCTCAAGAGTGCTTCTGATTACTTCCTCTCTATTCATCATTTTGTCATCTGGCCCCAAGGCATCAATAAACAACTGTCATGGATCCAACTGATGGCAAATCATTCAGCTTTCACAACACAAAGACACTAATGCAATATTATTGTTCATTACTTGATCATAATATTCTATCTATAATATCTAACAGTGAGATTAAGTCTTATGTTTGATTATCAGCAGCTCGGGCTCGCCAGTTCCAGGTAAACTATGTTTCCACGACAGAGATTAACATCGTACAAACCAGGTGCTATCACAATCTTTTTGTGGCATAATAGGGTCTGATATAGTCTATCAACTGTACCTTCACTGTGTGTGCAGGTCCATGTATGTGTGCGGCAGTATGCATAGATAGATAAACACACACACACACAGAGTGATGTGCGATCAGAAGCATCAGAGGGTTTAGCTGCGGTAGCATTGCCCCCAAGGGACTGCTGCTGTGCCTGTGCAAACATGTGGACCTCGCTCTGCAACCTGGGAGCGAAAAGGGGAAGACAATCAAGATCTGCTGCCCAGATAATCTCTGTTTAGGACACTACATGCATTTAGGCTGAAATGTGAGACTACAGGGGAGTTGTTTTTGATCTGTACATGTTTGTTCAGCATCTGTATCAGACAGCCACCGGTTTCTTGGATGAAGTACAGGCCAGGCGGAAGGTAGAGGAGAAAAACTGACAACTTGAAAGCAGGCTGGAGTGTGTGATTTTAGTGTGAACATGCACATTTGTTAGAGTGGGCTCAAATAAATTCACAATTTAATAGGACTCCAGACAAAATCTGTGCGCAGAACCAATTTTAAAGCACCCATCTCGGGTCAGTCTCATCTCAGCTGTGCCGGGCAGCAATCATGCTGCGTGCACACAAATGATGCTTAACCACAATTAACCTGGAGGACGTGCAGTGTACTCTAGGACCATTCAATCTCACTTTCATATCACCAGGAAGTTAGAAGTTAAGAGATTGTCTTGACTCCTCTCTCATCAAGCATCAATAATTGATTGAGGCTTCTGGGACACATTGTGCATTGTGTCTTCAGGGGTGATCAGCGAAAGGACCCTTCACGTGGGAGGAGAGGGCGCCCAGTGGTGCTTCGCTTGACCCAACCAATCCTCTATTATTTATTACAGCAAAAAGGATCCTGGTGGATGGGTTAAGGAGGTCAGTCCACATTTAGTGCTTCTGCGACGGACGCCCTGCGGTTTAGATTGAGCATTTCGCGCTACACTGCCTCTCCCACACATGCCCTGATTTGATATTAATATCAATCTTCTTTTTACCCCTTTCTTCATTGAGATTAGCACCTCTCTTTCCCCATTCTGACATTCATTTGGATCTTAGAAGGACAGTGTGAAACATACTTTAGCCTAGAAGAATAAAATCCTAAATTGGTATTTCTGTGAGCATGCATCTACGTTAAGCTTTTGTAAATGTATTTCTCCCACCAATATTCACACACACACACAAACACTTAAAACTGGCTCATGTCCACTTTTTTTTTTGCAGCGGTGAGCTGAAACAGAAGGCTGAGTTTATTAAGTTGGGAATTAATGCATGATTGTTCGGAAAACTGACTTTGTTTTTAGTTAAAATATCACATTAATTTTTCATCCCGAGATAAAAAATGGACAGCAAGTCATGACTTAACCGACAGTGTTGGGTTTATGTTTACATCCTAAAAACAAGCCATTTTGACAGCGGTGCTACCCAAAGGTTAACCCCAAAGGCCTGTGGCGACTGTCTCGACCTCACCATATCGGCCCCTCCTGTCACCCCACTATTGTTCTGCACTGACACCAGCATCCCACTCACACATAAGTAGGGTCAAAGGTCAGACCTCACACTTACACAGACGCAAACAAATGGCTTTTAAACGTGACCACGGGCCCCCGGGCTAAAACAATGAAGTGACGGAACGTGGCTTCTACCAGTTCTCTTACACACTGTGTGTTTGAGTGTGACAATAATTCGGTTTGAACAGTTACTCTTTAAAATAATGACACATAGTCATCCATCAAAGGCCAACAAAGCTGAGGCTGAAGCACTGCCAAGAAGATGGAGAGAACAAACCTTTAAACGCTTATCAGCTGATGAAGGAAATTACACGGCTGCAACCCTGAAACATTTAATTAGCAGTTTATGCATTATCGTGCTATATCACATCTCTGCCACCACTTCCCTACAATTGCCTAAATGCCTTGAGCAGTTTTTCTGTAGGTTTGATACTGAACACTTCATCCAGGCCTTTTGTTTCTGCTGGTGCCTGGGCTCTTCCTCTGTCTGATTATTCAGTATGTCTCACTGAAAGTCGATTCCTATCTGGAGTATCCTCATTTCAGAATACACAAGAACTTATGGCTACTACAACGACTGAGGGCGCTGAACAAATTAAATTCAGCTGCTACAAAGTGACAGATTTTGAACATTTTCAGAAAGGAAGATCCCTTCTTTACTGTGCAGCTTTTGCCACTGATCACAATCAAAGTGTGTCTCTATGTGTTTAAGCGCCCTCTTTGTGTGTGTATGAGAGTGTGCGGTTGGTAAATTTGTGTTGCTGGGTCACCTTGAGCGTTTGGTGCACATGGCATGAGGGTCCTGTCGCTGTCTCTGGCGCGCTTCGCTGAGTACTTCCTCAAGCGCGACACTCCCACTCCAGCAGGGATTTCCACACACCAGCAGTTGAATCTTCCTCTGGGCCTCCATTGCTAACCATTAGTGGCGGATTAGGAGAGCGGGTAAGCGGAAGAGGAAGGACTCCGGGGGTTAGCTATCAGGTGGTTTTCAGATGTGATGCTAAAGAAGACCTCAGATGACCATACACAGTTAGAAACCATACATACCTGAGTAAAAACCTGATGATCAAAGAAGAGCAGAAAGTACCATGTTATTACTTCATATTACACTGTAGTTTTTAAGTCACAGTCGTGCACTTGTCTTGATTGTTGACCTTGAACAGGTTTATCCAAGTAGAAAGTGACTATATGCCTTTTATTATTGCATTTTTGACAGTGCAAATACATCAGCATAACAACAAAGTGAAAGTCATAGCATTGCTCCATTTAACACAAATGACACTCCTCATTGGCTCACTGGTGTCTGCACCTAACCTAACCCCTGGTCCCTCTTAATGAAAAGGCATAGTCCGTTTGGGTTAATACCAGGATAATCTATCACTACCAGCCAGTAAACAAGTCAATAATTCTCCAATACTTTTCACAATATCGACTGACTTAATTTTCTGAGAGTTCATGTAGGATTCAGCATTGTATCAAGTTATTCTTGACATAATTTGATTTGTGACTGAAAAACTAGCAAAGAAGATATAGATATAGGCCTACCCAACACTCAAGAATCTGTCCATTCAATGTTAAGGCCTCTACACACTCCAAAAGAACAAGAAAATGTGTTCTCTCTCCCAGGGCTGCTCCTGGTTTGGGAGTTCTAGCAGATCATTCTCGCATCATCTGGGCAGAGTTTTTTTCTTGTGTGGTGATTGGTTAGAAAGTTGAAGTGGGTATGGTTAATGCAGAAAAGTGGAGGACTTGCCAGGAGTCCTGCACTTGAGTTTTTAATAAAGTATGAAATATAGTTGCCAAAACTAACTTTGCCCTGTTCCCAAAAACAGGGAAATGAATTTGTTTTCTCCTCAAGAAAACAAATTCATTTCCCTGTTTTTGAAGTGTGTATAGGCCTTTAGCCCTCAGTTGTTAGCAGATGCTAATAACCTTTGGCCTTTGACACAGTTAGTTCATTATTCACTCCCATTTAACTCCAGAAAGAGACAATCTGGTTTGTTAGCTGCTATTTGTTTCACCACAGCTATTTAGACCAAACACAAACGATTGCAATCATGCTGATTTTGCCACTGATAAAAACACTAATGGCTAGCCTGTGGCTAATTAGCATATATTTCAATCACTGTAAGGTAATTGCATCAGTTCTATGACACCAAATAAGTTAGCCTTGTGTTTCAGCAGAGTGGATTTTTTTAGCAGTAGTGGGAGAAATGACATTTGATGAGTTTACTTATTTCTACCCATGATTTAATGATTTAATGATTTAATGAAGACAACAGACATAAATGTTCCTGTGTGTTCAGCTGTAGACCTGCTGTAAATGAGCCTCACCTTTCACAAACACTTCAAGCTGGCACTGATTTCACACAATAATCACTTTGTTATTTTAGGGCTTGTCAGGTGCCATTGTAAGCTGTAGGTGTATGAATGAGATCTTAATACTCATCATAGAGGTTGTCTGATTGTTATAGAACCTGCAGTCTTCACAAAATAGTTGTGTATTCAGTGAGCTGAGCCCCATAAGAACCCATTCAAACACACTTTGGTCCCCCATTAAGAACCCAAAGCTGTGACATATTTGCAATTAAACCATAATGACCCAGTACTACTTTTGTTGTTCCCAAATGGATTTTTCTCTCTATTTAACCTTTCTTAAGTGATTTATCATCATACAATCATACAATATTATCCTCTGTATTTTGTTTTTTGGCCCAGTGATAATCAAGTATTTTCCTTTATTTAATTTACTGATCATATAGATATTAATAAAAATTCTGATTAAAGTTGAGGGTTATAATATCAAAAACAGAGAAAACTGAAGAAAAAGGGACTTTTTCTGTAAAATTTATCATTAACTGAACATAAACCAAGTGTCTCCATCCACTGTTGATCCAACTCCATGGGTTTTACTGGTGAATCAATGTTGCAGAAGATGACGGTGTTTCCATGGTAACTACGTAGACTCTGAACGTCCAAATGGGTCGTATCTGATGACCATGAGAAGATGACAAACTGTATTTTACACCAGTTATTTACATGTATAGATAGGATTAATGGATCAACAGGTATTAAATATTTTACATCAGTAGATGTTTTCAGGTTGCCAGTGGATGTTTGGGTCTTTATGGGTTAAAGATCGAGCTCTTCCACTATGTATGCAAACTCATAACTTTCTAGATATTGAACCTGTGTGTTATTTAGTACCTTGTATGTAACGACACTGATGTTTTTAGAAGTACCATAACATTTGCATGTGTTTATGTGCTTGCATGAAACTTGTGTTGAATTTTGTCATTTGTTGATGTCTCTGAGCTCACAGTAGCTAGTGTTACACAGTGTTGCTGCTGTAGACAAGCAGTGAAAATTGATCCCAAACCCACCACTTAGGAATCAGTGTTCAAGCTGTTAGCATTGATGCAGGCAGCTGAGACAGGCAATGCAATCATATTTTAGTCAATAGAGAAAAAAAAGAAAAAACAGTTAATACAATAGGAATATGTCTTAACATATGTAACTTATTGTACCTTTAAAAAAGTCCATTGTAAATGACAGTGATTGGGGTGTGGAGGCTCAAACAACAGTAAAGTAGAAAGACTGGACTTGGAGAATGCAGAAAACAAACAAGAACTCTGCTGAACTGAGAACTGGAGAGCCACCTGGTCGTTTTCTCTAAAGTTCATTAATATAAAAATATTCATTGTAGCAGCTTTAATGGATAAAAGTATTTCTTCACAGTCCAAGGTGGTCTCTATATCTGTGAACATGTAAATGCATTCCATGGTTTATAGCAGAATGTACTTCTAGGACCAAATATCCAGGTCCAAGACCAATGCCATTGCTGAAATATTTTCAGTTAGGGCTAATATTGTGACCACATAAGGAGCCGACAGGCCTCGCAGCTAGGGGCCACTGAGGTGTAACCAAGCGAATCTGAACGTTGAGCCTCTATTTGTCAAGGAGACAAAGGTCTGGTTTTCACAGTGAGGTCACAGTTGCATGGAGAAGAAAGCAGGACCCCGCCAGGTAAATAGGATGTTATTGTCCCTCAACAAAAGCATAGTCTTAACCCGGTGACCTCATCAGCTTTGGGGAATGCTTCTCTATTCTCAGTCAGTCATCAGAAGAGGGAGGCTGGCTCTTTTCGAGACACTGCCCAGACACCACAGGTATTAGTTCCCTCAGGGGCCGCTGGTCCACTTGCAGAACAGGATACAAGCACTGCAACTTGTGGCAACATGGGCACTTGCTTTAATGGCTTTATAAAGAGTTATGATAGACTGAAACAGCCGACACTAAAATCAGCTACACACAGGGTTCTCCTATACAATTAATCATTAGCAGCTATCCCATTCAGATTAGTTCAGTCATCCAGTCACTGAATGTAATATGGCCCTTAGAATTTATACTATGGTTCTATATTTACAATATCATTAGATTAAAAACATGTTTGAAGGTCGCAAAGAGAAACTGTACAAAGAAACTTTCAGCTGCCTGTCTGCTCTCCTGTTCCTTTACTGCCCCACATTTCCTTCAAAACCCATCAAAACGACTTTCTGAAAAATGCGGTATCACTTGTTCTGTGATCACGCTAATCTGAACGCTTTAGCAGATTGAGAGCTTCGAGTGCTGAAAGCAAAGGCAACTCAATCTTAGAATTTAAAAGGCTTTTTTTGCCTCATACAGCCTGCAGCCAAATGGCACTTGTGTTCTGACACGGCACATAAACACACACAAAAGAAGTTATTAGCGTAGATGCAAATCAAATTACTAGCAGTGTAAACTGCTATTCCTCCCTGCACTTGGGCCTGTAATTACTCTGGCTTATAGAACTATAATGAATGCTAATGACACACCACTGCAAGGCCATCAGCCTAACACTTGTGTGAGGTTGGGTGATTTTCACTTAAGTTATGAAAGCCCATTTTGGTCCATGTGTATTTCCCTTCATTCCACATTCTGTACCAGATTAAAGGGTACAAGAATTTTAGTGAAGAACACATGGCTGAAAACAGAAAATCATTTGAAAATTAAAGGCCGTAATTGGATGCATTCAACCATATCATATATAAAGCATATTTTTGCATTTCAAAAGGGATTACAAATTCATCTACACAATGACTCCTTGTGGAAATGACAACAGTTGCGTATGCCCCAGAACAAGTATCTCTCAGTGTTCCACAGTGAGTCTAATTTCATTGAGTATCAGTGCTATGGGTAGAAAATCAATATGAAAACAGTATTGTAAAACTTTTTACCACACAGTTTGAAACTTCTGCATATTAACTAAATAATAATAATAAAAGACTATGGATATAATGCTTGGCCCTGACATAATAGGTGGCCGTTACACAGTAAATACAAATGAAAATATGAAGCACAAGTGTTTATTGTATTTATCCCTTTTCAGAGGTAGAAAAAATGAATTCTGGTAAGGGTTAGAAAGTGCTTTATGACCCAGGTCCAATAGCTATACTGCTACTACCGTATATGAAAGCATGATAACTATGTAATTCATGTAGTCATATAGAATACATTTAATATATAAGAGAGTTAAACCATAAAGTATATTCTCATTGACAGTATAAATACCTCAGGTGTATTCTTATTCAGCATGTCCTCATATATTTGCAGCACATCATATTATCTCTTACATGAATGTGAACACACAGTACCACGTCTTCACTTTAGTCTGCTGAGAATATGCTTATTGAATGATATTATCGACTTACTCTTGTATAGCTAAAGCTCCTCCAACAACTGCTTGAATAAGGAATTTCTTGTGACCTCAGCTAAAGGTCAGCAGTGCAGAAAAAATGCTGCATTAGAGGGAATCCAGGGCAGTGAAAGTCAGTCTGGATGACCAAGAGATAAGGATTGGAAGTAAGTGAAGGGGACAGGGACGAAGTGAAGAGGCTGCATCACAGTTTAGTGGCACAAGTATTTGAACAAGGCAATGCTGATATCAGACAACCCTCCTTCTGCAGCTATGTTCAACAGGGCATGGCAAATTTGGCAATTCTAGGTCAGATGGCAGGTTTGCAAGTTGATAATGGTGAATCTCAGTGAATTTGATCTGTTAATCTGTGACATAGATCGCTTTGATAGCAGGTTATGAGAACGACTGCTACAACATAGACTGGAAGGGTAATAATAAGGCTAATGTACTCTGTTTCCAGTCAAATTAAACAAAACTATTTGTGGAGTGTGAAAAGCGTAAATAGGTAGAGCAATCAATCCTGGAACAAATCTATATATA
>JAPQRQ010000019.1:19999586-20011358 GCA_037367365.1 Apogon talboti | reverse complement strand
AAATATGCGATTCTAGATACAAAGAAGGGTGAACATGTGAGATTGAGTTTGAAGTTGATCTGAAGTTTGTGTCGGAGTCTATTTTGACCTTGAAGTCAGTTATTCATTGACATTAGCTAACTCCATTACAAATATAATACCTGTCTCTTGCCTACAACCATGATACAATGATTTCATTTTTTTTCTTTATGAAAAACCTTACACTTTTCAATCTTTACAGCTGCTGTTATTAAATGGATTTAGCTAACGTCAACAGACAACTGGTGGCAACACAGACTCCAGCACATATGTCCATGACCGTGCTGATATCTTTCATTTTAAACAACTGATGTAATACTGATTTATGGTTTTCATAAACCCTTCAAAAAATTATTGAAACAATTATTTAAAAACAACAGTCTCAATAGAACATTATAGAACATTTCAATAGAGCAGGCTGTAGATTCTTCTGTCTGCAAAAAGGAGAATAACCCAACAGTCTTTGCAAATGCATCAATCCTTGCATGTATAGATCTGACACTGCCAACAACATAGGCTGAATTACAGGGTTGACAGGTGTGTAATTGTTCAAAATAAATATTTGTGAAGCTTAGTGTTTGTGCATTGCCAAATACCACTCATGCATGATGTACTGCAGAGCATACAATAGGTGCATGCATGTCTTATGAGTAATAGCTGATGATGTTTGATGTTTGGTAGCATACTGTAATTGTTCAGGGTTATATAGGTTTATTCAGCCTTTGCGGAACTTGAAAAATAACAAGTAAAGTGACCCTACTGAGCATGTGCAGGCCATTCATTTTCTTGCAATTAACTTTGTGAACAATGTTCAAAAAAACAGAGTAAATGCATTTTCAATTTCTGGTCATTGACCAGGTGTGATTGAAAGACTGAGAAAGAGACCGATTGAGGCAAATACAGCAGGGAGAAATCACTGACACAAACAAAAATAAATAACTCCATTTATTTAAGCCCATTCTTGCACCATAATGACAACATTTAGTGCATTTACTTAGCCAAGGATGGTATCAGCAGGACAGCTCTTCCATTGCCGCTGAGAAACAGGGTGATTTATTTTTCTTTTTTAGACCTCACTGGACAAAGCATATGGAGTAAATCTCAGATCAAACAACATGCTGAAAAGTTGGGTCTCAAAAATAAATAGCCACCGTCAAAGGGGCTGTGGGTAGGATAGGAAGAGAAGATTGTCTCAAATGAAAGACACCCCATTGAAATCCTATTGAGCTATTTTCAGTGAGGCCCAAAAAAAGAGAGAGAAAAGAGTGCACTGGTAAAGGTCAGCATGAACCCAGATCATAGAACCTGAAACATGGCACAAAGATAAAGGGCCCAGTGAGAAATATCAATTACGCCTTGACATTTTCCAGAGAGACAAAAGACGCCTGGATAATACCCCGCAATGGTGTGGTGCTGTGGCCACTGCAGCCTCTTCAAAAGTGCCTTAAACTGTTTAAGCTGCATTGGGGGTTTACATCCACACATTATATCTAAACGGCATTTACATAAAGATTAAGAATGCAGTTCAAAGAATCAGTACGACATTGTAGGTAGAAAGACGTTGATAGCGATCAGTACGTCTGTATTAGCTTCAGAAATGCAGTAATCCCAATACCATGTGTAAATAATGTGCTTTAATTCAAATTTTAACTGAAATTAATCTAAAGGTAACATTTTTACACATCTTTTGCTCAATTATCAAAGTCCCACTATATGTAAAAACATATCTCACAGGACCACAGCATGAACTTGTACAGTATTTGTGCTACACACCTAATATTTGTATGTAACCCGGCTGTGAAATCTGATTATTTGGCCCATTTCATTTCAAAGAGGAAGTCAGAGCTGCAGCTTTGTACTCAAAGAATCTCAAACATTTTCATCATTCATTACATTCTCATGGCAGTCTTGCGAGTAGCTCATCCCTGAACCTCGCTGCAAGTTCACCTCCAGCACTTCAGACTACATGCTTGTTCTGTTGATCAGGAAGTAACCCGCAACAACACCGCTGTTTTTTGTATGTCAAAGCCAGAGTTTGAGACCAGTCAGTATAAAGACATCTCAGTTCACATTCCTCTGAAAACTGCAACTGACAGTCAAAAATGATGAATCCAATCAGGCCAGTATTACAAAACCCTGCAGCAAAATTAATTGATTTCAATAGTCTTATTTTTACTTTTGTGGGAACAAGGTTAACTTTGAATGAGGAATTTAAAGCATTGCTGGATGTATCGTTGAGGTTGTAAGTGTACATACACCTTGGCTAAATGCATTCATTCTCAGCTTTTCACAAATCGGAACATTTTATTTCAATATACATTCCCTCTTTTGACTCAGTTAGCCCATTTGTTTTGATTACATGGATTTTCAGCACAATAGTAGAGGGAATTTTTAATTTCAGCTGTTTTATTCTATATGATCCTCAGAGGGTCAAGCGTTTACTTAGAATTTGGATATATTTAGTGGTATGGCGTTAAAATTTTGCAACTTGGATAAAACACTGGAGATAGCTTTCTACTGTATAAGCTTCAAGTAACTATTTTTTTTCTCTCCATACATCCTACAGAACTCATGACTCTGAGTCAAGGTTGTGGATTTCCTTGTATAAACCCGCTTTTTCAGTTCAGCATGTATTCTACTGGATTATGGACAGAGTTTTATCACGACTGCTCGAAAACATTCACTCTACTGGTCTTCAGCCATGTTGGTAACATTTTGGCTGAGGATCTTTGTTCTGCTCAACGATCTTTTTATGTCTAAGCTTTAGATTCTTGAACTTTTTTGTAAATATCCACATAATTCTCCTTAATGATGCCATCTGTTTTATGAAATACATCAGTATAATGTAGTATCAGCTGTAAAATAACTCCATAACATGATGCTCTTGACTTTTTCGTAGTTGGGATGCTGTTCTTTGGGTTACAAGCCTCAGGACATCTTCATCTATACATGTTAAGTCACTTTAACACACTTTAATACCCCCGTAGTTATATTTAGTCTCTGCATCCTAATACATACAGCACCAAGCATTAGCATTAGCATTAGCATTAGCAAATGGTACATTAGGAGCAGTGAGCTGCCAGTGAAGGCGCTCGAGGACCAACTCCAGACCTTCAGAGTTCAGTTCAAATATGGTGGTGCTGGATTTTCACACCAGTCACCATTCGATCCATACCAAAAACTTGATTCTCTTATTTGGATATGCAAGTAATTTATCTGTTTATGGGACTTGAAGACAATTAATATAAATGCTTTACCTTTGGTTTTAGTAGTTACACAATGCAAGATTTTTTTTAAAATTCAAATGCATTTATGCTTTTTTTTAAAGTCAAATCAGCATTAGCTAGAAATGTATTAGCAAAAGATAATGATGGCTAACAAGCAAGTATTAGTTTGCCACTTCAGTCAGATTGAGGTGAAAATTACTACTTCAGTTATTATAAACTGACTTTTGAGGAGGATGAAGTTTTGAGTGGCTGCAGTTCCACTTTATTTACTCATTTAATTAGAACTTGTGCAGCCAATATTCATGTTATATTGATACAATTATCTATTTCTGATATCATATTACTATATTGTACCCTTTTGTTATTGTGGCAAATCTATTGTGGTGTGTCTACTTCATTGCTCTATGCATTGTGACAGAATTAATATTGCTAACTTTCTCTTTCTTTAGTGTCATATATTTGTCTCTCTTTACAAAATAAAAAGTCTAAACTCCTTTTATTTTGAAATACAAGTGACAGGAAGTAGTTTTCTCACACAAATGTAGAAAAAAATTTTGTTTCCAAATGGATAGTGACGGAACACAATGAAAAATGTATTAATCTCTGAGGGTCTCCTTCTTGAATAAAGTCGTGGCTGTGCAGTCCTGTTGCTGTTTGTATTTATGCTTTTGTTTTTCCAGATTAACATGGTACCTTCACATATTTGGAAATTTATCCTCAGGAGAAACCAGAATTGTGGAAGTCTGGAAGTTTCCCTCACACCTCGGCTGCTTTCTAAAGGGTCTCAAGGTAAACCATAAAACACAGGTACAGGTACAAGCACACTTGACACTAAATGTTGACAACTGGTAGACAACCTGAAGATTTTTAAGTTATTTCTACTTTAAAGGTATGGCCATTTTTTGACAAATTAATTAAAAAAATTAATTAAAGCTTAAATTTATATTATACTATTATTATGAAATTTCGCATCACAAAACTAAAGTAGCCTGGGTAACTCAACTAACAGGAGGAACATGTATTAAAATGAAACAATTGTGACAAACTTATCTCAAAACTAGATGTGCCAAAGGTTATTATTAGCCATGTTTCATTATCTACATTTATTTAGCCCCTGCAAACAAAACACTGCTCCTCAAAAGAAGGTTTTAAAACCATATTATTGTCAAAAAAAATTTGCTAACACGCATTTTCATTTCTAATAGCAACTGAGTTAGCATCTAGGGTTGCACCAATGGCAGCTCTGATGCTAATATTACCTAATAGTTGATGAATATGTGTTGTAGGATGTTCATCAACCAGACACTCTTCGACACATCTACACTTCCTGTTTTCACTTCTTGTGTGACATTTCACACAAGAAGTGAAAACAGGCACATTAGGACTCCTATAACTAATATTGTCCCTATGTACTGGAAGACAACCATATTAAAAAAGGTAACGTTACTCTTGTGCTTATAAAACATTTAAGTCTGATTAATGTAAGATATAAGCTGCCAACATAAAACAACATAGTGAAGAGGGAACTGGAGTGGTGAATGATGTGATCCACTATTAAACAACAGAAGAAGAAGAGACACTGTCCACAGGCATGTTTTCCTGGCTTGTTGCCAGCCTTCTGCTGACTACACATGACATGTACTTTACAGGTAGCATGTCAATTATTTCTCCATTGTTTCTTCCTCCTCTTTGCCTTTTTGTAAGACCTCTCCAAAATAAGATCGACCTTGAAATGCACAGAGAGTGGAGTGAGAGAACTAAGTCTGCTTTTAGGGATAAGTTTGCCCTTCCAGAAAACTACCAGGCAGCTGCCACGGATAACAGCTAAATACAGCAAAATGAATAGATTTTCTGTACATTACTGCTAATGTTTGCCTGTTGGCACTGTGTGCATTCAAACTTGTGGTACATTTATCCAATTTCCTGTTCAGTTTTGATTTTCCTCTATGTCCACACCACGCATGGCACAATTACATCTCAATGCCTCACTCTAAAATATTCACACTTGCACTGATTTTTCCAATTTGTTTTTCTCCATCCATTTGTCACACATGACGTTCCTGACGCCACTGATCTGGTTTTGACAGAACATGCCGTAATTATGTATCTCAGCAAAGCAAGTGACATACTGGATTTGTCACTGATCAGTCCAGAGGGGTTCTGCTTTGTTTAAAGCAGGGCAGCATGTGTGCAAATACCAGAAGCACCTTTTAGAACGTATCAAAATGTGTACATTTCAAAACAGGCTTACTGAAAATGGGTAGAATATATGGAAAAAAAAGGGCACTAAATGTGAGAATTATCCAATCCTGATTTATTACGCTAAAGTTTTGAAAGCGGAGGATTGTGATATGATGATTTGTCCTCTTGTTCTTTTATTTCCTCTCTAAAAATGTTAACAGCCTGAAATTAAACAAGCCTCTTGTATGAAGCTCCCCTCTCTCACTATCATGTCAGGTACTGGGAGGCACCTGAATCGAACATTATTCAACAATACAGCAAATCAAGCCTCTCTACAAGGCTGATATCTTATTAATCGGCTGCTCTGCGCTTCCACAAGTATTTGCCGGCATAATTAGTTGGCATAATCAACACTGCAGTGCTTTGTGGTGATAACAATGTTGTACAGTGCACATCATTTTGTGTTGCTTAAAGACTGAATGGAGAGCGAAGGGGGCACCTCTCATTCAGAGTTCTTGTTCCTGAGCCAAGGTAAATCAATACAGTAAACCAAAAGGTTACCCTATTGTTCTTCTGCAAGGTTTTCTGCAAATTATCCAAATTGCATGTAAATATTTGAGAATTTTTAAAACAATGAATGCGATTCTAAAAGGCAGCCAAGGCCGGGCTTTTAGTTTCATCGGTTAAATGTTAAGTTCATGGTGATTCAGACCCTGACAACCTGTATTCACTGTGATTTACAACATGCATAAATAGGCAAGGACAAACATGACATCAGAACACACAGAGCAGCGCTGCTCATGAAAATAACTTCGCCAAACTATATATTTATCGATTTTAATGTTTAATGTTCAGCTGCAGCAGTCCAAACACAGATTTATTTAAATTGTACTTTACATTGAGCCATTCACAGAAGGTCACTTTTAAATACAGATGCTTTATATCAAATGAGAATGTAGATGTTCTCTCATTTAATAATTCATTAATAAACTACACTTGTGTCTAATGCATTAAAAAGTCTGCCATCGCTAAACTACTGTAAGGTTACCGTTACCCTGATCATTGCCACGGTCTTCCACCCCTTTTCTGCATATGCTCCCATTAAAATTTACAATTGTTTTGGGATTATTTTGTCAAACAAGTAGCTGCAACTTGGATTAAACAACTTTTTTTAATCGAGAAATGAAAGATAGACTCGTCACCTATCCCACATCCCTTCAAGAAATAGAGATTAATTTGAAGGTAATCATAAGTGTGGAAAATTGCTGTTATCTTCTCACTATTCCTTTGACTGCTAACGGCCTGTCTGGCTCTGAAGTCGTCCCGGTAATAAATATTCATATACCTTTCAGGGTCTTTGTTATGTTGACTACCTTCCATCAGTGTGATCTGTTGTGGCACGAGAAACACAAATGGTGGAAATAAATTAAGAAAAATCTAAGTAAATATATAAATAATGGTGACAATGAGTGAACAGGGGGGAAATTTGGAACATCAAAGACTCCTCTATCTTTGTACCATGTAAACAGTGCATGCCTTCAGTGAGTGGAAGAGCCCTTTTTAATGATTCCATGGAAGATTGCCACGTCGACAAGCATCCTGTAATAAATAAAATTAACAAACATTTCTGTAGGGTCTTTTCAAAGGGAAAGAGAGCCCAATGTTTTTTTTTCAGATAAGTGGTCTATACATCCCCTGCTCCTTCCTGATTAGTCTAATCCAGTGAGACGTGCGTGCAGGGTTTTGATTGAGTCAGCCGTCGAGGACCCCGAGGGGAACCCTCCTGATAAGTGCCTTTACCTTTCACCTCCAGAACCCCACGCACGTTGCTTCGCCATATCCCACTCCCTCTAATCTCATTTGGCCCAGGAAGACATGCTCAGGCACAAGAAGCTACGATTAGCATCCTCTTTACCGAGGGATTCCAGTGGCTTGGACTGCCAGTGCTGCCCTCAACCTGAGTCGCTGAAGGCACTAAATCAGGCAGGTACTTCTGCGAGTCGTTGTGTGTGTGAGAGACAGTGTGTGTGTGTGTGTCTGTGTCCACCCTTCATAAGTAACAGTTTGACATCAGAAGGCGTATTTTCTCTATTTACTTTCTTTACAGCGTATTAGCTCAAATAGTTTTGATGACAGTTTTAACAAACAAGACCTTTTTTTATGTTAATACTATACATGACCCCAAAAGCAGGACTACGGCCAGACTTTCAAGTCCAAATCCCCATAAACCCCATAAAATTGGGACAAGACACCAAACAAACTCTGCACGAATGTCTCATAGTTACATTTTATTTACTTATTACACTGGTCAGGTTTAGCTCAGCATTACGTATGGGTGAAATATGATAAAACTGGCTTTTGAGGCTAAAAATGCAAAGGTATTTTAAAGAGCTGATGTTTTTTCAAGGCTGATACTGACAACGAACGATGAAAGGAGACAAGGAACAATACAATATATAAACAGTATGTAAAAATATAGAAAAAACAACACAAAACTTAGCAATTGTGTGATTCATTATAATTTCTCAGATGTCATCTTCAACTGAGGGGATGATGTTCTTTTGTCATTTTTTCATGTGTAACCAATCATATAGTTTGTAAGTGGACCACTGTTCAACACCAGAAATCTGTTTAAAAAATGTGAATACCTTGCAATAATTGTTCTCTTCCTCAGTGCCTGCTCATACACTCCGTTATATCACCACATTACCGAGGCCTCCGTGTCCTCAGTGGAGTCCATGACCCTGTAGTGGGTCAAACAGGTAACACGGTGTATGTTTAAGAACGCTCCAGGTCATATCTTGGTGAATCTGATTACATTCATGTTTCTTTTTCAGTCTCATACTGTATTTTATTCATACAGCGGGTGCCTTACATCATATGGCGCATTGCTCCGAGGGGAATTGTGTTACGACTTGTTGAAGAGATTGTGGAGTTAAAGAAGTACCCTTTGATTTTACATGTTCGTACATAGGCTCATACACAGAATCAAAAAGTCAGAAAATGTAGATCTACCTGTACACGGACAACCATGAAAATGCTGAAATAACCAAATGAATGCAAGGCTTATTCTGAGATGAAACAAGTTTATTCATGGAAAACATGTTAAATAGATAGAGGTCAGTCATCATGTGAAAGTTACAACCTTACACTAACCCTCTGTGCGGAACTCCTTCAGTGAACTCTGAATCTTCATTTGCATTCCTGGTCAAGTTGCTTTTTACAAGGAGGGATTTCTTTACTGTTATAAAACGGGGAAATATCAGAACGAAGTGTGTGGAGGTATGGAAGTGAGTAACACAGCTGGTGTTCAAAAAGGAAAACTACTAAAATTAGACTCTGAGAAGTTATACAAGGCATTGTAATGTGCCACTGTCTGCAATCATTTATGTAAAAAAAAAAAAAGAAGAGAGAAAAATAAAATGATAATAACGCTACATGTTTTTTTCATGACACATCAACACAGCTGAATCCTTGTGCACGGGTCAAAAAAGCATCTGGACTATTAATAATCAAAATCCCCAATGAAAAAGTAATTCATCCACATGATTTGACATGTGGGAAGTTGAAAATAAGAATGCAAAGACAGCAGAAGTCTGAAGTGAAGCATACATGTATATAGACAAACACCTGCAAGGTTCTAAAGTCACAACACCCATTTTAATGTATGGTCGGTGTGTGCATGAGCTGTGAGCGAGCGGGACATGTGTAGTGATAAATATGCATGAGGAAATGAAGCAGACTGATAAGTAGGGTCTGAATGTTGGTCACTTAGTAAACTATGGGGAGAAGTGTGTGATCAGTGGCTCAGAGGCTCTGAATTAGCAGCTTCTAGGGCTGAAATACTGACTGGATTTCTACTAAAAGGCTGCAATATGAAGCATGTAAAAATGCTAATCCAAATTTGGTATATAGTATTTTAGGAATATATGGTTAGTTTATAAATGTTCTTCAGTATGTTGTGGTTCCATCTCTTCCATCTGCAGTGAGTTGATGCTTATAACTAGCATCAATAACCAGTCTCACCCAGTAAAAGTAAACTGTTGTGTGGTAAATAACAATATTAAATATAAATAAGGTGAAAATAAAAGTGGAATGCAGTTATGTATCTCTTTAAAAGCACATGTGGATGGAAAATTAAACACACTTGAAATAACGATAGCTGGAATCTCAGACCTACTTTTTTCAAATAATTAAATAATTAGAATATATTATGATGGAGTACAGTGTAAAAATTTATTTTAAATGCCTTGATTTAATAATTGTTGAAACTAAAGGTCTGCGTCAATTTATACACATTCAAAGCTGCAAACATCATGTGTGTGATTTGTAAAATATATGTGATAAAGTGTTTAATGTATGTAATAGCGGTTGGAATAAGGAGTGTAACACGTCTAAAAATGAGGTTTTCTGATTTTTATTGCCTAAAATGCTGCAGGGGGGAAAAATAAGCTAATTATTAATTATTTCAAACTATTGGAGAGAATGGAATTGCGTTGGAGCTTTGTTTAGAGTCGTGAACTTTTTCCTCAGAGCAGAAAATTAACCTGATGGATGCATTTTACAGCAAAGTCAAGCATGTAATATTATGTCTGCATCCCTCCGATGTTTTCCAAATCTGCATCCGATGAACTCCACACAATTGACCATATAGGCCCACGTGCGCGCGTGTGTGTGCGCGCGTGCCTGATAAATATTTACAGAAGAAGAAGGAGAAGAAGAAGAAGAAAAAAAGACATGAACTGTCTTTATATCTGTCGGGAGGGAATAAAGTCTTGGTGTAAATCACTTTTCCGTCTGGCACAGCACATTAAACAACCGTGGCATGATTCCTTTTCTCTCAGCTCATCCGCTCCCTTTTTTCTTTATCAGCTCGTTCACGATTTCATTTCTTTCAAATGAGAATTCAGGGACTCCCAAAAAAAAAAAAAAAAAGAAAAAAAAAGAAATAAAGAAATTCAAGCCCCGCGTCTTCAAACAACACACAACTGTACGGTTTTTACTTTTCTCCCGTCAAAATGGTATCCACAGATTCAATTTCAGATAGACTAGGATTTAGCCGTGATGATTTTTGCTCTTTCGGAGACAATATTTAATATGCTGAAATGAGATCAGTTTTTATCCCCCCAAAACAATTTCTCAATATGTTGTGTCAAATCTGGCGCAAGGCTGCACCAAAAAAATGAATACATCTTTGATAAGACAACTGTATTTAATCGCTTCGTCTTTTCTTCTTCTTTTTTTTTCTCTATCATCAACAACAATGACAGTCATCATCATCACCATCATCATCATCATCATCATCAATAGAGATTTTTTTTCAACCTCTCCTCGAGGGGACTTTTTTTTTCCCTTTTGATTTAGGAAATTAGTATGCCTAAATACAAAACCACATTCTCAACAGTACTTATCAAAGTTCATTTACTGAAGATGATTTCAGGGTAACATTAAAAGACAATAATGTAAATGACCCGTGGCTTTTAATTAAAGAATGTCTTGTCCCCCCTCCTCCTCCTCCTCCTCTCCCTCCGCTATTTTTGTTTGATCTGTTTTACATTTTTGCACTTAAGTGTTGCGCACAGGAGAAAGTGAAGCGCCTTGGTTGTCCCCCTCCTCTTGGACTTTTATCACTAAATGAAGCATATAAATGACCTGAAAGCGCGGGCTGTCGCGTTAAATTAAATAAAATAAAGAACAATTATCCTCTCTTTTTCTCTGATCTGGCTGCTGAAAAGGAGTCCTGGAGAGATAAGGCAGATTGAATTCTCTCTGTTGTGCTCCAATAAAAACGTCAAGGGGGGAGAGTTAAAGAGAGATTTAGAAGCCCTATAATTTCAAATCATAATTTCCTCCCATTATACTTCTCACGTTGCCGTTTATCGTTAGCTATTTATTCCAGGGCGTTGTAACCACAGTCAATTTCCGTGACTAAGTTGGATAATTACAGGTAGTGAAGCTCCTACCCGGCACAACTTGAAACGGTTCCATGATAATAAAAAAAAAAAAATGAAAAAAAAAAACAAGTGAAAATACACTGATTCAAAACACCATATATTAAAGGTTATCCGCTTCATTTTTGAAAGCATGGAAAAATAATAATAATATCCACATTGGCGCCGATTTGTGCTGCAGCTTCTCCTGAAAGTAATTATAATTGTCTAATTTCAAAGCTGAATTAGGACGCTTTAGGGGTTTGATGTAAAACTTCACATTCGGTTCAATGAAGTATCACCCTAATTTACAGCTGCAGATAAGGACTAAGTCTGTCATAAAAATCTATCCTCCTCCTCCTCCTCCCCCCTCCTCTTCCTCCCTTCCTTCCTCCCCAGGATTGAATTGCACCTTG
>JAPQRQ010000019.1:19981493-19999577 GCA_037367365.1 Apogon talboti | reverse complement strand
CTCCTCCTCCTCCTCCTCCTCCTTTTCCCCAGGATTGAATTGCACCTTGGGCAATAGTGCAGAATCGTGAATCTTAACTTCTCTCAGCATATGTTCCTGGCAGATAAGTAAACAATTTGGATGTGGAATGAAATTTTTAATTAATACTACAGTCGTCTAATAGAGCCTACACGCGCACCGCGGTCCGCCAAATCCTGTTCTCCATTACGGTCTGGAGGAGAGAAAAAAAAAACATCCACATTCAGATGTTTTCTTAGTCTAATTCCGCCCGTTTTGGGTTGTAAGCAGCTTTCATTCAGTTATTGTCTTAATGGGAGTCAGGCCTCTCACTCGCAAGTTTATGCGGGTTCACACACACGATAATAGGCTTTGGCGCGTTTTGGCTGCAGCATCTTTTGGAAATACGCACGCATTGGAGATATTTAACCGGTGGTGGGTTCGGTTCATGTGCTGGATAATGCCAGACAGCAAGTTACAAGGTGTACAAAAGCTTTAAATAAAAAAATTTAAAAAAAAAAGAAGAAGAAGAAAAAAAAGGAGAAAAAAAATCACATCACATTGAGTTTGTTCCATTAGTTCAACCTGTAATTAAGGAGGAGGCTCCCTGCTTGGAGTGATTAAGCAGTCAGACAAGTCGGACGGGCGGAATCCCTCCAGGGAAGGCCTCTCCTGAACTGTCAAACATCAAAAGATCACAACCGGTTCATCTCAGTGTCACAAAAACACCTTCACCACATGCCGCTGAACATGTCTGAAACCTGTTTCCAAATATAAAAAAAGAAGAAGCAGAAGCAGCAACAGCAGCAACAGCAGCAGCAGCCAAACGCGGAGGCAAGAAAGCCTTCTTTAAGAAAATGATCAGAGTGGAGGAGTTTGACAGCTTCAAGACACACAGGAGAGAGAAGGGTCGCACTGGAAAACAGGATTCATTTGGACATTTTTTGTTCTCCTGCAAGGCGAGTCAAACTTTGTTATTGTCCAGTTTCTGTAGATGAGACTGGATGATGGAATAGTTTGGGGTCAAATGGGTCCAACATGTGAAATATTCATTTTTAATAATCGCATCTTGGTCATAAATTATAAAATTCCCTCTTTGGAGAATTAAATTTATGCTGCTTGCTTTTATTATAATTTTAGAATTGTCTTAATAATTGCACATTTTAATTTTTTTTTTTTTTTTTTTTAGGCCTTCATTGTCCCCGATATTACTGAACACTGTACACTATCTCCGTCATCTAAAGCCCCCAAAAACCTACAAATGCAGCAAATTGATAGTGTTGAAGACAGATTGTCTTTATTCGAAATGTCTTTGCTCAGCAATTGAACAAAGAGCAAGAGGTATCAACCTTCTAGATACATTATCCTTTCCATAACATGACAGGTTTTAAATTACCATCTTAGATAGAAAATACACATATAACTCCTTGAATTCAATAGAAGTTATCCTCAAAAACAGAAAAAAGGACGCGTGGGACTATTAGCACTGAACCACAGGAAAAATGCAAAATGAAACATTGGATGTAAATGATTTTTCTTTTTGTCTTCTTAAATAGACCGTCCGGTTTAATGTGCCAGTTTGGATAAATATAAACAATATAACCCGTATATAATCCAGCCTATAGGTCCTGATTTTGACCCTATATCCAACGTCATAAAATTACGAGTGCCAAAATGTAGACTACTTAGGCCTATACAGGAAATCAGAACGCTAATTGTGCAAGCCAAATTCTCAAAATAAAAGAGTAGCCTATTAATAATCAACACAAATCAGCATATCAGCATTGAAATGTACACAATAAATAAAGTTAAAGGCCTCCTTTTCTGGTTGCCATAAACGTTATAACATTTACATTTCTTACAGTTCACAGGGCACCGTCCTTGACAGCAAATCCCAGCTCCTTTTACTCAGATCAGGAACTTGTTGGATTTCTGGAAAAAGTTTGTTGTCTTTTTCTTTTTTTTTTTTTTTTTTGCCAGAACAAGTCCAAGGCAGTTAAATACTGTTCATGCCTTTATGCGAATGGGGCGCGCTGTCCATAATATATTTACATGCATTTCAGTATTCAAGTGAATTAAAAAGAGAAAAAGAGTCTTGAGGGTTACATGGCAGTGGCGTGTGCGGATGAATATGGGTCTATCCCAGTCTTGGTCATACCTGGAAAAAGTATGTAGGCCACCGGGGGCTGTAAACTTGACGCTGACCAGGCTGTGCAGTTACACGGGACGACGTAGCCCGGGTTTGTGGGCGACGGGTGGGTGTGGGTATGTTGACTGGGACACCCAAGGGTGCCGAACGCGCCGTTCTGGTATCCCAACGAGGACGCGTACGGCAAAGTGCTGGTGCTCAACGTGTGGGGCATCTCCGTCATCTTCTGGATGGCGCTGGAGCTGAACTGACTCGGGTCGAGGAAGGAGTAAGGGGCGGACGTCGGCGGCAGAAACGCACGGGCTTTCTCCGAAGAGCCCAAAAGAGAGTCCGCGGCCGAAACGGGAAGTCCCTTCAAGTGATCGGTGTCCCCGAGGTAAGGCAAAGGGAAAACGTACCTGTCCTTCTTGAGCAGGTTCTTGGGTTTGCGCCTGGGTCTGTACTTGTAGTCTGGATGCTCCTTCATGTGCTGAGCCCGCAGCCTCTTGGCCTCATCTATGTACGGTCTCTTCTCAGACTCCGAAAGCAGCTTCCACTCTGCGCCCAGTCTTTTGCTGATCTCCGAATTGTGCATTTTGGGATTCTCCTGTGCCATTTTCCTCCTCTGGCCCCGGGACCAAACCATGAACGCGTTCATGGGTCTCTTGATATGATCAGCCGGCTTTGACATCTTTAAAGCTCTACTTTTTTATCCCCAATTGTTAACGAAAGGAAAAGTTCTTATCGGAAGGAAGGGAAGCTGTTCACCTGTCTAGATGCCAGATACCACTCATGCCACGTCTGGGATGGTCGGAGTCTGGAAAACAGCAAAAAATAAATAAAAGAAAATAAAAATCCAGCGTCCGGTTTGTTTGTTTGTTTTTTTTTTCTCTCCGCGCGCTCGCTTAAGTCCACTTACAGTATTAACTCTCTTTCAGACCTGCGGTAGGCAATATGAGGAATAAAACACACATGCGGGATGCACACACGTAAAAAAATCCACAAAGGTGAAAGCAATGTTCCGCAGTCAGTTTGCAGGAGTCGTAAAAGTGTTCCGTGTTATTTTTTTTTCTGTCACACACACACTCTCTCTCTCTCTGAGGTTTGTCGTCAAGCACCTGGCTTGGAAATGAGCGGAAGAGCGTGAATACGAGCCAAAAGCGGTGAAGTTCAAAGGCTGGGCTGGTTTGGTTTCTGCACGCAATCTGACATAATCTGCAGGGCGTTCACTCACCAACCTGAGCGCCCAATCAGCACGGAGACCGGCTATTATAATACCTTCACCAAAAATATATGTACATTACAACATAAACAAAGACCGGCTGGTAGTAGAAGAAGAAGAAGGGAAAAAAAATAAGGAAAGAGGAGTGTGCATGTGTGTATGTGTGTGTGCGTATATGTGTGGAGGGGGGTAATACTCAGGATCCCTCCCCGATTCCATTTAATGTAATGAATCGCAACAAACATGGACCTTCAACCTCTTTTCCAGTTAAAACCTGACTTCAATCCAGAGGTGACTTATACCGTGCAACCAATTTAATGTACAGTCATACACAGAAATATACGGAAGCACCTTTAACTCAGCTTTTTTATTTTTTCCCCCTCTCATTATTATATCATTCAACACAACTAAATAATAATATAGAACAGTGGCCATAATATTATATAATATGTAATGAAATAATAATAATAAAAGTAAGAGTTGCTCAGGGACACTTTATGCAAACCTGTGATCACGGACTATAATTCTCAGATCTACTTTTTTTCTTTTTTTTTTTTTAGCTATTTCATAAATATTTGATTTGACTCACAACGAGGCCACAATAGATAGAATGTTAAAATATATATACAAAAAATATGTATTATTATTATTTATTTTTTTAATTACGCACGCGCCCACAAGACAGGATGAACGTGCACGCGTCCGGAATCGGACTTATGGAGACGAGCTCGTGCAACCACAGTACGTGGTGACAGAATTACAAACAGCGAAGAAATATTACATCAACTGTAAACGTTTAGCGAAAAAAAGCCTATAATTGTTGCATTAGCTCACATCAATACGACAGTGTGGTTTTAAGGAGGCGCACGGTGATCGTTTTAATATGCAAATGTGCACGAGGACCACTGCCTAATAGCCCTCGGGCTAATGCGCGTGATATATGATTCCTTCAGCTGTGATTATTAAACCAAATGCACACAGCTGATTTTTTTTTCACTACCACACACCGTCAACATGCTGTGATTGGAAATACAACGTTAAGAGTCGTCTCCGGCTAGTTATACTGTTAAGTAGATTGATTTAAGGTAGTCTGTGGCCTCTGCGTTTTCACCATAGTAGTCGTAGTTATAGGAAGTTTAATTATGGTGCACTTTTTAAAGGGTAGACTCACACACAATAAGTATGTTGTGAACTAAATCCTATTGAAAATAGCCAATATCACCATTGTGTAGGCTATTTCACTCAGAAAAAAACACAAAATGACTCAAAAAAAGTATCATTTGAAATATCTTCCTTATGTACTAATATTTCAAACATATACTGCATGCATTATAAATAAATGTGCCGTGATAAATAATAAATACATCTACGCAGCTAAAACGCAGCTATGCTACTACACACTATCCTATTATCATTTATATGTAGGCTATTATATTTTGCAGGGTGGTGTTGCTTTATTTTTCTACCCAAACAGGACCAAATACCCCGGTTTCAGCCCGTACTCTTGATATTCTCATACTTTCAGATCATCTGTGTCTCTTTCTCACGCTCTCTCTCCGCTGCCTGTCTCCCCACACACGCATGCGTCAATCGGCTGCTATAGTTAAAGATTTCCATCATATCTTTCTTTTTCCAAACCCGCCGAAATTATCAAAAAATAACCCGTTTCTGGAGAAAATCCCCCTCACCCCTACTTAGAGAACAATGTAGCCCCCCAGCTGAGGAGGACGCCCCCGACTTTTTTTTTTTTTTAATACAAGCGCCGACCGATGCCATAAAAAAAAATCCTCAAATCCTCCCATTCGGCAGGGTATGATGTTCATCTGCAGCCATGAGGTAGTATTCTGCATGTTCCGACTGTATTTGGGCTTATTTTGAAGTTGTAAATTGTGTTATGCTATCTTTCACAGAGCAGCGTATGCAATTTGACATGTAGTAGGCTATATACCCATACCAGCTCAGGCTTCATTTGGAGATCAATGAAATAGATAACAGGAAATTATTTTAGGGGCTGAGAATCCTTCTCACGAGGGAGAAGTCAGCTATGTTTCTTATTCAAAAACTGATTGTCTAATAAATGCACGCCTGAAAGTTCCCTCGACAATTTAACAGGATAATGAGAAATGCAATAGGTTTTTGATTTGTCAAGGATTTCCATGATTGTTATTTCCATCGGCAGCTTTCTCTTCAGTGTTCCTTAAATATCATTCTTGGGATATTTGACACAGCTTACTGTCCGGAATGACAACGCAAACACTGGAAATACATTTTAGAAATGGCTTTTACAACTGGGTGCGTGTCAGGGTAAAAACTTCTCTCTATATACACAAACTTTAGATTGTGACAATGTAGGCAAAAAGATAAATATAAGTAAAAATGTGGAAATACTGGAAATAGAAAATTCCCCTATGACATCTTTGTGAAGTATTTTTTTTAATGGATCATAAGTATTAGGGATTATAAAATTGGTGAAAGTTTGCACACACACGGGGCAAGCAGCACTGTAAACAACACACATGCACACCCCCAGATACACGTCCGAGGATTATCTAAGGACACATGTCCATCTATCTTGCCTTAAACAGTGAATGGGGAGCGGCCTGACACACAGAGAGCCTATTAGCCAACTTGGGCTCCCGTGGAGAGCATGGAGGTAAGCTCCCCCACCGTAACTGTCCATGGTGCTGAAGCGGTAAGAGGTTTTCTTTACTGCACACTTGCGTCCTCCCTCAAAACTCTTAAAAGCCAGGGGTTGACATTTAAATGCCTTTTATTGTATTTCCATCCTATTTAGGGATGGTTCTCTGCCAAAAAATAAAATATTAAAAACCAAGACAACTCACATGTGGCACAACTTTCACCAACTTTTCCTCTTTATTTATTTATTTTTTTTCTCAGTTTGGAAAAAGAACAGGCTACACAAATGGGCATGAATATTGAAAGAATGTCTGTCAGTTCCTAATTGAAGTAGCAGTGGGAGATAAACTGAGTCTATTTTCAAGAAATCACAATAAAAAAAAATAAAAACATCAACAAACCAGTCAGCACGGTGCTTGCATTTTCACTATTCTGCATAAACGCTTATTTTATCATGTACATATTTTTACATTTAACTTCTTTCTAAGCATTAGCTTGCTTAAGTCAATAATAAAGCATACTCCATTTTCTACATTAGCAGTTTGACATACAAGTACAAATATTAATTTCAGATTAAAACACATAGTCTCTGCATACATTTTATATGGGTTGCTCAATAACTTTAAATTTTTTCATTTTTAACAGTAAAACACCAGGATGTGTCTCATGCCACCTCCCAGATTCATTTACAATATGCATACAGAAGAGGAACATGTTAAAGGGTTGAGACCCACATTTCCAAAGTGAAAATATGTAAATTGAACAAATTATGTATTCATACATTCATATTCTTTACAGTTTTACAAGGAATGTTAAACACAGACGAGGCTGTCTGTAACAGATATGGAAACAATCCCAAAAATCTAATTTAACCCATAATCCTATAGATATTTTTACATTATCCCCTTATTCACTGATGCCGAGAAGCATGCGAGATGTAATGGGTGGTATGCGAGATGTATTCCTATAAAAGATGAGACATAATAGAAAGGGAAAAAAATGTAAAGATATATGAACATACCATATCTTTGTGTTGCCATCACTTTACAGTAAAATCAGTGAAATCAGACTTTTAAAATGCTTTCATTTAAGCTCTTCTCTCAGCAACAGTGGGTAATAAAGAGCAGAGCAGAAAAAATTAACAAAGGTTCAAGGCATCAGGTAATAATGAAAGGATAGGGGCAAACTTCAAAGACCACAAGGTCCACATCACACAATTATACAATACAATTAGGATTAAAGGGGCAAAACAGAGATAACAGAAGATAGGGATAAATTATCACAGACGGAAAGATGTGACTCTCTCCTGACCTTCATTAAGAGAAAAAAACTCATTTAATGCTGGCCTTCCTTGCAGGGGGATTTGAGCCTTTCACATGAGACTGTGACTCACTAGATAAGATTTATAGAGTATAAATGAGAATCTGCACCACCACTAAACAATATCATAAAATATACCTTCAGAATTTAATAATTAAGAATTCCATAAGTCAACACATAATGAATACCTATGGTGTATATACTTTAGATATTAAATGGCTAGTGTTTTGGATGTAGTTTAACCAACATATACTTTTTATTTCCCAACATAATTTGGAGAAGAAGCATACAAAGAAAACTAACCACCAGTTCTGACATTGATCCAAGTTTTCTGCAAATACTGTCCCCTGTTGGCCATGTGTTGAATTGCACCTTGCAGACATGAAGATGTGCGTAGTCTCTGTTACAAAGACCTTCCTCAATATTTTATTTAGTGATGGTTCAAGATGTGGTTGGGCACTTTATCATCCCTGGATCAGGGGGGAAAAATACTCTCTGACTTGTGTATTTAATCCAAACACAAGTGGTAGTACTAAGCTCAGGTCATAGCAATGGTGGCTCTTTTGGTGGAACATTTGCATGTGGAGAGTCAATCAGCAGTATTAAAACAGCTAAACCCTCACAAAACAGACCAAAGCAGACCTGTCTTACTGATCCAAACATTTATCAAAACTTGCCATTTTCAGCACGTAGTTGTCAACTACGAGGGTGCTGTTATTTCATGAAGCGATGGAGGAGAATGGGATTGAAATATTAGACCAATGGCAGGATTATTCCGGCAGACTGCTTCCTGTAAACCAGACTAGGATGTTCAATTCAACTTAATTCAAAACAGTATCACAAATCACAGATATGTCACAAAGGACTTTATAGTTTATATTAAATACAACTACTTCTGTCCTTCAACTCTTGCTTTGAGTAAGAAAAAAACTACAGGAAATGCCCCAGTAGGGATCCCTCTTCCCAGACATACTAAATTTGAAGACCTGTGGGCCACATTTGGAGGCAATGATGTAGAAACAAACATATATCTGTGGCCTGGGAACGCCTCAGTTCACACCCCAATCCTAGAACGCCTTCTGCTCCACCAATAGACTCTCCTTTATCTGTAGTCTAGTGGCTACATGGGAAGTACATGCTATTCTTCCTCATTTCCATGAATCCACTACTTGGAACAGCCAGTCAACCAAGGGTCCAAGGGCCCAGTGGTGTAGCAACCTCTGGGCCCAGTTCAGTCAGAGCTGGAGAAAGGACCATAAATGTTCATGCTGGTGTGACATGAGAAAGTATGAGAAAAATTTTCTGTACAGGACACGTATTTTACTAGTCTAATATTCACTCACATTATAGTTCTGGGCTTCATTCAATATATGGAGATAATATGTGAAAAATACATGGTTTGTTAGCTGCTAAGGGCTCCATTATGCTCACTAAGTGGAACCAATTAGTTCCTTAACATCTCACTTCTGTGTGGAATTAGCCAGGTAACATACACTGGGTTTATCAATAAAAAAGGTGACTGTGTCTATAATTGACAGCAATGAATGCAGGGACTCAGCCAAAACAGTAAATGTTGTTGGCTAAAAAAAAAAAAAAAAAGAACAAAAAAAGCAAGTTAAACCTATAATATCTAACAATTTCATTTTAAAATATCTATAATTGACTAGGACTATATGTTATACAGAACTCAGGTCCTCCCTGTCTGATGTGCCCCATGGGACTTAACTTACGAGAAAATATGAGTCACGGTCACTTGTGTTACTATTAACACACAATGTTTGTCTTTTAAAATATAATTTTACAGGTCAAGAAAGTATAGATTTGAGGTAAAGATAGTAAAGTAAGTTCTGGGCTTAGTGGACTGCATCTTTTGTTTTGTGTGACAAACATCACCAACACCTGAACAGCCATTACCTCACCATACTGATTCTTGTTCATCAAAATCAAGTTTACAAATGATTGAAACAAGTGAAAATCTACAAGTCTGGTCATGTTGAAGTAGCATAGACATCTCCAGCAACTCTGAACAGATTGTGTGGAGAAAAAAAAATACAATGACATCGGCTTTGCAACTTTCAGGTGTGTAGTCTTTATTATTTACGTGTTTTCAGTCTTGACTTCTACAGTTTTTCTTGACTTCTAAAATGATCTTTTTAAACATATAAACATGTCATTTGTGTAAATGATGTCATAATTAAAATGGCAACAAAAAACTAGTCTCCCTTCACTGACTGTAACAGGGTTTTTTTTTGCAAAATAATGTCCCATGGTGCACCACTAGAAGGGGCGGGGCTTCACATTGCTATATGATTTAATGATTTGTGTACATACTTCTTTGATATCAAATGTTTCCATTAACGTTCAAATTTAGAGAAAAATCTTTCATTTTATTCATTGGATTGTTTCGTTTGGTCACCTGTCACTGGTGTCTTACCTCCTTCTCTCATGTGAAAGTTTCAATTCATAATTCATTAGAATGAAAACGTAACATAAATATACGTCACAAAATGAAGCGAACTCAGACTTTAATGCCTCATGGTACTTCATGGCTATGTCATTTCTAATATTTTGATAGAGGGAGGTAAAAAAAAAAAAAACATGCCACTGGAATATTGTTCGGTGTATTTTGCAGTGTGGGATTATTTGCCTCCAAACTCTTCCTCTGGATAATCACAGTTTGTCCCCCATTGTTCTCACCCGGTGTCAACAGAATTCCAACACTGATAGGCTTTCATGTCACATAAATTATTCACTTAAGTTGATAAATTTTCAACTCATGGACACCTCTTTGCGTCAGTTTGCATCATGCTGGGGGAATTTGTGTCTGTGCGTGTGCGACCATTGACTGTGTATGCAATTGCCCTGTCTCTAAAATTCACTTTGTGCTGTCTGCACATATATCTAGGAAGGAAGAACCTGTCATGACTGTGCCAACAGCCACGCCTCAGCCTCTGTCAGCCCTGTATGCACCCTGGTGTGTTGGGGACAAAGTACTCTGTTGATTCAGAATGAGCTACTGCTCTCATCTGTCTTTCCAAACGTCTGGCGCACACATATTTTAGCAGTGGAAGGCACGGTACTCTCACCAAAATAAATATTAAGAAAGACCCTCACTGTGTGACCCTCCACCAGTCTTGTCCAGAGGGGAAGAACAAAATTTCTGCTAACTTAATTAAACCTCTGTTTTAAGCCTGTCTCCAAACACATCAAGTGCAGCTAAGAAATACGTGCAGTCATTCAAGAGTTGATTAAATTCGCTGTGTATTACGTTCATACATTTATTAGCTCTAATTGTAAATTGAGAAACTTGATTGATTTTGACGTTCTGCCTTCTTAATGCCACATAACCCTTAAGGTAATATTCATTACTAAATACCAAGCTGATAGAAGATAATGAATTTAAAAACAGCACTTTCACAGCTTTAAATGTAATATTACCTATGACACATTTTATACTCACTCATTACATCTTATTACTGCCTGAAGTCATATCTCATCAGTGGGTGTAATGTGTCTATTGGAGTGCATGCTCTGCATTGAAAATTTTCTCTGTCCATTTCAACCATCACAAGAGTTCTTAAGTGTAGCACAGAACCCTGAAAAATAACACTTTGATTAATTAGATGTGGTGGTTGTGTGTGAATGTGCATTACCCAGAGGTAAAATAATAATAATAATAATAAAAACAAGGTAGCAGATTTCACAGATTTGATGGATCTGAAATTGTAAAGACCTACAGAACGAAAATCAGGTGAAAGTCACAACAAAGAATAGTTGAAATAGGCCTGTACAACTCAATATACAGCGCCAATAAATCAGCTCCATAGACACGTTCAACACATTACAGTGCATACAAAGACACAAAAACACCTGCTTCATAAATGTTCGCCGATGGATTCATTTTGCATTGCTAAAAGCTGTCTTTTCACTCAACTGCTCTCTCTTTTTCTAAAGGAATCACTGACTTTTCTCCACCAAGTCTGGAGCTGGGAGCTACGACGCAGAGCATCCCGAGTCAGGTGATGAATTTAAAACTGAAATATACAATCAATATTCCACACAGGGCTACTTCTGAATGTCTCGGAATTATACACATCAATCAGCCCCACTTTTGTACCTATTCTCTCTGTTTTGTTTACAGACTTTGGCATCCTGAATAATGACTGAATAATGACAGCTGCTTCTAAAACTTCAACTGGACTGAAGTGTAGGTAAAAGCAAACGTCATCTCTGAAGGAAAATGGAAAAGAAAAAAAAAAAGAAAGAGGATGTAAATCCATTTGAAGCCAGACAGACCGACGGAGGAGGAAAAAAAAAGAAGGAAGAAGAAATACATTTCTATAAATCTGCATCAGTGGATGATTAATTAATTTTGTTGAATGATCTGTTCTAGCGTTGTGAGATATCAGTTTCCATTTCTTTTACACTTTTATAGAGGATCTCAAGAGAGCAGCAGTTCAAAAGACAGTTCAATTTAGAGTTCCCATTGGAAATGGCTTCAGAAAAAGTCTTTGCCATACGTGGGGCTTTGATGTGCTTTAACTGTCATAATCGACTGTTCAGAGATGGAGAATAAATTCCACTAATTTTTCCATTGTAACTGCATTTCTCTTTCAAAACTTCACAAAATACAGAATGTAGATTATCATGGCGATTCATACAAAAGCCTGCCCTTGATTTTTCTTGTATCTGCCATAAAAGCATCAGTGTTTTTCATCCTCTGGTGTATAAAGTGTGCAGAGTGTACATTTAAGGCTGGATTCATTTCAGTCAATACTAATAAATGTCACGATGAATGTCAAGAATTTAACAGCTGATTCCACTGGTCTACAAGCAGTGAAACTTTACCAAATTCGAGTCATTAACAAAGAAATAATAAGCCAAAAATGTTGGTTGGCTGTAGTTTCCAAGATACAGTCTTGGGTCAAAATGTGAAATTGTAAGAATTAATGAGAGAATGAGTTTGACTTCAATGGAATGTTTGTGTCAGAGCTACAGATCTACTTCAAAACACTGTCTGCACATTACAATAGAGTCACTTCATAGGTTCTGTTGGAATCTATTGGAAGATTTATCAATCTACTGTATAAATGTACAAAAACCAACATATATGTGTAAAAACACATCGAAAACATCTACTAACCTTCAACTTTTGTCATTTGTTTTCCAGTTCATCATATTCAAGTGTGCAAGATTTACACATTTAATCTCTGAAGCAGATCATTTAAAAAATATATATAGACCAGTTTTATTTGTGGTTAGAACATGACAAACACTTAAACAGATCAGCATTTTAGAAATATGGAGATGAACAATCAAAACAATTATAATGTTATACTTTTGTTATTTATGGGATCAGAAACAAAACATCTAAATACAGAGTGAATGTTTTGAGTTTATATCAGTATGAATTTATATTGTGAAAATGATTATTTCTGTTTCATTTCCTAACCCTGTGCACAGTGCAGACTATGCTGCTGTTGTCACATTTTATCATGTGTCAGAAAAGCCGAACTTTTGACTTCTTTTTAATTCTTTTTATTTTTTAATTTTGATCAGATCTTCGTCTTTAAAAGCTTGACCTCGATGTCATGCTACAAGGTGACTTTGGTATCAAAAGATCCCAGTTTGGACGAGACAGGTCATTTTTTTTTTTTATGAAGGAAAGATTGATTTCCTGTCATATCCATTTGTCTGAGGCTTTTAAAGTAGTAGTTGTCTGTTCGACCCCAGCGTTGCTTACTAATAAGTGTCACATTTCGATATGCGCCTCTGCAGGTAGATCTCTGATAACTGTTTATTGAAAACGCAAACAAAACTTGAAAAGAAGGATATAACCTCGACTCAGAACTCTGGAGGGGTGGACTAAGAATGAAATTGGTCCGACTCTCTCTCTCTCTCTCTCTCTCTTGAATTGAGGGTCCATTGTAGTTCGTCAAACAAAAGGTTTTTATCAGAGGCTCTTAATGTAACCCCCTCCCCTCACTCTCTCGGCCACCAACTCGTTCTTCTCTTCCTCTCTTTTCTCATTCATTTATTCCACTGTGTGTGGAAATAGGCTGGGCAACAATTAATTTCAGAGTGAATTCAGGCAGGATCTATTACCCCTCTCTGCCTCTATTGCTCTAATGGAAATCTATTTCACTTCTCTTTTGTGTCCAATATAATTTAATGCCCATTTTATTAATGGCCTGAAATAATTACGGAAGCCTTTTGTGATTCTTGAGTATGTTTCATTTAATTGTGTAATAAATGTCTAATCAGAGCTCCCATCTGAAGCCATTATGGCATTAAAATTAACAATTACGCCACAAATGTCTTGGTGAATGCGTTGGGGTCTATAGAAATCGTTGCTGATAACAAGACACATATAAATCATTCATGAGAATTTTTTCAGAGAAAAGCGGAGTGAGAGATATGAGGATGGGAGGGAGAAAAAAAGAAGTGGGGGAAGAAAAGAGGAGAAGAAAGAGGCTGAGTTTTCTTTCTTCCATTGAAAAACGGGGATGGCCAAAAGATAGGGCATTTTAAAACTGTGTCACCCTCTCCAGTTCCTTTCTTCCCCTGTCTCTCTCTATCTCCCTTTAATTTGCCTTCCTCTTTATTTTTGAAGTGACAGATTTCACTTTGGGAATTCATTAACCGTTAACTTGGGCGATAAAATATCTATCAGGCCCTGTGCCCGGTTCCTTTGCTAAGCCGCGTGGCGCTCCGGTTCGACGTTGTGGGTGACCGAAGGCAATTAAAGAGGCTTCACACTCTCTCTCTCCCCCCAGTGTCACTTTCTCTGTGAAAACAGGAAGGCTGCTCAACGTACCAGCAAGAATTGTTTTCTTAGTCGCCAAGTATACAAATTTCATGGTATGGGGAAACTCCATCTGGCTCTGAAAACCCTCGTCAGTTCCGCTGTGTCATTTCCAAGCTAATATACTACAATTGGTTTTGGTGAATCTATTTTAATAGCATAAGGTTTTGGCCTTCTTTGTTCTCTATTACCATGATGCACAAAGGGCCTCCCCGGGCCATGGATTGTGCCCTGGTCCTAACCACACTCTTTCAAGTGAGAAAGACAACGAAGTCACTTTGATGTAGATGGCGTCGCATTAATACGTTCTCAGTGGAACAACTGTGAATCAAGCGATCTTGGATAAGATGACTGATTTGGCCATCTCTGACTCTCACCCTCACAAGTAGGGTCTAACAGCAGAGGAGTTTAACAATGAATATTTCTATTCTCTCTGTCTGCTGGGGCTGAGAACATTTTGCAGTTGAGGTTGACCACTTTGGCAGCTGTGACAACAAAGTCCTCCTTGACCATGACTCTAAAAGCAGACCTCAATCCTTCAACATGTTCACAAGCTTCTTATACAAAAGATGATATCTGTGATAATTAAGAATGATCTATCAGTATCCAAAAGAAAATAAATGTCCATTTTAACACTGATGAATCAATGCAACTCATCAACTGCCTTCATTTAATTTCTGAAAATGTTGTTTAAACATGTTAATCTAACACATCAACACAAGGAAAGAAAAACAAAAACTGACGGGACCAGAAAGTGAGATATCAGAACCAGACTCTGATTCAACTCTGGTTCCACAATGATGCCTAAAGGTAAAAACAAAGGATTTGTCAATATATCAGTCGACCACACTGGCCAATATTCACTGATATCACTTGATATTAATATCAGTATTAACTGATCAGATGTATTTTGACTGATGGCTGTGGCTAATATGAAACTGTTGTATTATATTAAAGGGTTTTTTCATAACTTCGTATGATTTAATTTGTGTTCATTCAAAGGTACTACAATAAAAGACTTTACAACTGTTTACTGGGTTTTGGAGGACTTACTGTAAATAAACTAACATGTTGGGAATCCACAGGTTCTAGATGTGGTACTTTTTATGCTGTTGTGTATTCATGCATGCTGTACTGTATTTGTCCAGCAGTCACAGACAAAGCATTCTGGCCATAGCAACCTGACTGTAAGGCTATTGAATTCCAAAATTACTAATATCTCCTAAAATATTGGTTGTATCAACTTGCCATTTTTGCTAGTCTCTTCTTTGACCAAAAATACATAAGTGTGTCAAACTGCAGATGTCAGCTCTTTCCGGATTTTGTGTGAATCCCCGGACACACATACACGCATGCAAGCACACAGAGGCCACTTTGCTTTTATAATATACATAGAAAATAAATAAACAGAAAATAACACCAATACCAGCTAAATTGTTGTTTTTAACATCAGCATTGGTTATGACCTAGAATTTTTTCAGCTGATGCATCCACAGTATAATCCATGCTGCCAATTTTTGTGCAGATGTTTAAACATAGAGGCTTGAAGATGTCATATTCACATGTACAGTAGCAGCAGAATGAATTTTACATTTATAAGCTTTTCACCATAGAGAGTATGTCTGGATTTCACTGTGTTGTAATGACTAAAGTTTGAGTAGCTATGTTTTATGCCTTTAGTTTTTACCAAACAAAACATTACTAATAACGCAACTTTTATATCACTGAACATAGTAAATATCTTGAGCATTTACATGTTAGATACAGGGGAAGACTCAAGAAAACCAACCACGTTATGATCAAATATTTTGTACTTTGCATATCTAGTACATGCTTTCATTGGTCCAGTGAATTTATTTTGTAAATTTATTTAGACACCTTTAGTATTTATAGAAAATACATCGAGCATGTATAGTTCCTGGCAATAAATATATTTATTTAATTAAAAAATCACTGCCAATCAAACCTCTAACATTAAATTAATGAATTTAAAACAATCACTATTTGGGCCACAACACAAAAAATGTACAGCAAATGCTAAAACAATATTCACTTAATAAAAATGGCAAAAATTACCTTTAACATGCTGAATCCTGTACATCCACAGGCACCGCTGCAAATGCAAAAACCGAACACAAATCACTTTAACCATCGCAGCTATTTACTACATTACTCCCTGTTAGGGTTTCTTTTGTCCAAACAGATCTTCTACTATTTAATTATGCATTTAACTGATGTGCAAATTAACCTTGGTATTTTCACAAACACACTTGTGTCTTTGTGATCACACCTCACACCTTTCCCCCTCCTTTTCTTCCAACCAATTTAATTCCAAGCTCCACATTTCATGGTCAATTTTATCTCGCTCAGTCTCAAAGAGTCCATCATCAATTCTTCACAACTTTTCATGTCCCCTTTCTCTGCAGATTCGCTGCGAAATTGCCTATTCAGGTTATTAAATAAGTGTGACTGCTATAAATTCTACGGCAACACCCTGTGCTTTGAATATGCATTCGGATTGCTGACCTCCAGCAGCAATTAGTCTTAGTCTTTGTTTATCCTTTACAGAAATCACACAGCTCTTTTCTTTCTTTATTTCACATTCTTTGTTTTACACGAGTTAAAAGACTGTACAGTGTACATCAGGAAGTCAATCTTCACTGAACGCCAACTCAGCCTCTTGTTTCATTTCATGTGCTGATGGAATATCACACTGAGAAACAAACCAATTTGACAGAGATTGGTCTCACTGTATTCATGGATAAGTGGAGAAATTCTAGTGCAGAAATTGGAGAGTTGGAAACTAAAATAAAAGGAGAGCACAAAGATATTGTTAGGCAACAAACCAAATAACAAACACCATTTCATGGTGGTAAAGGAACTAATCAAAACTATCATAGGCAACATTATGAATGTATTTCTGAGCAGCATCATTCATGTAGACCTGGACATGAGGTGTACAAAACAACAACCATGGGGACTTATTGATTTGTTCCTGTAACAAACTGAATATAAAAAAACAAGAACAAGCTGAAATGTGTAGGATTTTTCCATGTTTTTGTGCTTACTTGAAGTTTGTGTTAGAATCAGTGTTGTGCTTTAATCAGCTGTTTGTCACTGTTAGATAATTGAGCTAATTCCATTTCTAAACTAACAGGAGCTAGTGTCACACACTGTTACTGCTGTAGAGGAGCAGAAGCAAAGCACACCTGATCAAGCAAGGTGTTGATGGAAAACCTTACCCAGTGTACAGGACATATTGTGGACGATAAAATGTGATAGTATTAAAGTAGGTTATGACTTGTATGCATGGTTCATAGAAAACCAGTTCATACATTGACATTTCTTAACATATGTGATGTATTATAGCTGTCAGCATCCAGGTTTTTGGGCGAATCTGTAGTGGACAGAGGCATCCACTGTCCTCGAATCATAAACTGAAATCTTTAGTTTTTAAAATGTATTTTGTGACCTTATTGATATCTGACCACTAAAATATATACCGTATTTTCACAACCATAAGGCGTACTTAAAAGTTTTACATTTTCTCCAATATGGACGGAGCGCCTTATAATGCGGTGCGCCTTATGTGTGCACCGAGTTCCAAAATCTTTAAATGTTATTGTGTGACTTCAATGAGCGCTCCGCTTGACTGAGAGAAAATTACCTGCTGACACGCTGCTTATATAGAGAAAAGGCGGACGTCACAGAGGACAGCATGAGAAAGTTAAAGGGGGAAGTGTGGGCGTGTTCGACGACGCTAAAGGCATGCCCCCCAGTAGGTATATAGTGCCCGAGCGGGAACCTGGCGTGTTCGATGGAGAACTAGCCCAGGTGTTCATTTCGGATACAGAAGATGAAGACTTTGATGGATTTGTGAATGAGGATTGATCAAAAAAACGTGAAAACATTGCTAAATACTTCAATAAAGTAACTCAGTTTTGCTTCCGCTGCCTTTTTTAAAACACATGCTAG
>JAPQRQ010000019.1:19938206-19979364 GCA_037367365.1 Apogon talboti | reverse complement strand
TATGTGTTAAATACAGAAATAGCACCCGTAACTGAGACTGCGCCTTTTAATACGGTGCGCCGTATGGTCGCGAAAATGCGGTACGTCCATTCTTGAAATATCGTATTTTAAACCAACTGACTGATAAATATTTTTACAGATGCATGAACACATGTAACAAACTGAGGATGAAAGCATCCATTTGCAGTCACTCTGTCTTTACCATGACTCATTAATACTTTGTCAATGTGTTTTTACTTGTGTTTGAGTTTCATTTTAAGACTGATGTTCACTGACGAAGCTATATTATGCTTACAATTTCAAAGCTCTCATGAATGTTTTGCACTGATGTAAATAGTGATATTTATCTAGTGTCTGGTGTTTTCTGATGCTGGAACATTTGAATTCCACATATGTTATCCTTACAAATAATAAACCAAAGTAATCAAATTGAATGAATTTTACTGTGTGCACTGTGATGTGACTCAGGTTAATGGTTTTTCTCTTCATTTACTGGGAGGTCTAGATCAGTGATTCTCAACCAGTCTGAGGACCCACATGTTATCATAGTCATTAACATATGTTCCACTTTTATTGAATTCTTAAATGAAAATGTAAAGTATTATCATGAGTCTTTTTCTGTTTGTTTTGTACTTTTGATGTTTTCATATCCGGTGTGGATTCAGATATCACTAATTACTGTTATCAATGTGCATAAATCAATAAATGAAGCATATTTAGTCAGTGCTATTGTTTAATAAGGTCTGCTTGAATTTCACCCACAAATGTCAACATGAACCTGTCACTGTTCAGTCAAATGTTACCAAGGTTAATGCATGTGTTTCCTACAATCTATGACATATTCAGAACCTCCTACCAGTTTAGAAATCTGTGTTCCACGCTAACCACGTTAACTGTTTACAGAAGATGTCCTTCAAGGTATAGCATGAAAAAGTTTTGTAAATGAGAAGTGGAGTGTCAATAAATATGGTAAATGGTAAATGGACTGCTTCTTATATAGCGCTTTTCCACACTGTAATGGTGCCCAAAGCGCTTTATAAAAAGCTCAATAAATGCTCATTTTAGTGGATGACAATATGTACATCTAAGTGCTATATCCATACATTTTAATTTCTAGAACATAATGTGTTTATATATTATATATTATATATTATATTGAGACTGTAATGACCACAGTGCTTTAAAACTGTATTTAAAAAAAACACATAAATGGATGGAGGGGTTCAGTGCTGGGCTGCCTTGTTGATTATTCCCCTGTGTTTTCTTGAATAAAGTTAGCCTTTAATGTATTTTTCTCACAGTGTTGCTCTCTATTGCCTCTGCTCTACTAGTGGAAGAAGTAATAAAGATAAAGGCAATATCTTTATGACATTTAGTCACACAGTCTGAGCCTTGTCCTTTGTCTTTAAAGAGACCATGGGCTATAATTGGCGACCAGTGCACATCATCTCTCGGCTGAGAGGGTAAATGAGGGATCCCTAGACTCCAGGATTACCCTATTATTGAGAAGATGTTCCACTAAGCCTCCACCACTGACACATATTCCTGTTCTATGGCCTATTCACTTTGAAATATGTCTTGTCAGGGAGGCTTACAGAAATCTACATAATCCTTTTTCATCACAATTAAAGATACCACTGAACAATAAAATTGCTTGCTCCCTGGTTTGTTTCATGTTGCTCTGAGAAAAAAAACGTGGCGGGGGAAATGCGGCTGAGTGTTGCTGAAGGTTGCAAAAGGCTACAATGAATTTGGATTGTGTATGAGGAGGAGAGATGACCTTTAACCCTTTAACCTTTATGGGTGCACAGGGGTTTGGTGAACCAAGAGCAAAATGTGTTAGAACGTTTGTTTTTCCTGCAAAAAATGATGAACTCTTGCACTTTGACCCAGTATTTCCAATATACCCTCACCATCTGATCTCGTCCCCTAAATGTCAGTGCTATTGTTTAATAAGGTCTGACGAACATGTTAACATGACAAATGAATGATCTCTAGTCTTTGGCTGTGACAGATTATTCATATTTTGGGTCTGAGTTACTTCTGTATTAAATCTGACATAATGATACACAACTTCCTGCTCAGTCTGTTTGTTACAAATTACAGTAATTAACCTAATGCGTGAAAATACAGATTATTCATCAAGCTATGTCAAGGACTAAATCCACTTCTTCATGTATCTATTATACAGCACAGGCTACTTTTTAATGCTCTTTGAAATAAAAATGCACACACATCTTATGGTAGATTTAAAAAGATACTCTTGCATATAATTTTCCCTGTTCTTTGGTGGTTGTTGTTGTTTTAAACTCTCATGTATAATCAGATTTTGAGAACATGCAGTAACAATCTTCGGATCCTCTGTTAACTTGGTTACAAACTCCTCTGCACCAATTACAACTTCCCTATAAGTCATGTGCTATTGGTACACTTCATAGTAGCTCATAGTCATCCTATACCTCTTTTAACCTCCTGTAACCCAGGACAGTACAAGTTTCCGTTTTTTTGCATGAAAAAATTATCATGACTGAAAACAGCCCAATACAACATGTTTTCAGATATAATTTACTTTTTTTTTTTTACTGAAATGCCCTTTGCTGTGGACAGTTTTTTTTGTTATTGTTGGGGGTTTTTTTATATAAAGCTGTGAAACTCTTGTTCCCAAACATGGACAGAAAACTCCTCACTGGGTCTTAGGAGGTTAAATCAGAAATGTTTATAGGTGGGATAGCACAGACGCCTCACAGCAAGAAGGTCCTGGGTCCGATTCCAACCAGGGACCTATCGGTGTGGAGTTTGCATGTTCTCCCCGTGTTTGTGTGGGTGCTCTCCCAGTACTCTGTCTTCCTCCCACCACCCAAAGACATGCACTGATAGGTTAATTGGCTAATTTAATCTGCCCATAGGTGTGAATGTGACAGTGATCGGTTGTTTGTCTCTATATGTTGGCCCTGTGATGAACTGGCGACTCGTCCAGTGTGTACCTCGCCTTCACCCATAGGTAGCTGGGATAGGCTCCAGCACCCCAGTGAGGATAAAGCAGGTTCAGAAGATGAATGAATGAATGAATGTTTGGAGGTGTAATCTGTGGAGGAAGAGGCATTGACATTTTTCTTTTCTGAAGTTACAAGTTTAACAAATGAGTAAAAACAACATGAAACTGCAACAAAACATATTGTATTTACATGTAATTCACTGTATTCCCAAGTAAATCAGCATTTAATCAATTTGATTATATTGCTGTTAATAGATTTATATGTAAGCAGCTTACTAATGTGTAAACCCACACTAAAAACTATTCAACAGAGCAGTATGTTAATACTGACTGTAAATCTTATGTTCTTGGAATTGTCTGTATCTCCCCGAACCGCTAGTTTATAAATGTATCAAGCACCTGTGAGCTTTATAACGACTCTTCAGGGTTAGTTTCTCTAACCACAGGCCTAGACATGAACATTTTGGTCTCAGTCAGTTCCTTATTTTTGCTTATTGTAAGCTACTCTGTAGGACATGAACTCCCAATTCTAAGAATTCAACGGTCACAAGGTAGCTTAGAGATCATACATCCTGTCTGAAGTTGTCAGACTTAGCAGGTATCTTAGCAACAGCATCATATGTCATATCAACCAATCACATGTAGGCTTAACGCAAACTGCTATAAAAGTGACTGACACCCTAGTGGGGTCAGAACTCACTGTTTAGACAGGGCGAAGCTCTGTCTTACTGTTTGTTCTCCGTGCACGTAATAAATTCCTGACTGCTTCATCCTAACTGAGAGTCCATCTCCATTCCAACATAAGAAAATTGCCACCACAAGCATTTGACATTTCAGCTCATGAAATTTACTTTAATGCATTTACTGCTTTGTAATGTTACCACCTTTTTCCACAGCACTTACGATACATTTGGGGAAAGAAGAGAGCAACTGATTCTGTATTTCAGGTGAAAGTTTATCCCATTCTTCCTGCAAACAAGTCCAAATATGTGCCACACATAACTGGGGCCTGCAGGCAGATCAGTCCAACACCTACACCCTCTTCTTCCTGAGTCAGGCCTTTGTAATATGCACAGCGTGTGGTTTTGCATTGTCTAGCTGAAATATGACTATGACTGGAAAAAGTTGTCATCCTGAAGGCAGTTTGTGTTTATCTAAAATCTCAATGCACTTTTCAGTCTTAATGGTGTATCACAAAAGTGTAAAAGACCTTTGTCAAAGACACTCACACAGCCACAGACTGCTTTCATCCACAGTAAACCACATCCATTTCTACCAATATAAAACTTAGAATACTGGTTGTTCTGAGCACAATGCATGTTCCCATTTAGTGGAAATTCTAGTGGAAATTCTAGTGGAAACAGTGGGACTCTATCTGGATAAATAAAGGTTTAATAATAAAAAAAAAAAGAAAAAAAAGAAAAAGGTGATGGTCCATCCTAGATGCATCTGAGCCTGGAGACTTCAACAATACTTCTGAGCATGCTCCTGTTGAGAGTTGGAACATCTGCATTTGTAGATTTAGCTCCACATTGTAGTTATTCAATGTTTACTACTAATCCTGCAGCTCCGTGGTTCTATCAGCTATAGATAAATATCAGTCGCCTGAGGTGTTAGACCTGAACTTAGACCTGAACCATTAATCCTCATGTACTGAAATACCTTCAGATTTTTGAGGAATATTAGTTTTAAACATTTATTTTCCCACACTGTTATTAGCAAACAGGCACTAACATTTTTGTGACCAATTAGCAGAATTAACGACTAATCATTATCTGTTTTAAGTCCAGAGGATTAGAGCTCCAATGCAACATCTGAAGACACCGAATGGACACTGAGGTAGAACAAGTTGTCCTTCTCTGTCCCTTTATAATTGTGGTCTAAATAGAGTAGATGGTAGACCTCTATGATATTGAATATTTATCAAACAGTTGTTCCAACACTGAAGAAAATTATACTGCAGTGATTATCACCGTTTCATTGGCCAGCCCCGTAATCTGAATAAACAGTACATGTTATACACTTGACAGGCAGCAAGAAAAACATGGGACCACAATAAAAGCAAACACAACATACAAGTTAAAACTAAGACATTTCCAGGCTAAAAATAGCTACAGACAATTGCCAAACCACTTCTTCCCTTTCCTCTTGTTCCAACTAGTCTCCTCATCAAGTCCATGCAAAGGGAAAAAATGCAACAACAAACAGGCCTACGGCAAGGCCCGCAATTATACCTGTGTATGAAAATGTGTGATAGGTGAGAGAAATGGTTGTGGGATGGTGTCTAGAACCACTATCATCCGCAGTTCACAGGTTTATGGTTTAAAAGACAATATTCAACAGGCTTCAAACATATATAACTGGGCAGTAATCTATGGTGTATTTACAGTCCATTTTATATGGATCTGTTTGTGCTGCTATTGCCAACGTATCATGGAAACATCAAAGGTTCAGTTCACAGATAAAAGTGTTTACTGACATGTCCTGGCTGTAAACAGGTTAACCCTCAAAGGCCTAAGAGTATCTACTGATCTGTTTAATAACTTTTCAACCACCAAATCTATCAATACGTTGAGATAATTCAGTTAAAATGCAGTTTCTCAGCTTTTCAGAAGCATCAGATATGACCCATTTGGATGCTCAGAGGTTCTATAATCAACATAGAATCACTGTCATCCCTTGTCAATATCGAGTTGACAAATAGTGGTAGTTTTTATGTTCAGTAAATGATATATTTGTTGAAATATTCACTTTTCCTTCCATTTTCTCCGCTTTGATATAACTTGTGAATTTATTCTCAACTTTTATGAACATTTTACATGATCTTACATGATACCTGCTTTTCACTAAAAAAATGCAGACAATAATAGTAAAATAACTGGGGACAAATCACTTAAGTAAAGATAAATATTGAGAAAAATTCATTTGGAAGTCACCACAAAAATAGTTCTCTGTCTTTAAGGGTTAATACCAGTAGCAGCAGCAATAGTAGAAAAAAGTGAAACCCTGTGAACCTCAGATGTGGTAGATGGCTAATGTTTCCCAATTAGAATATGTTTCCTTCTCAAACTGTGTGTATAAGGATGTTTTGCAACTTTTAACAATCAGTGTTACATCTTGGTTGTTGATTTTATCAGTTTTTAGTGTGACAAGTTGGTCATAACTATAAAACCAGTATATTTTGTACAGTAACTTTAACAACAGTGTGGAAAAACTAAGCAGTATCAACAGTAGTTAAAGGTAATGCCCATCTAAATAAAGTAAAAGTAAAAGAGTAAAAGCATGTTGGTATATGGCAGGTACAATGTTCACCAGATGTTTCACCAACCTGCAGGTTTCATTACAAGATACACCCTCTGGAGACCATGCACAATGACCTAACATCACATTATCTGGAAATAGAATCAATGAATTTTAAGAAATTTTCATTTTTGATGGTTCAAGATGGAAGGTCCCAGGATCATCAAAATCAAAAAACAGGGTTCAGCCTCTGGGGGTGGGGTGTGTGTACTTGCTTGTACACTTTTTTAGGAGAAACGACCAGGAAGCATCTAAGTGGCAGACATTATAAGGGCTGGATCAAGTCTGCAAATGCAATGGAAAGGGGCATTGGTGCTTCATTCATTATCTCCTCAGCATATGACAAACTGGACCATCCTCACAAGAGCAACATCAAAATGACAGATTCAAGATTCAATTATTTTTATTGTCAATTCACTAAATGCACAGGACATTCAGAGAACTGAAATGCTGTTTCTCTCTTACTTTGATCTTAAATGCCATGCAGTTTAAAATTAGATCAAAATAGAATAAAAATGAATAAAATAGTAGAAAAGATAAAATAGGCACTGTGGAGATGTAAATCAAACCTATTTACAATAGTAGTAGTAGTCCAAATACATTAACAGTAACAGAAAATGAGGAGGTGCATAATGGAACAGTTTATGATGTGCATGGACAGTTGTGTAAATGACCAACAGCCATGACAATAAGAACATATGTATTTAGGTACTAAACACACACAGAGAGAGAGAAGGGCTAAATACATTTGCATTGCCATCTTGAAAAGACACACATTCCCATTTAATGTATGTATGTATGTTTTAAATGTATTTGACTGCATTACATACAATATACTATACTATACATATTATACTATACTATACTTTATACTATATACATTATACAATACTATACTACACTATATATTCTGTACATTATACTATACTATACTACACTACATTATATATTTTCATTCAATCACACCAATTGCGATCAACCATGCCAAAGAACATGATCGAAACAGAGAACAGTAACTGAGCTGCACCATTAATATTCAATCCCTAACACTGCAGATATGTCAATAACATCCAGTGTGGCGTTAGCACAGTCTGATTCTCTTAACAATGCGGTCTTTTCCTAAGTCCCATAAAGCTACACTTTTGTAAATCCTAATAAATTTTCTTTCACGTACATTCTTGTCTTAATGGCATCGTCTATCGAGGTCAAGGAAAAGTAGGCAAGAAAAGACAAAGGATATCTTTTTCTTCTCTGACTATTCAACTGAAACCCATTAATAATGAATGTCTTATAAGAGATAAGCCAATTGAAAGAATAGTAATTTTTATTAAGCGTGTTGTAAAAAAAACCCAGTAAATTAAAAGCTTTCATTTGGTCGGACAAATGCAACCGGATCCTGTGTTGTTGAGGTTTTATCCTGTGGTCCTTTTGAAGGCCAAGTCGGTGCATGGATTTGTTAAGTCTCCTCCTTGTGACGGCTGTGAGCGTATGAAGAAGTCCTTGCTCTTCGACTGTGAAGGCCTGACTCCAAAACATGACATTAAACACCATCTCCTGCTTTCCTGTGACCTGTGATGAAAATTTCACAATGTTACAGTGTCAGCCACGTTATTGAGAACAAGGTCGCCACATCACCTCACCCTCCGAGAGTTTGTGACCTTTTTCGTAGGAGCAGCACAGGTAAAGTTAACAAGTAACATACAATCTACACTGTGCTGCAGGATTATTTGAAGTACAACCTAGTCAGGAGGGCACAAGGAGAAGGGCAAATGTAATCTTGCTCAGAATGCCCAAAAGCCTGGGTTTTACATCTGCTGCTTCTTTCATCTCTTGTATCCTTATTCTCCAAGTTCTTGCTTACAGTATTAGGTCAGCTGGTGTCATGACGAAAGCCCAGTGCTGAAGCAGCAACACAGGATACACACGGTCATCTCTGTTACCGCTTCATCCTTCAAATACAATTCTGGATCAAAAGATATCGCAAACTCTGCCTCTGTGGAGCAAAATCTATTCAGCATAAGTTATTGTTTCTGAAACTTCCTTGTGACTCAAAAAGAAAATCTCCTTCTCGGGCTGATACATGAATCTAAAGTTACTGCCTGCATGAAGTCTTTTGTCAGGTCACGGTGATATTCAACCTTTTATCACCAAAATCTAGCCACTGTTTGTCTAAGAGAACATTTTGGCAAAATTCCCATAAGGTGTTTTTGAGATATCATATTCACAAATGTACGTACACACATACAGATGGACATACGACGTGAAAACATCACAGCCCCAGGGACAACTGTAAAACAGCACAGAGGCATAGCCTTTCACATACAATACTTTGAAGAAAAAATAGGATAATTTCTTCCTCCAGCTCTTTTAGATGTGAATCAGGATATCGCCAGACCTCTTCCAAGTAGACTTTGTCATTACAGTATATATCGTTATCACCTGCCTTCTGTTACAGTTACCATAAGTACCAGCAGTAGTAACAGATTATACCTTAATAGACCTATGGCCACATTTTTTATTATTAACAGATCATTAATAAAATGGTGACAGTTGTGAAATAGTTGATCGAATATGAAGTAATGTAGTGCAAATGTAAGTGTATGGTTTAGTCCAACATTATTATGAAATTGAATGGAAACAGGTAGTTTTGCATTTTGCATTCATGATTCATGGTTATTACATGGAACCTAGCATTAAATGTTATCTAGCTAACATTTCCAACTTTCCAACATATAATAATAATAATAATAATAATAATAATAATAATAATAATAATAATAATAATAATAAAATTACATAAATAATAATATAGTTTTACATTTAAAAAATGTGAACACTTGAAGAATTTTGTGTTATTAAAGAGATTATTATTACTTTGGTAATTACTCAATATTACTGCATTTTACATATGTATTACCTAACAGTTACCACTCTATTACCACATTATTAGTGAAGCATAATGTAAAATGGTATAAAATTTTCAACAAAACTTTAAACTTTCGATATTTCATTAAAATTGTAATATCTGAGAAACTATTTGAGAGAGTTTCATTAAATTGGGCATAGTAACTCAAGGATGAACTGATTATATACTGACCAAAGGACAAAGGTCAAGGTCACTGGCACATCATAAAATACATTTTTATCCATACCCACTAATAACTGAGAGCTTCAACAGATGATGCAAATACAGTTGATGTATCTAATTAAACACAGCAATTTCAGACAAGTTAATGGTGAGGTTTTATGTGGTGGACAGTGTTAACTTGAGATGGCAGATCTGTTTTTCAAGGGAGACCTGGTCAAGACGGCAGCAATACAGTAACATCATTACAGTTTAACAATAATAAAAGCATCTGCAAATGTAGAAAATAGAAACTTGTAAAATTATTTAAAACATTAATATTAACATCATTATTAAAGACAGAGAAAAAAGAAGGATTGAAGAAGACTTTTTTTTTTTTACATATTTGCCATGAAGTTAACAATGATAAGCATGCATTGCAGAATGACTTGCATTATTATTAAATGTTGTAGTAATTGTGATAATTATATAATAAGTGTTGTAATAACTGTCAGACAGGTAGAATTTTGCAGTAAAATTTACACATATGTTCATGCAGAGCTGCCACAAAATATATCAGTTTATTAATATTGTCATTGTGAGGACATTAGCATGCTGATGTCTAAATATAAACTTAAAGACCTGCTAGTATGGCTGTGGATTCATTACATTATTATTTTAAAATTCACTATTTATTCTCATCCATTCTTATTATTATTATTTAATGTCATCAGACTCATACTACATAACAAAGCCTTCCTCACTAACCCCTCAGTTTAACCTTTCATCATGCAATCTCAAATTGTACAAAGTTTTAAGTTGTAGCTTTTCTGCCTGCAATCTACAACCCTCAGGTTTTACAAATTGCAGTTCTTGTTTTGTTGTTGGGAGTGTAATCCTTGAAAGTAAAGCTAATTATCTTCAGAAGCATGTCTTCCAAATACCAATTTGTGACTGTCTGTGCAGCTGGGTGGTGTCTAGAAGGGATACAGGAGATTTTAGGAGGTAATCTCCATTCACACTGGTTTCTGAATGGCTGCTGGTGGCTTTAGTTCAGTGTGGATGAGAAACAGGAAAAATACCTAGTATTTTATTTATCTGCCAGGCAAAGGCAGATTGTCAGAACAGGTGTCAAGGTGTCAGAGCTGCTGTCAAGCCCAAAGTGAGCCATGAGTCACGGGCATTTAAATTAAAGTTGAGGAGCAAGTCTAAATACATTTGACAAGCTGAGTCTGAAGTCCTCTAATTTATAAGTTTCAGTTCTATATGGAGCATTTTTAACATAAGTCAATCATTATCACATTGAAGCTGACATGAGGCATAATAACGTCACGCCACAGACTATCACAGAGAACATACACGGCTCAATGATGGGGAAAAGGTGCATTATGAAAACACAACAGAGGTCTGTAAGTACGGTGAGTAGTCTTAAACTGGGCACACACTGAGCCCGTTTACATGAGCATAAAAATGGTGGGAGGAATCATATAATTGTAATGATCAGATCTGAGGTGTTTACATGCCCTATAGAAACGTGGTAATCAAAAAACCCAAACGCCTCAGTCCACTATTGGATTTTTTCCAGAGTACATATGAACATATCGATGGCAGACTCAAACTTCCTGTCGTCTTTCACTCACGTTTGATTGGGTAACTTTCTACTATTTTAATTGTATTTACACATGCGCAGACATAAAAGACCAAAATTAATCAGACTACCCTGTATCCATGCAGGAAGACATCGGAGTATGGGGGAGAAATCTAGGTCTGTTAATCTGATTTCTCATAATCAGATTACTGCTGTAATCATATTCTACTGTTTACATGATCACTTGAATAATCTGATAACTCCAGAAATCGGACAATGATCAGAATATTGGTGTGTATGTAAAAAATCTCACTGTTTCCACTGAATGATGCAGATTCTAGTCAGACGGAAAACTGACTGACCCAACAAACATGATCTGTTCTTGTACTAAAACAAATATACACACCAGCATGCTGTCTGTATCTGCAGGATACATTGATTTTGGAAGGAATCCCTGATGAAGAGGTGTGAGAAATTCAGGAGGACAAACTTTATAGTGAAACCTCATGGGTCTCCAAAGGACCTAAGCTTATAAAAATATGTTAGAGTTTGTGTATTTTTAAGCTTTCATTACTACAAACCTCCTCACATAAATCACTGAACTCTGCATGTCAAAGGGCTGTGGTTTATAACCCTTCCTTTTATTTTTATTTTCATTTTGGCATCATGCACATGATCAATAGAGAGGGATTCACAGAAGTGACATTCAGCATCACCTCAGACAGAGTCAGGTTTTCAAGTCCAGTCAGTGAGAGGAGAGAGAAGCCCCTGGACTCAATATTAAACCTGATTCTCTTCGTTTTCAAACAGAATCCATGTATCTCAGTATTACAGTACGTACAGTATGTATTTTTCTGCCCACCTGGTCCAAAGATTAGATTACAGGGGTGTTCATTCTTTTGCTATAGTTCATTATATCCTTCAAACTAGTGTTCATCTTCCTCTTTGTGTTTGTTTACTGTATCCTGGTAAACAGTAGCATCAATAGTCACTGGTATCCGCTCTAAATATACTTAACATAACCTTTCATTTTGACAGCAACTGGATCTTAAGATTTAGGATTATATCTTTATTCTGTATTATTCTGTACATCCTTTTTATTCTATTTATCCTGTATGTTGTATGTATGTTGTAGGCTTGTGATATATGGACTTGTGTAATAAAGTTTATTATTATTATTTATACATTACATACTACATGATTTTATCTGCCAACTGTAACATAAACAATCCAACAGTATCTGATCAATCATCACATCCAAATCATGTCCATAAAGTTTGACATTCATTAGATATGAGTCAACTTTAAGCAGAATTTTTTGGCAATTACAAGTTTTCATAAGGTCTGTGGTAGAAAACAACAGACACACCCTTTAAATCAAACCTCAGCCCAAGATTTTTGATCATAATGCATGGAACAAACCGTTATCGAGTCAACTACGGCAAAAAATAAAATTTCCACTCACAACTTCAGATCATCTCGATGTCACATTAGTGAGAATGTTTTCACTCAACCATGAGAAACTAACTTTAACCATTACTTTTATTATTCCTTAATGTGTTTTTTTATTTTGATATTATTATTATTATTATTATTATTATTATTATTCAAACGAATGAGTAAATTGCTGTCATTTCTGTTCTGCAAACTAACCTAAAGGATCATTTGTAAAATCGTTGCAAACACTTTTTGATTCAATCAAGGTTTTTTTGTTTTGTTTTGTTTTGTTTTTTCACTCAGGGAGAATTCTGAAAAGCCAAAGGGTCCATTCAGTGATTATTACCAATTAAACATATTATCTACTTTCTAAAATGCAGTAAAGGAAAAGCAGTAAAACAACAAGTCAGACGTCTATTAATGTCAGTACTTTAATAATACAGGCTTACGAGAACAATCCATCAAGTCTTTACTTATAAACTTTTATAAATTGGTATTTTTAAAAAAGGAATTTTTAGTCCAGACCCATTAATAAACATTTATACAATTGCTTCAATCAAGTCAACAATGGTTAATTTCGTCAGACCCTTCCTGTGTATACAGAAGGAAAAATCAGATTTTTCTGTCTAAATCATCCTGTATCACTTCTTTTCTGTCCTTGTGATGAAATGGCATATCGATGGCATCATTTTGATCTAAAGCCTAAAATAACACAAACATTTGTTTACTTTTCTTAGCTGTAAACAGAGGAAGACAAGAGGAAGGTCTTGATACTCATTGTTTATGTAGCGTACAAAGCTCAGAGCCAATCAAAACAAACTGATGACTTTTGACCTTGATAAAGGGACGCCGAAGCCCTGAGGTCTCATAAGCTTTGTGTTGATGGGTCAGAGAGAGTGTTAGCTTAGCATATAATTAATGTTTAATAACCCCTAGTTGTTTGTCAACACTTTTCCCACTGTCTTTTTCCATGCCTTATAATCTTCAGAGTGCCTGCAGGCACAGCATTCACTGATAACATCTTAAGCCTCTTGTTCCAATACCCTGGCCTGGCAGTAACAACACTGGCCAGTCACTCATTTACAAGCAAAGATAAATGCACAGTCCTTAATCTGTCTCCAGTTAGGTCTCCAGCATCACAACACATACCAGGCCCACGCCTTTAACTCCTCCTCAGGCTTAGCTGCTCCGTCAGCCCTGCTGCTGCCATGTCGGCTGCCTCTGCTCTCACCTCTATCACCTGCCACACAGGTACACACTGATAAGCACACACGGCCACGCAAAGCTCTCCAGTAATTAGGATGAATTTAAAGGAACACTGCCGAGCTCCTCTGAACACCTATTATTTCTTCACTGCTGAAGACACATTCTAGGGGTATTGGTTTGTAAAAATAGATTACATTTATCCTCAGACCTTATTCATTTCTAGATTTATAACATTTAGAATCATTGACTCGACAGGAGAGCTGACAGAATCAATTTGTTGATTCAATTATATATGGTCATTTTATGCATTTTAAGCTATTTTCTGAAAATGCTAGAATAAAGAATAAATACTTTTTTAAATGCAGCATAATGGAATAAATGATATATGACGTGATACTGTTGATGTGTATTTTGCACTTGTCTAAGATGGACATTATGCTGCAGAAAGCTTTGTACAATACACATCTATGTAAACCACAGAAATGTTTAATTTCCACCTTAACCAAAACATTTTATCAACATTTCCAATAACGTGTATGATAACAAGGTGTTTTAACCGCTCTGTTACTTTCTTTTCTCAATAGCCAGGAGGTTCTTGTCATGGATAAAGTATATAGAAAACCCACATTTTGATGTTCATTATATCAATGTGTAGTTTTGGGAAAAAGTCAAGTGGAAACATTTTACACTGGCTAAGAGTTCACGCTACCTTTAACACAATTTTTTGTGTGTATTCTACAGAAAGAGAAAGGTTCATTTTATATATATGTTTATGTTCATTTTAAGTTTAGTTTTTATTTATGGATAATGAGCCAGCGGATTATTTCTTTGTGTAGTCATTACTTTGAATAAGGATGAACTAAGTCTGTGTAAAATAGCGCTCAACACTCCTCGCCTCACCTTCCCTTCATGTTTTATCAAAAGGATAATAACTCTGGTCCACAGTCAAATGTAGAACATGACATGGATACCATCTGCCATAACACAGAAAAAACAAAGGAGGTGTTAAAGCAGAAAAAAACCTGGACGAAGACAAAGATTGAGAAAAAGACAATGAAGCAGAAGAAGAAGGAAACAAAGAGGAAGACAAAGGAGAGGAAGAAGGCAACACAGATGAAGACAACAAAGAACAACGAAGATGACACAGAAGAGGATGACGATGAAGACTAAGATTAAAAAAAAGACATGGATGGAGAAAAGGCCAAAAAAAGATGATGAAAGAGAGAACGAAGAAAAAAAGGAACACAAAGGGAACAGAGAAGAAAATGAGAAAGAAGACAAAGACAAAGAAGAAAATGTGAAAAACTGAAGAAGAACATTTCTGCTAATAGCGCCTCCTAAATCCACCTAAATCTTGAACCTTTAAAACCACTTTGGGTCATTTTTCTATATTTAAGCTTGTGGAACGAAACAAAGGAGATGCATCATGTGAATTCATGCCCTCCAGTTTGTCTAGAATCTGTTCTGTTCAGAGTTTTTTTTTTTTACTTTATCACCAGGGAAGGCGTTTACCTTTGCATCCACTCTTTATATTAAGCATAATATTATTCCAATTAGTCATTCTCTTGTACACACATAACAATTACACTAATCTTCTCATCTAACAACTAGTGGAGAAAACAAATAAATGTATTAAAAATGTCAGACTACTGCTTAAATCTTGCTTAAAATGCAGTAATACTTGGATCAAATGGGGTTGCACCCTTTGTCGGATCGACTCATCATTCGTATCAAACACAATTCAGAATTTACACAATAACAGAATTTGTTACTCTTAAACTGTTGCGAGTGGCTTTGTCAATATTTCTGTTGAAGTCATTCCTGGGCTCAGGCAATTTAAACTGTCAGGCAAGAGCAGCAAAATGTGTCAGTGCCATATAATTATTGAGGAAGAAAGAAAGAAATAATTACATGTGAGTCACTTACACAAGCTCATTAAAGCTTATGCTATCCACTCTATTTTCCTTTTGGTTTGAATGAGACAAAAGAAGAACAATATCCCATTAAAGCCTGTTTCCACATCCTATTCATTTGAATTGGTACTGAAGTGTCAGTGTTTTTCTCTGGATTAAAGTCTGATAGCACTTGCAGGAAGAATGATTCCCCCGTTTGAAGGCTGGTGAATACACACAAGGAAGAGCAGACAGCGAGAGGCAGAGAAGAACAGACAGAGACTGAGAAAACAGACGAGTGGGAAACATAATGGAAGAATGCCTCTAATGCACCGTCTACAGAGGGTGAATTAGGAGGCAAATAGTGTGATTATTGTGTGATGTGGTGGTGGTAGTGGTAGTGGCGGTGATGGTGGGATCTTGCCAGCCCCAGGATGCAGATAGAAACCACCAGGGGTACAGGAGGGGAGCAGGCAATTGTGATTTATGGGTAGCATTGGGCTGATAAGGCAGCTCCCTTCATTTAATGCCTTATCGGCCACGTTAAAGAAAGGCCACAATTTGCAGCATTCTTAAAAGCCCCAGATGTGACTAATCTCTGCAACCTTCCAGACAATCTGTCTCAGGAAAAACTATAGATCACTCACTTGTCTTACTGATCTCGGCCTCTTCTCCCTTTAGCGTAAACCACACAGGGAAAAGGAGGAGGAAAAAATGTGGGGTTTTGTGTTTCAAAACTTAAAGTACATACTAACTCTGGAGAGTAATTATAAAACCCTGTCTCACAGAATTTCATGTGTAGCTCAAGGTTTTGTTATTAATATAAATGAATTTTTATTTCAACATAAGCTCCAAGTGGCAAAAACATAATTGTAAATTCCCAGGATTTCCAACCGATGTAGTTTGATGGAATTTTTTAGGCACTGGAAGCAAAAGAAAGATACCAGAGTTAAAATCAAAATATAGAAAATGCCTCAGAATACATTGAAACTAAAACATAATCTATTCCTAACCATACCTAAGTTACTTTTATTGCCTGAAAATGAGTCAGGATAGTAGTTTAAAGTCATCCATCCCACACATCTACTACTGTCTATTGATGAATAGCGTAAGAAAAAAAATGACAAAAATGTATTAAATTTGCAAAAGTTATAGTATATAATAGGGCTGGTTGATATATGCTTCAGCCAAATGAACATTCTAACATCAGGCAATATCAGCAATTATCACAATAAATGTAAATTTTCTTTTTCTTTGCTGTTTAAAGGCTGATTTTTGGGGTAAAAACAGTTATTAGCGGTTCAAATCACTGGTAAAACACATAAGACGATGAAAATACAGAGGACACAAGACAAAACAGACATGTATTTGGAGATTTTGTGATTTAGTGCTTATTTAACTCTTTTTGATCATCAAAATATATCAAAAAGAAGAAAATGAGTGCACTTAGAGCTCTTATTCAACATGATGAAAAGGACATAAAAGACTTAGGTTAATTGTGGTCGTAAACTCTTCTTAATAGTCAAAATATGACAAATGCAGAACATTTCATTTATCTAGAGTGTAATTTGGGTGTTTTATAATTATATTTAAGCAACACGGTTATTAGTTTTGTAGCGTCATTCAGAAAAAAATCCATGATTTCCTTTCATCATGTTGTAATTTATGTGGTCTGAGAGGACATCTACTACTTCACTGTATTTTAGAGGAAATCATGGGTGTTTTCAGTCTGGTAGGAGGGACAAATACATGAGTGACAACTGGAATTACCCATTACTGATAAGATTCTGTCAGACCTGGAGTGATTTGACTGTTCTACATTGTGTGTGGTTTCACATTTCCATAACAGCATTAAACAATGTCAGGATCATCTGAATGTATATTTTGGGTTTGAGAGGAGAAAGCTGCAGACGGAGACGTGTATTTTTTCATTCTGGTGATGTTTCCTCTGATTTTGACTCTTCTGGTTTTAAAGGTTAAGTGAAGTTCATGGTCTTGGAAGAGTGACATGCAACATGAGACATCATTGTATTGATATTAACAGAAAACTATTCCTTTACCTTAACCAAGCAGTTTGTTTCCTACGCTTTACCACACATTAGACTGAAGGTTTTTCTTATGCATTTCAGTCAAATTGCACTTTTCTACAGAAACTACAAGTTATGTGCAGCTCCACCCAGATTTAACCAATGCAAATAGGTAAGAGCCTTCCATTGGATAATTACTGCAGTGATTAATGTGTTTTAGCTGCAAAAACTTATTTAACCCTAACTGAGGCAGTGGGTTCCTTCTAATTTCTTAAACAACCCTCAGTTTAGACAATGCCAGGATTCAAAGGGTTCATCAGGCTTGTTAAAGAGTGATTCAAGGAACACGAGACAGGGTTTTCACCCATGGATAAACCACCACAGAATCCAGACTTGAACCCCATTAAGAATTTTTAGGATGTGATTCATGCTATGGAAGGAAATAAATACTCTAAAATGACATGATGTGACATAAAAGATGCTGCTGTGAATGTGTCCTGTGATGAAAATTAAAAGCGACCCAACAGAATATTCTATGTGGGACTTCCTCTTGGCCGGGCAGTGTATTTAAAGCTCAGTAACTATTTAGGGAGTAGAGTCTAAATGAGATGAAACCTCAACCATACATTTCAGTAAACTTGAACACCAAGCGTCCTGATTGGTTGGTTTAACATATATAATCATTGCTGGACTATAACAGAAACATGCTCATATGCATATTTTGGTTGTCACAAATACTTATAAACATATCAGTGAAAGGCATTTTTCCACAGATATGATCTCACAACTAAGTCTAGTCCTGTGCATAATCATAATAATATTTATTCAACCCTGAGCTCTTCCTGAATGGTCCTAAATCCAGTACTGTACATGAACACATGAGTAGATGCAGTGTTGGGAGTAACGGATTACAAAGTAACGGATTACTGTAGTTTTGTTAGTTTTATGGGTAACAAAGTAAGGTAATGCACTAAACCAAACATACCAATAACTAAATTGCATTACTGGACTGTAGGAATGTGATTTAAGCCAGGTTGCATTGACTGTTTCCAATGTCACGTACCCCCATATTATTTTTGTACTTCCGGTGTTTTCGTACATCCACTCTACGTGGGTAAATCTGGTACAGAACACAGTGTGCTGGTTTTACACCCATAGTATTTTCACCCCCATTAACTGTGTAGTTTTGAATATTCAAATAAAGTGAAATTCACTATAGTAAATGATAAACAAACGTACAACAGGTTTCACTACCAGATGTTTATATCAAAAAGAATGTGGTTGTGCATGCCCGACGGTTTGGAGCATGCGGATAATTCTTATGGGGTAAAAAAAAATACGGGTGTAAAAACTGTATGTTACACTGTGTTCTGGTTGGATTTATCAGTGAGACATGGCCTTTTTCTTTCATAATTGTATTTATTATTTATTTTATTTGCTGTTCTTTCATGGCTTAGTATTAAACAACTGTATACAACATACACTATGTTGAAAGATTAAGTTCTGATTAAAAACTGAAAACAGAATGACTCAAGGGTCATTGTGTTTGTTCTGTATACATGGTAAATTTGAGCATCTGTCAATTACGAAACTGAAAAGTAAAGTAATAAGTAGTGAAGTTACTGTTCAAATGCTAACTCGTAATCTCATTACAATTTATACATGTAACTTGTAACTAATAACTAATTATTTTTTTCAAGTAACTACCCCAACACTGAGTAGATGGTTGTGAAGGTGCTGCTTTCACTGTGTTGCCTATGAGTCAGTGTGAGTTTGTGGATCAAGCTGTTGCTCTTCAAACACACCATCTAACCCATTCTAATTGTAAGCCTTGTGAGACACAAAACGCTAGCACTTCGTTCAAAGGAAAAAAAACAGGCAGTAAATGCAATCAGTGCTGTTTTTAAAGGTATCTCATTTAAAAAGTGCACAGAGTAAAAAAGTGCACAGAACGAAAACAAACTTGTCCAAGAATAACCTGAATGGAGTGAATATTTTCACTGAAGTCACCACAAAGAAGCAAAAACCTTCTTACAGATGAATTATGATTGAATTTTACGCAGTACTGAATGCACCTCTTGTTAATAGACACACACTCGTCTGCAGCACTGTGTCAGCTGTCGCAACGCTGTTCTACCAATAAAATAGACACTTGACACAGATCAATATTAATCACAGAAATAATTACTCACCGGAGCTTAGGTATGCCATTGATTTTTAAGGCAGCTGTTTGCATTCCTGTCATATCACATCTTAATAATCTTCAAGAGTTATTTTTTTCTTTAAGTTTAAGTTGTATAAAATGTATGAATGTCATTGCAAGGTCTGATCAATATGCACTGATGTACAGAGCAACAGCTGCAGCAACTTTAATGTGCAGGGCTGCGTTTCCATAGTTGGATTTATGCAGTATATGAGAGCAGGTGAATATTGACCAAAGCTGTAAAGAACTGATTATCATCAAAGATTTAGATAAACCAAAGGAGCCAATGCATTTTTACCATTATCTTCAAGCCAAGTGGACAATGCTGATACAATGGTAGCTAACAAAAATCTAATTGCAATGCTCACTCCTCAACTACTGCTATTTTTTTTTCCAGTAGAATGGGTAAATAGCTAGAAGGAAGTGGAGCATTGTTTATCTTCAGGTCAATCATCTGCAGCGTGACATCGCCTGGTAATCCCCCCTGCTCCGTCATTCACTGCCATGGTTAGCACAAGCAGCTACAATCCTCCTAATGTATGTAATATTTGACTTTAAAGCGCTCCTCTTTCTTTAAATTAAGTGCATATATTTAGTTTTCCTATGCCTCACTGTGTCGACAAGTGTAATTAGTCTGGGATACTCAGCAGTTGATTTTTCCCCCCCTCCCAGTGGTAAGTATTCATGAAAGCCAGTGATCTGACAAATGGAATTTTTCAGCACGGTAGCATCTTGCATCTCAGACCTTATTCCAACAGATAATCCTGTTTAAATATCCACCCTGTTTACACAGCTCAGGTAGGACAGCAAAGATCAGAAATTGCCTCTGAACACCCTTACATGCATACTTATGCATGTGAGCACCCTTGCTCTCTTGCAACATAACATAAGTGCAATGCATGAAACAATGAATTATATTTAAGTCTGTTCATTCTTTTTGTCCCTTACGGGGTCCAAACCCTAAACAGAGAGGATCTTGCTGTATTTTCTGTTGGATTCGGGCCTCGAAGGTCACCTGACCTCTCAGCTTCAGTAATATGAAATGTCCTCTCGACTACCCCTGGGCGGCTGCAGCCTTGACTTTGCTGTGTCGGTCTATTCTCAGTTCACCAGGCTAATTTATCATGAGGGCTACGCTAACACCAAGGGCAGCTCCATAATGAGGGGTCAGAGTGATAAAGGTAAAGCTCTGATTGGATCACAACAGAGGCACAAAGACCACCTAGTGCTGGGTTGGACCACCACAAGTCTGTATTATGATATGATTTTTTAAGATTTTGGCAAAATCACTTTTTGTCAACTTTTTTTAAATATATTTTTTTCACAAGTGGGTCTTTGTGTAGGTTTGTTTATATATGTTTTGTGGTGCGTTCTACTGTAATGCGTACAATATACATACAATATGAAAAAGATTTTTTTTTTTCGCTCATCTACATAATGATGACTCTGACTTCTGTATAGTTTCCTTATCCTCATAAAAATGTAAAAACTATAAATATATGAAGGAAACAACATGAATATTGTTTTTTATTATTGTAGCAAGAGATGTAGTAGCTTAAAATTCAGTTGTGATACCTTTTAAAGCTTCTTTTTCAAACAAATCTCCACTGTCTGTATCTGCAGAGGGACCATTTCAAGTTCATAACATCACAAACATAATATATAACGAATTCTAAATGTATAGCTGTCTGGAAGTCCTGACTTTCCGGGGAAACGAACTCCGGTCAATTTTAAACAGACCAAACAAGTAGGTGTGAATACACCCATACATTTACTCTGAGCTACAAGATTTTTTTTACAGAAGGCATTTTAATTCCATTCTTTATATTTGGACTCTGTACTAAATGATCTGGTGAACCATCGTTAAATTTTTCATCCATTAATAAGATCTCAGGACAAACAGAAGGTTTGATGGCTGCTGTGTCAGGCTTCGATTGATCGGTATGCATCACTCAGCTGCTGAGTTTGGACTTTCAAATTTATTTAATAAAATGTATTTTTCTCCTGCAGGCAGCTCGACTGTAGTTGTGGTTAATAAGTTCCACTAACAAAACTGTAAAATTACTTATGCAGTGTTTGAAGCATTAACTTCATTAGGAATACAGGAGCCCCTTATGTCCAAAAATGGTCACTTCAAAAAGCAGCAGTTTAGAAACCAGTTGATAATGTCACAGTTCCTCCACACACATCCATGGTGGCACCTAAAAAATGTTTTCATTTGTTTTGAGCTTTATGGTCAATGAACACTCAGACAGAGTAAGTAATGATAATGCACTGTAATGCTATGTTAAAAAAGAAAGAAGACAAATAACAACATAAAAGTCCATTCAGAGCTATTGTCCAGGTGTTTATAAAAGGGTTCCATTCTCTGTAGATATAAATGGCTTATTCTAAGCTAATGAAAACATTACAGTTCTTATTTTCAGGTAATTATGTAATAATGAAAGCATGATTGTGAATATTATAGTCCATTTCTGAAATTAAATCACCATACCATATAGGTTTCCACAATATCACATATCACCATTTTTCTTAACTCTATCCAGTTTTGTTTTTGTTTGTTTTTTTTGTATCATCTAGCACCGCTGTACAGTTTCTCATTCACCAACATTCGCCTCTTAACTCAAGATGACCCAGAGTCCCTGTTGCTGTTTTGTTTCCAACCCTCAGCGTACCGCCCACTGGAGTGCTGGCAGCTTGTGTATTGTTTACTCTCCTCTCTTTGTTGTCATGGTCCACTGGGGAATATCCTACAAGTGAACTGGCATTTGACAGGGTCTGGATGTGGATGTGGGGAGCAGAGGGGGGGGTTGGGGGCTACGCGGTGTGTTGGGAGCCACCTATTTCCTCAGGAGGCAGGGCCTTTTGGTCTGTTGGTCCACACAGTGTGTACCCCATCCACTCAGCCTCCTGCCCCCTCCTCTGTCTCTGTCTCTCTGCGTTTTCCCCACCGCTCCAGCCCGCCTGCACGCCTGACAGACAGACAGATGCTATCTGCCGTGCATCTCCAGCTCTGGGCCTCTATCACTCTCTACAAACAGCCCATTGCTTGCACACAGGCTGCAAATTTCGCCTGCCTCTCTCCCTTTAGATAAGGGGCAATATCAGTGACAGAACATATTTTATGTATGAAATGTAGCTCACAACAAGCAGTCAAGCATTAGGTTTGTTTAAATAGCTGATCCTTATCACTATTCTTTCAACACAGAGTTTTGACATTGTTCTCCGTTTATTTTTCTTTGCACAATATACTTTTTTTAATGCTATCTAGCTGCACAATTGGCTTTTAGAGAGCCTGCTGTCTGGAGGTTGAATGCATTGCTATTTTAATTATAGCCATTCGGTACAGTAGACCAGACTATGTGAGGAATATTTCTTGCCCGGCCGCAGTTGTAGTTCCTTCCTCCTAAACCCATCCAGTAGTCAACACAGCAGCGGATTATTTGCCAGGGATTTCTCTTGTCAAAGAAGCGACACTTTTCCCCCTACTGTTGGCTGTTGTTAGCATCAGATATTGGATGATTTCCATTTAGTGCTTAGGTTATGCTTGTCAGTTTGTGCCCAGCATTTTTGTAATGATGGAAATAAGATCTCACATATGCCATGAGTCTAGCTGACATAATAGTTTGGTTTGTGTATGTGTGTGTCAGTGTGTGTGTGTGTGTGTGTGTGTGTGTGTGTGTGTGTGTGTGTGTGTGTGTGTGAGGGAGGAAGTGGAGGTATCAGCAACAACAAAGAGGAAATAGGAGATTTGGGTTTTAATATTCATGTTTATATTTTCATGTACTATTTCAACATAGAGCGAAAGATGATTTTGTACAAATAAAATGTAGAGAAATTGAATTAAAGCTGTTATATTAAACACCTCTATGTTTAAACAGGGTTGTTGAAATTTTAGCCAATGATTCATTGTTAGACAGGTAAATGGAATAAACAATTTAAACATTTTATTCTGTTCATTTAAGCACAGCAAAAGCCTATCATTAGTTTATTTATACTCATAAAATACACCTACTGAAAAGGAAGAATCATATTGACACTGATCACTGTCATACAAATATAAAAGCCATTTTTGCCATTAAGGCTGTGCAAATTTATATTGATATAAATAATAGCTTACATATACAAACCACTGATACTGACATAATAATAGATATTAAGTGCCTAAAATGAAGGTGGCGCAAAATAATGGTGTCATTAAAAGAGCATTTGTCAAATCGCAAATGGTCGGAAAAATAGTAATGAAATGTGACATTTCAGTTAGTTTGATGAAGCTGTTTTTACACAGGTGAATAAAGACGATTAACATGATTAGATAAAATAATTGTCATCAGCAAAAACAACTGCAATAGGCTGATTATGTAACAATTGTGACAGACCTAGTTTTCTTAAGTAATTAAATTACATAATAAATGTAACTTATCTCTTATGGTTACAGAAAAAACACATAATTAAATTGCAGTTACTCATAAATGATAAATAGTGCTGAGCAATAAGACTGGCATTCAGAGAAAAACTGAGACCAATTTAATGATGAAAACTTTCAACATAAAAAAACATGAGTAAAATGAAGTCAAGCATCATGTTTTAGATTTTATTTCACACTAAATAAATAAACCTTCACAGGCAAAAGAATAATGTATACTGACTCAATATGAAATTATATTGTGAAAATTATTGTTATTGTTTTAATGCCTAGCCCTTGCCAAAATGTCAGTGATTACAAAAAGTATTGTATGTACAAAAGTATTATTTTCAGTACAAAGACAAGAATATAAAACTGACCGCATCATGACAGGTGAACGTGTGTCGTTCAGTTCTGCAAATTCATCAATATGACATCAGAAATGGAACCAACATTATTATACTGTGTTTTTTTAAATAACTGAGCTTTTCAGCTTTACTGCCCTTTTTTTTAATTTATTTATCAAATGCACTTGAGTACCATGTATTATAATGTAACTAATTATATTTCAGCACTAACCTTCTAAACACCGGTTTTATTATTCACATGCTCTAATCATCATCATATGGACAATATGATGGAAAAAAATACATCTGTGAGATATGTTAAGCTGTTTTGTTATTACAGGCCCTGCCCCTGTGTGTCCTGTTGGGTTTGTCCCCTGTAACCCCCCCCAAAAAAAGCGTAGCCTCACCCCCTCACCATACACACACACACACACACATACATGCAGAGGAGGGGGGCGCATGCAGGTCATTACCATAACAAGCTGGCGTGTTTCTGAAGATACACTTGTTCAGAATAGACAGGGGCAAGAGGGGGGTAGGCTGGGGTGGCAACACAGGCCCCAGTTTATTTCAATAACAACAGCCAGACACAAGGCCTATCTAGTCCGACTTTGAATGAAACACTTGGGCTCTGATGGAGCGATAAGACACAGATGCTAAAAAGGAGGACTGCTGAAAACGGCCTCTTGACCCTCACTTTTGCTTCATTATGGAGGAGACGAAAGAAAGCCGTGCACAGACGACAAAATATACTGCTAGGAAGGAGGTGATTTTACAATCCATTTTTATGTCTTGTGTAATTTATACTTAATTATTAAAAAATGAGAAGAGTTAATATCTCAGAAGAAGAAAAAACAAATTAAAGCCAAAGACTGCACCAATTTACTCCTGTGTAAACCTGTACTGTTAATTACAGAGAGATCATTTTCACATGAATGCCTCCGTGTTTACTGCAGGGACTCTGATCTCTCCCGGGGGAACACTATGTCAAGATCTTTACACATAAACAGATGTGTTCAGTGTTTTTCCTTTTTCTTTAAACGAAGGTAATCCTCGGGGTTAAATCTGGGCTAAACTCGACGGTGAAAAAGAGCCCGAGTCTTGTTATTTGTACAGATACAGTGCACACACTTAGATTTAGAAGGAGATGTCCTAAATCTCAGCTTGATTTCCTATGTTAACCGTGGCTTAGCTGTTGCTGGGGCTGGATGCAGGAGAGCCTGTTGAGAGTTAGTGGAGTAGTTGTAAATATGTGGTAACACTTTCAGTGGTAATCCTCCTGCACAAAGAATTGCCAGAGATTATGGACCGGTTGTCTGACAGAGAGAATCCTCCGGCACAATCAAATTCCTATGGCTGCTGAGATTTGTAGAGGGCACAATGCTTGGCTCACCAGTAATGTTAGGGCAAGCTGCTCCCTAGATGGAGAGCTAAGAAGGAAATATAGCATGAAGTGCATATTAAGTAAACAGAGGCTGGCTAAAGATGTAGCATCGAGACGAGAACTGTGTTTGACTTTTTTTTTTTCTTATTCCTAAGGAGGATGCAAGCTGCCGTCCTTTGGAGTGCACTTCACTGAGACCGTTTGACCCCTGCCCACCCTCTCCTGTTGATCCCTGCCGACCCCTCAGCGCTGACCCGAGCCGAGAAGACGTGAGAAAGAACGGCAGCCGCCTCCTCCTCCTTCCTCCTCCTCCTCCTCCCTCTGCTCCGAGTGCTACACAATCGCCCTGGCTGACACATTTTGAGTGGGGTTTAAGGAAGTGAAGTGAAGAGAGAGTGTGAGCGAGCGAGAAACCCCACCGCAGCCCCGAGGATGAATAGAAGATAGAAGCCGTTTCATTTCAAAATCGGCCTCTGCACTTGGCTGAACCTACAATAAAAGTTGATAATTGAGAAGTGAAAGAGTAGGATCAATATGACTGTGAAAAAAATGGAGGCTTGGGCTTATGTTTAATGCAGTTTAACTGATATTTAATATTTTCTGCTTTCTCTCTCTTCTTCTCCTTTTGTCCACATTAAAATACTTCAAAAAGAATTCTAATAAAGTGGAAATTAAAAGGAGCGTAGATTGGGGTTGGAAAGAGAGGCCTCTAATCCCGCTATCTCTTAATAATTCAAAGTCTCTTTTATTTTCTGAATAAAAAGCGGAATTAATCTGGCACTGTGAAGCTGTCCTCTCTTCTCACTGTTTAAATAAATCCCCGTTCGTACATTAGACGCGAGGAGGCCGGCTCTGGCTCCTCGCCAAGCTCTGTGTCAATTCCCTCCTGCCTCCTTCCTTTTCTCTCCCAGCCCCTCTTTATTCCCTTTCTTTTGCTTTCTGCCAGGGAGGGACCTATGAGAGAAGCCATGCCACCAGAGAGCTGCTATCTCCAGAACCTGCTCAGCACACAGGCCTATCACAGGCAGCTAAGACCACTTAGCTCAGGCCGCCAAAAGGCACCCTTATGAAACTTTACCCAGATATTAGGGCACTGTGAAGCCAAATGATATATTACAAAGGCATTGTGTAAGGGGGTGACCATTTATAGTATTTATATAAGGCTGCCCCAGCTGTCAGGAGAAGCACAGTTACTATTTTGGCCTTTAGCGAGGTGGGCATTTAAGCAGCCTTTAAGGCATATTTTCTGCATTTATAACTGCAGATGAGCAGCAAATTCTAATAAAGAATACTGTTATTGTGTGTTTTGTTTCATTGAAGATTTAGCCAGTGTTTCTGTACAAGGGACAATTTCAACAATTCAACAATAAGTCCACTCCACAAATGGATGGCTAAGTCGCGGAGCTTTTCACAAGACAAAAGACAAGCCTTTGAAAACTGACACCATGAAATAAAAGGAGCTTAGGCATCAAGAGCAAAACTGAGTAGTAGACAGAGGAGTGTGGATATACTGTAGGAACACGCCCGAGCATGAGCACATGGGCCTGGAGGCTCCTCGATTAGCGCTGCCCTCTCTATCAGTCCACAGACCAGCCCGTCTTTGGAAACCTCTCAGCAGCAGGTCTCCCCCTCTGCGTCCGTGAACTCCTCCTCTTCCCCCGGTGGTGCTGTGGGGAAGAGGAAGCTGCAAGTCGATCCCGCATCCCAGCGATGCATCTGCAGAGATGAGGCTGTCCTCGCTCTGATAGACAGACGCCTTTTGTGGCTCGCTCTACAATCTAAGATCCTCATGCTCGATCCTGGATCAGCTTCCTTGCCCCTTCTCTCCTCTGTGGTTGGAGATTTATGGCATGGCTTCCACGTCTCGCCGTTCTTCCTCTTCTGCTTCAGCTCAAACTGCCCACACTTGTGATTGCGGCGATACTTTCCTCGGAGACGGTTGCTGAAAGACAAACAATGGCTTCCAGTCTCTTTGTGTTTTCTTCGACAACAATTCATCCAGAAGGCCTCGACATTTGAAAAACACACCAGTGTCACTCAATTGGCTGTTTGTGATTTAACAATATGCTGGGAAAAAATATCAGTATCTTCTCAAGGTGAAGCCTTGGACTTGTGAACCCTATAACCAATATACACATCTCATTTTATGTGTTGAAAACACCTTGATTTTGTGAGGCTGTCGGAAATGAGATTGACATGCCCAGTCTGGGGCCATGTCTTTCTAAAACCCAGCACGATTCTTTTTTTTTTTTTTTTCACTGCTATATTTCTCCTCACAGAAATCTCTACTTTATATGTTATCAAATGATAAAAAAAAAAAAAAAAAATCGAGAGAAGTAGGAAATAGAGGAGGCCCGGAGGGAAAGTGTAAAGGTGTGTCTTAAGTTCCCTGAAGGCAACAAAAAGTCATTCTCACTGAGGTGTGGGCTATTTTTATTTATATAGCTCCTTCGCTCTGTTTCTTCATACATACTGTTTGTCGGGCTATCATTATACCAGACAGAAAGGTGGGGGTAAAAACCATTTGCATTAGCATCACTGTCTGACTCCAGGCACTAAGCAATGATACTTTATTCCATACCATTCAGAGGGCCATTATCACTCTACCCCCTCTGTCCCCACTTCCAGTAGGGCGCTCACACACACACACATGCACACACAATTACACGACGCATCGCGCACGCTATTCCCATCCAGCCCTATCGCGGAAAGCATCTCGTGCAACACTGGCACAGAGGTACAGGACGGGTGAGGGGAAGTGGAGGGGAGGGACATTTCCGGAGGGGGGTCCTGGCATGTAATTGTCCTGGTGAGCACTCAATAGCACCTTAAACCAAGCAGGCAATCTACAAAGCTGTGCAGTGAAGGAGGGAAAGGCCCTGTGGCTATGGGGACCCTAATAGGAACTTCTTTCTCACAGAGATAAATGGAGAAAGTTCCTTTTATTTATCGGTAGCTGCTGTTTGGGACTGGGGCTATCAAAGCGCAGCAGTGCTATTTATCCCTCCAAAAAGGATTCGTCCGACACAGGGCTGAGGGCGAAAGAGGGAAAGAGAAGGCTAAGGAGGGGGGCGACCACTGGAAATTGGCAGAAACAGAAGGTCAAACTGTTTATCTTTTTATTCCCATGTCTCCCCTTCTCCTTCATTCTTCTACAACTGTCCTCTCTCAGTTTACCTGTTGTGGTAAGATACACAGCCGCAGTAATAAAACTCTTTTGGTAGCTGTTACTGTATAGAAGGCTGACAGATTCATTTCCACAGAAATTCAGAGAGAGATCAAACTGGCAGGGTTATTCCAATATAAAGCAGTAAAGGGAAGTAAATAATTACTTTTCATACACTCTTGAAATGATGGGAGCAGGAGTAGAGAAATTGAAAAACCAGAGTGAATAAGCAAAAATACAACTATCTAATGCACTAATTCATATGTGAGCTTATCAAGCAGAAATAGGTGGTCTCGTGTATAATTCATTAAAATAATGGGGAGTTAAATGTCAAATGTACAAGTGCTTCTGTGTCATGCATGTCACATGGAGAATGAGTCTGCTGTGATTAAGCAATTAGCTATTAACACGTAAGCTTTGTTAAATTAGCCGTCATCTACAGTAGATGTCAGTTGTCATGGTCCTCAACACATCGTCTATGGAGTAAAAACAAAAAATGGTTATTTTCATTTTAGAAAGATCATGTTTTAGAGCAGATATTACTGATATTTCTTTATATTCCAAAGATGCAATGTGTCATTAGGTCTTATTATCAAGTTGGCTGAGCTAAATACCATGTTATGCTACTTTTATTTACTCCTTGTTCTCAAGTAGATAAATTAATGAATTAGTAAACAAAAGAAAATCTTGCCCACACAAGCATTGTTTAAAAAAAATACTCCATCCACATGAAAACGGAAAAACACAGTTTAAGTATTTTCATGAAAATACCAAGCCAACAGGTGGCAATGTAACCCCAACACTAAAGCCAATCGGCCAATCAACAGTCTGGAATAAAGGCATTAGTGGTTCGGATAGGTCATGGTAAGAAATGTAGTGGAAGGGTGACATGTCCAGGGTGTACCCCGCCTTCACCCATTGGTAGCTGGGATAGATTCCAGCATTCCCACGTCCCTCTTAAAAATGAAACAGTTCAGAAAATGATTGAATGTATGAATGAAGTAACTATTAATCACACATTTATGTGTCACCTTGTAAAAACTTGTGTTAGCTAGATTAGCACCAGCGCTGTTAAGGTCACATCATGTATAATGGAGATAGCAATGCACACTCTGTTACAAGACTAAAACTGCATTTCCTGTCCACACAGCAACAACAACAAAGACTACATTCAGACAGTAGGTCTTAATGCACAATTCAGATTTTTTGGTGAAATCTGATTTTTTTGTGCGCTCGTTCATTTTACACATTAAATGCAACTGCTATCAGTTTTGAGTATGAACTGAATGCGACCCTGAAGTGACTCGCATGCACAAAATAGGTCCTGACGTAATACGTGACCAAGCAGGCACGCACTGTGTTTATGGAAATAAATATGTTTTTCCCGCTACTCCTCCTCCTGGGATGCAGAATTGTGATGTTTGTTGCATTTCGATGACATAAAGGTCAGATAAATACAACCTGGCTGTTCAGACTGAAGTTGCATTGCAAAATATCAGATACGTGTCAGATTTAGGACCACATATGAAAGTGGCCTGGGTCGGATTAGAAAAAACTGGATTTGTGCTGTTCAAATTGCCTTTAACAGATCGGATACAGGTCACATATGGGTAAAAAAATTGGATTTGGGCCACATTTGCCTGCAGTCTGAACGTAGCCTTAGATTGTCTGGATATATTCAGAGGTCAACATTTGTACAAATCTTGTTTATTCAAAACAGTTTTAGTTTTACTTCTTATGCTATAATTAAGTAAAAACATTAGCGTGGCTACTGTTTGGAGTACTACTACTGTAAGTTTGAAGAAAAAAGTAATATTCCACTTAATTAAAACAATGTTTTAGATAAAGACTTAGCAGGTTTACTAGTTAGCTAGCTAGCTTAGTTAGACTTTACAGTCCTTTCTCAGAACTCACTACACCACTGTTCATTCATCCTAGATACTTAAATTGATGGACATAAAAACATGGAAAGTCTTGTTTTTCACATTATACAATATAAGCATGACTTCCACTTCTGTCCGTAACACGCTGTGTGACCTAACAACATTGATGGATCACCAACAAAGCCTTAAATCACTTCCTGGCCACTAAGAATGGTTAATTTATGTCATGCTCATCTGCAGTAGGTGTCTGGGCAAAAGCAGCTCAATGGACAGCTCTCTTTGAAGCCAAGCTTGGTTTAGGAGGTGAAGGAGGACTGGGCAAACCACACACTGGTGATGAATGACTTCACTGATCCATTACTGTCTATTTTAGTCTCGTAATCCAAGTGGGAATGCCCACATCAAAGCCTGGTTTCTTCCTAAGAGGAATTCCCCTCATAGTTGGACATGCAAATGAGCAGGGCCTCCTCCAGGCCCCCACACCTGATTGAGGCGTGCTACGCCATTGCCAACGCCGTGCCATGGGAATTACATACCAAGGGATGGCATCCAATTGGACCAAACTCTCCCTAAGCAATTTGCTTTGGCTTTATTCACTGGCATAGTCAGGCATGGCAGCACTTCCTTTATTTCACGGCCATGCCGCAAGATTTCTGGCTGGACCTCGCTTGGAAGCCATATTATGGCTGAGAAAGGAGGAAAAGAGGGATTTGGTTTTTACAAAAGAATGGAGCATGGATCTGTGTCAGTGTCTCTGCTCATTCAGGTTTTGGGGATGTTTTCACTTGTTGCCTGAGCTTATGAAGAGATGTTCATGATTCTTTTCCTGTTCCTGATCCTATTTGAACACAACGGTCGTCTCTTCTCGGAGTGAGCGCTGCCAAACAAGTTTTCACTTCCCACAAACAAAAGAAATCCATGCATGTGATCATCTAAAGCTACTACAATACAAATTAATTTGTTTGGTTCAGTGTTTGAGTTGCACAGAACAAAAGACCAGAATGTGGGTGTCCTTTCTTGGCTCTGTACTGCACCCCAACACAACAAATACAGTACACGAAAATACTTTCACACACAAAAGACAGAAAATATAAGTAGCAACGCTGGACAGGTGGAAATGGCAAAACTAAGGCAAAAACCATGGATCCAAGAGGCTTCTTTGTACATATATACCTCATCTATATGCCAGCAAATTAAGTGAATGTAGGTGAAACCACATGCTTGGGCCTAATTTTATTTTTCAATTTTCTACGGGGTGTTACTGAACCTCTTGGGTACAGTCATGGTAAATATGCCCATAAAATCCCAAAACATTTTTTTTACAACTTTTAATAAATGTGCAAATCTGTGTGAGTTTTCCGAGCATGTTTAGCTCCTAAAACTTGATTCAATTGGCAAACGGAGGGGGAGGGGTCTTTGTACTGGTGAGTGCTTGGGCCCTAAAAATAACTGCTAAAAATATAGAAATACATGAAACAGCCTGATAGTCTCTCCAACTTCGAGTGAGTTTATAGAGCGCTGTGATTTTCTGCTAAACTCCAGACAAGTCAAAAAAGAAGAAGGTCACCCAGCTCCCTGGACACCACAGCCAATGAAATGGCGAGGGAACAAGGGAAGAATAATAGATATTTCAGTGAGCGATTCTTAGCGGGAAAAGGGAATTTATGTACATGTAGATGAGAAGGAGGAAAACGGGTCAGTGACTGTGATGGATCATCTTTTGGAGAAGAAACCTGGCAGAGGGAGCAGGAGCACACGTTTAATTTTTGCTCAGCCATGCATTCATCGGGTATAACAGCAGACAGACGGCTGCTCTGGCTGTGACTACAGTAAAGGACCGGGGTCTCTCTATGTCCATGGTCACAAAGTGGGGTTTCTTTGCTTGTCGATAATGAGATAGCAAATGGGCAAGTGCCGCAGCTCTTTTCTTGGAAAGCTCTTATATGTGGCTGCGACACCTCTGTGACTTCACGCTTTAGCTGGGTCCTGCTCACGCCCCCGCCATAATTAATTTGTCTTAATTGCCCTGCTGCTCTGGTCGCCGGCCCAACATTATTCCTCCTCTCTCTGCAGATTTCACATTTAAAAAATCGCTTCAATCTGCCGACGGGGGGACGGGAGGAACTGTGAGCCTTTTGTGCCCTGAACAAAGTAGACCAAACAAGCACAACATGAGCTTTTGTGTTGTCATCACAGGAACAACGTTTATTACTGTGGAAAGAAAGAAGACACTGCAATCCAATTAATACTAATGTATAATAATACTTAATGAGTTAAACTACTTCTGTTTTAAATATTTTGACTTTCACTGTGTCCAAGTTTATTAGTCAACTTTCCTTCTTTACTATGTAATTAATTAATTGTGTAGAACTTCAGTTGAAAGTTACAACCACAATGTAAAATTATCAATATATTAAAATTCCTAGAATTAAAAGCAGTGTTGGGAAGGTTATATTTGGTTATATTTGTTATAAGTTACAGATTAGGAGTTACTCTTTTAGAAATGGAATAATCAACAATAACCGTTTTAATTTACTCAAATTATGTAACTTATTACATGTGATTACTTCGTAAGTGAATTTACAAACAGATGTTTTACACCTGCTATAATAGAGCTGTAGAAAGTCCGAAATGAAATATAACACAACAGCATTTTGATTAACAACTGTAATATAATTTATAATATATATTTTTTCCTCCATAAGTGTACCAGAATTGCAGTTATATTTATTTTGTGAGTTAGTTACAAACCAGCATTACATGTATCTCCTTACTCCCAAATAATGAGTAATCCTATTACCTACAAAATGTTTCTATTAAATTACTGTTGTTGGATTAATTATAATGAAGTCCAAAATAGTAGAAAAATTATTGTAATATTTTACTTATTAATGAGATATTTAAGAACCATGTGTTACATTTCATAAATATTTTAACATAAAAGACAACAAAAACTTGTGAACCTGTATAGAAGTAGTTTTAATAGTAGTAATAGAAACAGTAGTTTATGATTTGTAAATGTGTCTGTGTAGCATAGAATTTCCCAACAATGTAATGAAGCAGAAGTACATGCACCTGAGAATAACAGCACACAAGTACCATACATTCCACTATTAGAATGCAGATTAAATGGTAAATTGCTCAACTTCAATGTCATTTTTTTCGCTGCTATGAATTAAATTATAGGCATTTTTATTGTATTAAATGGCAGATATATAGAGTTGGCTATGAGACAACCCCAAATATATGAAAATGAGAAATAAGGTATTTTGCCACTTAGGTGAACTGTAAACTTTTCGATCCTGTGTTGTTTTTTTCCTCCTATAAGCCAACTTCCACACCTTGTTCTTCCGCAGAATGCCCCTCTTTCCTCTTCCACTAGGATTCCCCACCCAGAAAGCCCTGTCTGGCAGATTTGTGCCTTTCTTGTGCTCCTTTCATACAGCAGAGAATGCAGCTGAAAGGCAGGGCAGGCTTCCTCGCTGCCCCGGGACCAGTCCAAATTGTAATCCTATTCCTCTGTTTATCAAAAAGAGGGAGAGAGCAGAGAGAGGGAGGCATTGAGCTGACAGCTTGATTGTGATGCTCCTGTCTGATAACTCAGCTAACCTTATCCATCTATTTCACCTCAACCTTGCAGCCATGTCCCCAACCCCCTTCCACCTGCTTCATCCTCTACCCTGTGAGAGCTGCACACACACACACACACACACACACACACACACACACACACACGCACAGGCTTACCTTGCACACTCTCTCCCTCTCTGTCTCTCTTTTTCTCTCTCTCGTTCCGTAATACACACACACAAATAATCACTGCACACCTCTGACCCCTTTATCGAGTGTCGGTGTTAATCCTCATCTCTCTGCTCAATGCAGAGCACAATCACAGAGACCCGCAGGACCTGCAGTTAGCGCTGTGGTTAAGTAGCCCAAGGTGAAGAAGTCTGTGATAAAGGTGGCACAAAGGGTCAGTAGCTGCTAGGAGCATGGGCCCGGGCCTGTGACTGGCCATGGCCTTGAGACAGGACAAAGAGGCGGGCTGCGGAGGACGAGCACAGTAAAAGAGGGATTGAAGAGGAAGTGGAGGACAAAGACAGAATGTGCACAGCAAGGGTTAGGCTAATATACCAGGATAAGATGAGAGGATGCATGTTCTTTGAAAAGCTTTGGTATCACAAGTTGGTTATTAAAGTTGTGCAGGGTGGAATGTCTTAAAGGTCAGAATCCTATACAATGCAGATTGAAAATGTCAGGTTTTTTTTTTTTTTTTTCTAAGTCCTTCAGTGTGGTTTGGATTTCGATCTAGTGCTACATTTACAAGTAGCAAGTACTTCTAGTTTTATTTTGAGTTCACCACTTATAGAAGGATGTGCCCAAGTAATGGTTTACGTGGAGAGTATATTAGGGTCATTTTTACTTGGTGTGTGGGTGGGAGAAGAGTTATGTTTAACTTCATAAAGATGCAGACCTAATGTTTATGGCACGGTTTTTCAGCCCCAGCACTGCACATGTTAAGTCTCTTTTTACTTTCGTTTTATTTAGATTTTAAGTCGAGGGTCGATTTTGTGTTAGCGATGGTATCATTAGTAATTGACTTAATTTGGGTCGATTATTTGACTTCAAAATGTCATTGAAATGTCCATCCCTAATGAATAGTTTGCTACTACTTCTAGGAGTGCGACTTCAGAGAAATTCGCGTGAAAATGCCTTTCCGCTTTGTTTCTAAATGTAAATAAATGTTTGATCATGCAGGTCAAATACAAAAAGTCAACATATATACTGTATATCTACCATAGGGTTTTAGTTTTTCCAGGTATAATACGCAAAGCCTTGATTTATAGAAGCTGAAGAAATAATGCATGACACCAAATATGATTTACAAAACCCTTCTTTATTAAAAGGTTCTATATGGTGCAAAGTCATTGACATCAATGGAGGAAAGGACCCTATCAAAAGTAAAAGTACCTATTAACAGTATAATGAGGGTCCAGGGAAAAAAACAAACAAAAACATTTAAAATACAACAAAATTGTTTAATGATGTGAACCTCTTAAAAAAATTTAAGCTGCAAATTTCAGTGCAAATCAAGCAAGAAATGACCCGTATCTCTATGTCATTCTAGTTAACTATATATTTTTTTTTTCCTGTTTTTGTGTATTTTTTTCACTAATTGTAAATTTAACCTGCTTTATGGTGATCAGGAGTGAATCCAGTATGTGCATTAGTCAGGCTGGCAGCCGTCACATGTCAGCTAAGTTAACAGATGTTTTCCAATTAATATGATCTAATTAATGTATAATGAAAAATTACACAGCTTCCGTTAAATTAACTCTTGCGGAGGATTTTTACGTTGATGGACTGTGGAATGTTGATAAGTAACATATTTAAATTGAAGCCATTTGCGAGTTTTATGTTAACATCCAGCGGCTGTGATTCAGCAAATCAATCACAGGTAGCTTTAATGATACTCTCCTATGTTCAGAAAACATTCATCTTGCCTGCTCATTCCGCTGTAACCCCGCTCTGAGAATTGTCCTTGGGACACCCATATGACACACGACACGACGCACCCCAGCCAACGTCAGAAACACAGACGGACCCACACGCCTGTATACAAAACACACATGCACGGTCACACAGACAGACACACACACTCTAGACAGCTTCACTGTCAGAGATAAATGATGCCTGACACTGTGGCCTGGAGAAATGGGCTGCAGTGAGATGAAGATACTTCTCACAAAGGTTCCCTGAGCCAAACAAGTAGTGTCCCTGGGAAACCTGGACGCTGACTTCTGTTGCTTGAGGGCCACATGTCAGTCAAAACATCCTCCAAACAACCGCGATGAAAGCTGACGAAGTTTATCACCTGAGCTTCAAACTTGTAGACTGACAACTTAATGGCAGGATGAAGTCAGTAAATACGACAGAGCTGAAAAAAGAAGAAAAAAAAAAACAGCCGCCCTCATTCACAAACAAATCAGGAATTGCGCATTTATGTCAAATTAATAGACTTATTACTGTCCGTCTCTGGTATTCATGACTTTTTTTTAATATTTAATTGTCAGACCCAATGCTGGCTTTTGATTCTTTGTGTTGACAAAGACTAATGCGAGTTCAAGATGATACAGAACTCTTTTAATGTGATGTGTGTCTTTTGTGCTGAGAAACAATAGCAGCTGTAGCTCAGGGGCTTCTTGGTGTTGTGGGAGCCTCAGACGCACACAGGAAGGGAAGGTTATACACAATGTTTAGAGACTTCCTATCCCCTTTAGGATGATCAGATCAGTCAGTCAGAGGGCTCTCGGCGGGGCCCCGGGGTCAAGGGCCACGCCAGTCAGACAAGACACAACAGAAGCCCGGTGTCTACGTGCGAGGTGGCTGAGGAAATCCAACGCAAAAGCTGTGTTGTAGAAGCTTTATTACACCATAAAATAGGACACAATGACATTCTCTGAAGACACAGTTGGTGAAAAAGAGAAAAGGGGGGGAAAAATAACACAACAGAATTAAATCTCCAAAACTGCTTCAAGTGCCTCCTTCCAAAAATATCTACAGAGGGAGGGAGAAGAGAGAAAAAAAAAAGCGAGTGTGTGAGAGAAAAAGGAAACAGGCCTTTTACAACTTTAAAGAGAAAGAAGCTGTGGAGTGAACGGGAGAAAATATTTACTCAGGGAATTAGTTCAGGATCATTGTGTGCGTGCAGGGCTTTAGTTCCCTGGCTCCATTTCAAGGCCCAAGTGGCTCAACTGGAGCTCCCTCCAGGGCAGGCCTAATTATCACAGGGCTAGGGCCATTAAAATGCTTAACTAACCTCGTTTCTCCAAAACGCACAGATTAACGCCAGCCTCCAGCAAAGTGTCGGGAATAACCCTGCTGCCTAATACCCTCTTTGATTTTTTTTTCCTAGTGTGGAGAGGCGAGGCAGAGGACTGGTGTGGTAATAGTTCTGGATGGATAAGAATGCAGAGAGTTACCGTCCAGCCAACCCATCCTTTCAGAGTAATTGGATGTGTAGTGTTTAAAGAGGTGCAGGTAAGTAGCAGACTGTCGACCTGAGGCGTCAACCCTCACATCTGTACATTATAAACAATGAAGACGCACAATGAAGGCAGTAATATGAGTGCATATCGCAGTATAAATGACATCTGAAATGGGTATTTTAGGAAACAGGATACGTGCAGGAGCTCATTAAAGCTTCTACCATGTAAATGTTTCCTTGTTCTAAATTTAATCTCAACTAAATCTATAAAGCAGATTTTTTAGACGTCTCATCAGTCCTTAGAGTTCAGATATGCTCAGTCTGTTTTGACTAAACAGGTATGAATAATTTATGAAACTGTGTCCCGTCGGCCTGCCCAGTAGGTTAACATGTACAACACATGGAAGGCAGCCGTCATTTATCTTATTGTGCAATGGCATACATTTGTTTCTATATGTGCGATGAAGGACTTTGGGTCGACTGTGTATTGCTTAAACTCTTCCATACAGAACACAAGGCTGAATCCAGAACCAAATGACAAAGACAGATAGGGACTAGCTTATAAGTGTAGTAAAATCTATATTATAAAAGCCAAGTTGTTTCGGTGTGCGTGCGTATGTGTGTGTCTGCTTTATAACTGAAAAACCAAAGAGAGCTAGCCTTTGTCGTTTGGAGTACTTGTGTATTTTGGGTCAAGGATCAGACTGGCGAAAACAGCTTATTGATATGACCAATGCCTTTTGACTTATTAGCTGTACATGGGGAACAGGATGCTGACAGCTGATTGGCTGAAATCATCCCCACTCTAACTTAAGAGTTTTATGTTACAAAATCTATAAACAACTCTTCATAACTCTCACTAGGATTTAAGCTAAAATTTACACATAAATGTGTTGGAAAAACTCTTTTCTTCACATTTTAATCTTAAAATGTTCGTTTTCCATCTACAGGCCTCTAAGCGCACAGAGTGCCATTTTTTCTCTCATTCAGGCCAATGTTAAATTTCAGTCACTAACATGTTTGACTACTCCACTTTCCAGAATCACTGCTTATTCAGTTCTGACTTTTTTCCACATTTTTTTTTTACATCGTTACGTTCACAAGACTCTCCACAAGCCTCACCTTCAATAATTTTTGAGATAGGATGTATGGTTATGGATTGACAGCAATTAGTTTGAGAGGTGCTTTCTCAGTGAATGTAACACAGACATCCACGTTTCCTCCATAAGGAGCCATGTTAGAGACACTATAAACAAATCTTTGTAACTCTCACATTTCTGGGATTTAAGCAACAAATTATACATCAAATTGTTGGAAAAATGTTTTGTTTCAAAGATTATTCACATTTTAATCTTAAAATGTTTCATTTTCCATCAACAGGCCTCTAAGGGCACAGATCAGGTAATGTCAATGTCATGACGTCATACAGTAATGAAGTAAAGCCCTTTCAAACAAATATATAAGATAACTATGAACCTAACCAACCATCATCGCTGCCACCCAACAAATTCAGCAAGTTCACTTTTACTCAAGTTATGACCAACTTCTACTAAAAGTCAGCTCCCCATTTTATCAACTCTACTTCTAGAACCCGTGGATTCCAACAGGTCAACGAGCTAATATTATATAAGGCACTAGTTGCCTCAAACAGTCAATTCAGTGTTAGTCAATGAGAAGAGTCTGGCTCCTTCACCTTTCTATTAGTTGGTTGCGGGTAATGAATGAATGAATGAATCAATACAAACTTTGAAGGCAAATATTCACTTATCATGCATCAACCCAGCTTATCATCTGAAACTTGAGTGCGACACTTTGACTTACTCCTCAGATCTGATTATATTGTTTGGTTGTTCACATTATGTTTTAAAATGTGGCCAGCATCAGTTTCCAGTGTGAACTATGCAAAGTCCTGAACTGAGCCGCATGCATAAAAGCAGTGGAGTTACGAGTGTTCAGTTTATTTCCTTCAGTAAAAGCACTAATACTCTACTACAAGGAAAAGTTGTACATGCAAAAACATACATCTATGTGAGAATAAAGTATCGATAGTCACTGTGCAGAAGAAACATCCCTGTTGGATTTATTTTACTGTTGGATTCAAGTCTATATTGAATTTGAAGTATTTTATAGCATGTAAATGAATGATAAATTGCTGGTTAAAAGTGGCTTGAATTCTGATGTGACTGTTCAGACTGATGTCACACTGAACAAGATCAGACCTGTATCTGATTCATAACTACACATGCAAAAGGTCCAGCATTAGTGAGGACCAACATTATTCTTGCACAATAGGAATTCATAGGTTTACAATACACCCAAACAAAACTGCTGTGGAAAAAAGACTTCACTGTAAAACCATGTTCTTTCACAGCTGGATATCAAACTAAATATTCTATGTTTCTCACACGCTCCGGAAATTAAATCTATCACAAAGCAGGTTCCATTTCTGAAGCACAGTACAGGTTTTTCATGAACATCCAGCAAAGAAAATCAATACAAATGGAGGACATTTTACTAAAGAGTACCTTATGTCCTTGCAGACAAGAAAGTAAAACAAAAAAATGATTGAACCTCCCTTTCAGTGTCACCTAGCTGTGTCTCTCCTGTGGAGTGGTATTACATCTGACAGTCACCACAGCCAGCGGTCATGTTTCTGAACACAGTTATGCACAAAGCTGCAGCAGTTGATAGTTTTTTTTTTGTCATTATTGAGCAAAAACTCTATAATTACATTTTAGCATATTGTAATTCAACTAGTCTGACAGGAACTAAGAATTCTACTAACTTCTGTTGACTGTAAAAAATCTACTCTGTGATGCAGACGTTGCCTAATTGTGGCTCATGACGTCTATTTTGTGTAATTGCATGAAATAGCGACTTTTCATTTGGACAGAGAGGCGGAAGCTGCAGAGGGAAGGTGGTTTCAGCTACTGCAGCTTTCAGTCACACTTAACCCTTTATATGGCACTCATAGAAATACTGCATATTCAACATTTATAACCATACTGTGTTATTGCAGGACACAACAAGACTTTATTACTTTTCTGCAGTTTTTCAAAATTTTTTATTGTCATGCAGAAAATCATGGTCAATGAAGTGACCATATTTGGTTCCTTACCCATAAGTGTTAATAAAAAACCTCATCAAAAAGTAAATATTAAAAATATAGTAAAAACACATGTAAGGTGAAAGGAAGATGTATTTTAGAACATTAGACCAACATAAGTGCTGATCCAGACACCTGTCAACATCCACATTAACCCTTTGAACATC
>JAPQRQ010000019.1:19921722-19938106 GCA_037367365.1 Apogon talboti | reverse complement strand
TTACAGACCCTGTAGACCACATTGGACCTGAGATTGGTGACTCACTGTCCTCACTGGAACTGTTACTGTCACTGTCTTATAACGTATGCGGAAATGACCAAAAATAGTCACTTTCCCGATAAAAGGTTAATATATGGTTCTACACTGTAGATCTGTATTTTTAAAACACAATACACTCAGAATTTATGTTATACAATGCACCAAACAAAGCATTTTCCCCATAATCTCCTAAAAAAAGCACCTTGTTCTGAAAGTTACATATCAAATTCAATTCAACTCAATGTTGATCATGCAAACTGTTCCAAATAATTATCTTTATAGTGATTCTCTGACCACAAGTCCACCTAAAACCTGAAATACCTGACGTCTTAATCTGATCTCATGTTTCCACTAATGGTGAAGACTGAAGTACATTTAAGACTCTTCACCCTTAGGAGTCTGTAATATAAATGCCTGTTTTTCCCATACCTGCTTTTAGGCACTTCATATAACCCGATACCCCATGTGTTGCATATCAAAATGTGCAGAACACTCTTAGCTATCAGGAGCATACAGACTCATCTGTTCTGGAACACTGACATGAAAATGTCGAATGGGAACGGATGAAATGTTTTCAACCCTGAGGCGGAAAAATTTGAATTCCAATTTGGAAAAAAAAGTCAAGTAACTTGTGAAAACACACCTTTACTATGTGTAAATGGAAATTAGGAGAGTATAGGTTGATCTAGCAATTTGTTTTGTTCACAAATATAATGGATTTGTATAATATTGTAAAATATAATAATTTTTTGAGTGAAATTGTTGTTTTTTTGCTTTTACTTTTTTACTGGGTTTTTTTTGTTGTTGTTTTTTACATAGAAAATGAAGTGAATGATGTGGTTTGAAGCAAAACTTTTAACCCTGATTGCACTGTGACTATGAGAGTATGTTTCTTATTTTCAACATTAAATGTTAATTTTCTTATTTGAACCATAATCATGCTATTTTCCAATAACCACCATCTTTTTGCCTAAACCCAACAAAACTTTAGAATGGTATCATACTTAACATTCACCACTTGTTTCAAAAATCCTCGCAGCCTTGACCTTCCTCTCTGCTCTGCGGTGGTCAAGCGAGCTGGAAACTGAATGAGCAGGATGAGCCGAATTATGAGCAAGAACAAAGCTGCGACGGAGAAATAATTTTCTGATTGTGGTTACAATTTAAAGGACACGTTCACACAACTCAGCCCGAGGGTTTGGAATAAATGCAGACAAACCAGACTTCATTCTGTGTGATGTGTGTGTAAGTTGGTGTGTGTATCTGATTAAGTCATAACTAAAGCAGAGTATAAAGAGGACACAGTCGCGTTAAAGAGGGGGTCAAGAGGGGTTGAGAAGTTCTGTTATGGCCTGGAACTACACATTCATTGCCTATAGATGTTAATGCAAAACATGTAGCATATACAGTAAAATACGAGGACAGAAAAAAAAAAAAACAAGCAGAAGGCAAGGTCTCTGTAGGTATATAGAACACTACACACTGCTAATGCAAATGATGACTAAGAGTGATTATTACTCAATGGCTCTAAACATACACAAAACATTTTTTTTAAATGAAAATCATACCCATTATACCCTTTTGCATTATGTACCAGTACTTACCTTGAATATAATGAGCTTTCCATGGGGCATTCTGTGTTATTTCTTCTGCCACCAGTAGCTGTGCTAATTCATCATCCACCACTATGAATCATATAGAAACAAATACCACGCATATCCATTCAGGTTGGAGGACTCATTTGAAAGAAGAAAAAAAAACAAAAAAAATCATTGCTCATGTATATGTGAATGCGACTGTGAAGAATGGTAACCTTTGCAGACTATGAGCATTCAACATAACATGTTTTCATAGCACATTCAGAGTGAATTCACTATGTTAACTTAAGGCACAAAGCAGCTGCATGGAATTATGGGACCTGTAAAAGCGGTGAAGCCAAACTTTAACCTGTACAACCTTGTAAGACCACCGGTAATGTACTATTTTATATATAAATATACAGAATGTCTTAACAATTGTGTTCAGTAGACGTAACTAAAATCAGTGCATGTATTGAACTGAAAACAAGGTCATTTGTATGCAGTGTGCTGTATAATGAATATAATTAATCTTGGCAATAAGACCCTACGCCTATACAGATGCCGATCATGTTTTAGCACTGCTCTAAATGAATTTGTTGTGCTACCCACTTTGTCTTTCAGGCATTCAGAATGCATGAATGAAGTGTCTGATAGCGGGATCACAGTCTTTGTTCAGGATAACATGAGGATTCATTGGTTCGTTTAAACAACTGTAGAAAAATCAGTGCACTATGCCGTGACTATTTTTCAAAAAGCGTTTTTCTTTTTAAATCACCAAGGTTTCTTGATCTAAAGAATAACTCAAATCCAATCTGGATGGCTGGAACAGTGGGCTTTATCCTTACATTCTGAATAAAGCACAATATGCTTGTGAAGTGTTTTGTAAGCATTTATTCAGTCTTTCACCTACAACCTCACGCATTCAGCTTTGTTTTATATGTTAATTCCTATTATTGCAATATTTCACTAGATAAATTGCAAGGACATTTAAAGTATGCTTTCTAGACATCTTGATATGGTCTAATTTTATAAAATCTTTCATCTTCAACTATATCAAACCCCTCATCATTCTATCACGGTATTATTTGTACTAATACCTTAGTATACAGTGACAGATGGAAGTTGCCTTTGGGGAACCATCACATTGTTGCAGGTGTGATTCACTGAGACAGTAAACTGTGAGAAGATTACAGATACCTGGCTCAAAGGAGGAGGAGCTAATAGATATAAGAGGTATTTTATTAATAAACCTCGAGTTGGACTTTTTCTTTAATCTAAAGTATCCCACCGTGTAAAACAAATCCACATTATAAAACTATAATGTAACCATGATGTTATAACCAGACTAAGAGAGGTTCAGAAGCTTTAGAAACATTGATTATAAAATAATGTTTATTTTGACCTCAACTTAAAGCATAAAATATGACCCAAACAGCAACAGATTTTAGACAAAACTAGAATTAGTGTCCAAAGTAGCATAGCTATAATAACATTAAAGAATATTGTTAAATGGATAAGAATAAACTGTGTAGATCTATTAAGTCTGTGGTAGATAGACAATGATAGCCTGAGTAACTTACATTACAGAGATAATACTTCTTTTTCTGGGCTGAAGGGAATCTTTATCACTTTCTTTTTACTGAGTCTCTGTGACTGAAGCACTGTATGTTTCTTTATACCTTTTTGTGTTCATTTATTGGACCTGAAACCCTTTGTGCCTCTCAACAAAATTACAGTATGTGAACCGTTATGCTGGGATTCAAGGAAAATACAACTCAGTTTAAATGAATTACAGAGGCAAGAGCATTGCTAATTATTTTAGTGATTCCACAAGTAATCCTTTTAGTGATTTTTTGCCTTGGAAAAGGGAAGAAAAATGCTGTAATAAATAAATAAAACCCCAAATAAATAGACTGATTTGAATGCAGTGTCAGGGGAGATGTAGTGCAAAGACGCGATAATAGCTAAGCTAGCTTATAACATCTTTGTTTTCACTGAGCACTGTGCTGCGGTCTCTAGGGCCACAAGAGGATTTTTGGCAAAGCTGTTCTTCTTCTTCAAGGTCCACACTTTGCAAACACTCAAGGAGGCTTCTCCGCACTATCAGTGAATCAGGATCCACTTACACTCTCACAGTGTAGGAGATGGAGAAGGCTACTCGCATTCAGTGACTTTCCCCATGGACACGTGTTTGTGTATCTAACACTCGGAGTAGGCTGAACTAAAAAAAAACAATGAACCCAAATAGTAGTCTTTTTAGGGAGATTAGTTCCACATTTTAAGGCCTTGAATGGAGAGCGGCGTCCTGGATATTATTCTGCTCCACAAGCAAACAACACTCACAGCTAAGACACTCAGAATTTATTGTGATTTCTTATATCCACAGTGAATTTATTGTTGTTTCTCAGAATTCCATTCTGCCTCTGTTTTGACACAAATAAATGACTTTGGGACCTTGAAGGTTTAATTTGAAATAGTACATGTCTTGCAGTCAAGAGGCCGCAGTGAAACAATTGCTTTTCAGCTGGTAACCAGACTTGAGGTGACACGGAGGAGAAAAGTCAGGTATAATATTTATCTCCCTGCCCTTGGAGATGTGTGACGCTCATCCAATTCATCCATGTCTCCATCAGAGAAGAATGAAAGCGCAGCAGAAAAAAACAGTCCTTTTCATTACTGCAACATGGATCATTTATCTTGTTGAGTTTGCGCCATAAAGTGTCATCGATTACAAGAGTTTTTAAAACAGAGGAAAACCACGGTTCAGTCTCAAGTAGAAAGGGCTAAAACGCTCATATGAAACATAGAAACATGTTGAAATGTAAAAAAAAAGACATGAATAGGAGAAACTAAATGTGTCAAATATGTCTCACTTGTACCAATTCGCATATAAGAGGAAGCGTGTACTTTAACCTGAAAGGCTCCTATAAGACCTTCAGTAACAGGAACTCCGTGTGATCCTCACCTCAGATACATTACCTTATTGGTGCTGCAGTATGCAACATTTCAACGTCAAAATATCCAAAATTATTAATCCCCTGATATTTATTTTGTTGATTGGTGCATTTAAAGCATTTAACCATGTTCACATTCAGAAAATCTACATGATTCAAAGTGATAAGCAGTCTGTTTAGTTTATCCATGACATTATACCCAAATATTACTTGCAGCTATTTGAAGGACATAACTTGAATACGTCATTGAATGTAAACATGATTTCTTGAGTCACATCAGATTTGTCCGATAGTGGTGAAATAAACCCATGGGATCCTACAATACTTCATAATGTCATCTACAACATGGTTTATTACCATTTACCTGTAACTCTAGAGGAAGACATTACATATTTTACACTGAACGCAGTAAGCAGAAACTTTTTTTTATTCATTTTTTTTTTAAGTGTTAGAGTTTTAGCTTTATACCAAATATGCTGGTATGCTGTTATCCTCAACAATGCTTTGCCCATCTGAAATGCCTTTTTTGGGTCTATTAATGCTAACCAAAAGTGATATTATTAAGTCTAATGTGGACACTATATAATCTGGTCTCTACAGGCCTCGGAGATGTGACAAACAACATCAAAGTACAAATGCAAAATACTCATCCACAAGTATTTTAGTTCAATAGTATTTATTGTGTTGGCAATGTGAGTTTGCAAGAAATGCAACACATGTTAATTAAATCTTATATGTCCGCATGCTAAACAGAAAGAGTGGTGGATTCAACATCTCCTGGAGCCTCATCTCCAGCCTGTGCATTGGTTCATATGATGTTAATGTTCCAGAAGCTCCTCACTATCCTCAGTCTAGATATTTGATGATGTATTCTCCTTCAGTTCAATGTTTTTGTCATGGCTAGAAGTCAAAATCATCGTTGTCACATCAAGTCCTTTTCATACAAATGATTAGTTAAGGCCTTTATTATCTGTGCAAAAGCTCAAGAAAATTGACCCTGTTCAGATCAAATATAATGCTGCTTTTTGGCTGTGCAGTATTTGCATTTTATGTCAAAGTACTTATGACGAAAAACAACTGTTTGAAAAAAATTAAATTGGCAACTTTGAAAGAAGACCTGAAGTTCAGCTGTGTTTTTGTCAGTAAATCAGGGTCATGTAACAATATGAGGCCACATCATTTTTGAACAGCTTTACCCATACCATTGCATAACCACTTCCAAATGGTTAGTTTAAGGAAATAAAAGAAACACTTTGGTTATTAGAAAAAGGTTTTCTTTAAATCTTAATGCACTCTGTGTCAACATCTTTGCAGCATTTCTGTGCTGGACCTTGCCCTCAGTTTTTCAAGTTAACTAAGTGCTGCCAGTCACTATAACCACTGCTTTACAAAGGCCCTGCTACACTGTTGAGTGCTCAAACCAACTTTTCAGACTTTTGTTCTTTTCATTAATTAAGAGTGCATTGGCAACTTTTAAAGAACCTTTTACACATCATAGGAGGTTCGTTTACATCTTAACTCATTGCTTGTATCCTGCCTGGTAACTGATCCTTCACTAAGCCCCTCCCCATAGTTACTGTTACTTAGTCTGTCAAGCTTTAGTTCCCTCTGTCAGACAAATGACCACAAATGCATAATATAACAGGTTTGCTATAATCATTATCACCAGATCATAAAATGAATTCAATTGTATATTGTAGTTTGGTTTTTTTTATAACTATTACAACAGAAATTTGATATTTACTTGGGAATATCTGCTATGCGACATTCAGTTATTATAATGTCATTAAATGATAGAAAAACCCCATCACCGGTTTTCAGATATCCTCCCATTAAAATACATGTTATATTAGTCCAATAATATGTGTCCAATCATATGTGTCCTTAGTCAGTAATGAACCTCCATATTCTCAGTCAGTCTGTATGAAATAAGTAACGTTGTCACCAACATTCAACTGTGAGTGGATTCTACCATCAGAAAAGAAAAACTGCCATCCTCTAAACCTATAGAATTTCTGCTGGTGAACCTGCAGTTTCTATACAATAATATAATATGATAATAACACTCATAATTTCAGAGTGACTTTATGGCTTCTTTTAACTAGCATTCTATCAAATTACCATGTCAGCTTGTGATAAAATGGCAGTTTAATGTTTCTAGTAAATAGTATATACTTGAATAAATAGCATACCAGTATAACAATTATCAGCATATGTGTACGTGTATGTGTATGAGTTGCATTCATACATCGCTTCGACCTTCATTCTTTCTGAAAGCCTCCCATGCCTAGTTATGCATGTTGATATAGGATTGGACAGTAGTCGTTTTAGGGAGAGGCTTATAGTAGAATATCCCACATGGCAGCGAACATTGGACACTTAACAGAGCTCTGTCGATTTAATGTGTGTTTTAAAGCCTTGAGCTCTTACATCACCTCTCAAAAAAATTTTAACAAACATATATGATAAGTTTTTGATCTCTGTACAGCTCTCACTTTCAGTTTCTCAAAACAGATTGATAATTCTCCTTTAACACTGCTACCAGGGGGCACACTGAACAAAGAACAGACAGTTCTATACATGTTTGTATTTTACATCTGGATGGATTATTGCTGCTGCTCATTTTTGACTATATTTTCATTTACAAAGATGAGGCTGATCAGGTAACGTGAGCTAGCCAAGGATCAAGGATGCAGCTACAATAGTAGTAGTGGCTACAGAGGTATTCTAGTTAGATTAACAGAATATATTATAATGTCAGTGTAATCTAAATAGGTTTCCATTGTCAGGTAGTTTGTACTGTTTACTCGAGTTTCCACAGACACCGTGCTGTTGTGGATGAAGGGTTGTATTGGTTTGTACTTGTATGGAAGAGTTAGAAGTGTAAATACAGTATATTTGCATATGTCTGGGCTTATTCTCTAGAATATAATCCAGGTTAGTCTCCCTGTCTGTTTCTGCATCCAAATCAACAAAAAACATGCAGCATTTTAGCCAAATAAATTTGTCAAAATAACTATCAAATGGCAGGTGAAAGTCTCTCTTGGCCTCCTGGTGAGCATTACTATCTTTATGTGATGTCACATGAAAATGATTAACAACCAGTGATTAAACATAACCATACAGTCAAACAACAACAAGCCCATAATGTTAAATGAGGCCAGAATGACAGATTATAAACAATGCATAGAAAAAGTTTCTCAAAAATAATCCATGGATAGTCTTTTTTTTCATAATTCTTTTAACTTTCCATTGTATTTTCTTTGCTGCTATTTTATTTATTGTATTATATTCAGTATTTTTAAGTTCAGTGTATATCTGGGAGTTTTGCTACAAATTTTGTTGTGCAATCATATGAAATCGTGTGTACAATGAAAATAAAGGTTATTCTATTCCTCTAATTCACTTCTAGGCTCTGGATCAACAATTTTGCCGTCAGTGTGTTACCATGATACAAAACAGAATGTGCTCAGCATGTTTTAACTCTTTAACCCTTTATCTGGCAAGTGACTATTTTTGGTAATTTACGCATTCATTACAAGACAGTGACAGTACCTGTTACAGTGAGGACAGTGAGGCAAAAATCTCAGGTCCACTGTGGTCTACAGGATCTGTAGACCACAGTGAGTGCACCTGCTTTGTTAGGTACCACAAAGTAATGGTACTAATGTAAGTAATGATGTTCAAAGGGATAATGTGGATGTTGACAGGTTTCTGGATCAGCACTTATGTTGGTCTAACGTTCTAAAAGTGGTGTTCTAATGTTATAAAATACATGTTTCTTTCACCTTACATGTGTTCATTGTGTATTTTTTATATTTACTTCTTGGATATTTTTTCCCACTATGGGTAAGGCTACCAGTATGTAACTTCAGTGACCATGATTTTCTACACAATAAAATTTTTGAAAAATTTCAGTCTTGTTAGGTCCTCCAATAACACAGTAAGGTTGAAATGTTGAATTTCAGACCCTATAAAGGGTCAAGTTTTAACTTGGTTTCATGGAAGTCGGTATGAATGTAATGGGTCAGCATTAATTGTATTATATTCAACGATTTTACTGTTTAAAAAAAATAGCACACAGTGAATTTAACACTTTGTAGCATCAATCATTTTGTACTTTCTTATACAGAAGCAATGGTAATGGTGTAAAATGTTTGCATTCAATATATAAGCATGCTCATCTTTACGCCCTTTGTTTTTACCCTTTATTTTCACTAATTGTGCAGCTGTGTGTTACTTGGCGTTTGTGTTTCACATCTGAAGTCTTTGGCGAGGGTGAAATGCTCAGCTGTCCATCTAATTCTGTTTAGTATTCTGCCCATGAAACAGTTTAAACCTCATCCCCCATCCATCTATCTACCAAAAGATATGAGATAACTTTTTTTCTTCTCAACAGATGATATTAAGTGCCTCCTATTATCTCAGTAGGTCTGTATCATATTAGAATCTGCAATCGCAGGTCAGAAAGTATGCGCCGCTCTTGTCTCGGCCGGTGCTGCAGAATTACTTTCCTGCACACAATGGCTGAATGGGTTGAGGCTTTGTCATTTAAACTGCATAAAGAGGCCAGAAATTGATTTTTATTGTAGATCTTCATATCTAATAAAGCTCTGAGGATCTCCTTTCTTCATTGTCTGAATGGCCAGTGAATGCTTTCAATCTACCTCTGTGTTTCATGCATAAAAGTGGTAGCGAGGAAGATAGGAAGAAGAATGAGAGGGAGGGGTGCTGCCATGCAAGTGAAAAGCATCCCTTCTCTTTTTCTCTCTCTCTCCTTGGAAACCAGACCTGGGGAGGATGGGAGAGGTGAAGGAGCTGGGGGTAATTGAAAAGTGAAATGTTTTTTTTTTCCTCCCATCCTTTTTAGAAAGAATGTGTCTTTTTCAAAGAGAAAACATAACCAGGACTCATTTCTGCTAAAGAAACCCCCTTTATGAATGGCAACAGGAAGGTATCAGTCCTCTTTCATTGGACGGAGGAAAAGTGCAGCCTATTTTGTCATTTCTATAGTTTGACTTACAACGTTAAACCTGCCAGAGAATGAGAAGTCTAGCCTCTTTTTGACCGTCAAGTACTCTTTCCACTATAAGCTCCAGTGAAGTTAGTTTTGTTTGTAATATTAACAACACATTAGTACAGTTTATGTGGATTTATCAAGCTATTGTTGGCGTGTAGCTGAACATCAACAAGAGATAATGTGTCAGAGGAAATGCATAAAATCAAAGCGTTAAGTGTAATTACCAAAACAGCACACGGATTAGTTTTCGTAGAACAAAAACTGAAAATTGACTCCACAGATTGAGAAGTTTCCAGACAAAAACTGGCCTTGTTGGTTGGGCGATAAAGCAGATTAACTTTGGCCGCCTTTGGTGAAACACTGCATCATATTATTTCAACTGAGCCCATCTAAATGTACAGGAAATCACTGCTTGGATTTGCTGACATGAGTTTTTCCTTAAATGAACATAACCTGTCAAATTAATGACTCTGCCTCTAAGAAATATAATAAGGAAAATAAAATGCTCCGATCTGAATGTAATTTGAATGAAAAATGAAACGAGCACATGGCTGTGTTCATGTCAGAGCCGCAAGAAACAAATAATTCTCTGCTCGCTTGTTTAAACTGAATGTTATGCAAATGCACACCTCACCTAAGTCAGAGCCTCACACTCCACCCTTGTTTTTCCTCATTTTAGGTGATCACAAATATGTAAACAAATTTTGTTTTCATGCATTTGAATATGATTAATTATCACAGAGTAATCCAGCTGCACTTGTAAAGACTTTTCAGGCGAGATTAGGAATTTCAAAGTGACAACCATGATAGATGGGAGCATTCTGTAAGTGGTAGATTAAAGGTCACAGCAATGAACTGAAAAACTCACAAGGCATCATTTCAGTTGAGGCAGATGCAATCAAAGCTGAGCGGCAAATAGACGAGCGCCTCAAACAGGCAAAATGATTATGGAAATGGGTATCTGCACACAACTAAACATATGGCAGCGCCTAATGCCATATAACACTAGGGGCTGGGTTTAATCAAACTTCACCAATTAAAAATACAAATGATATGCAAACATCTGAAAGTCTGAAGAGAAAATGAGGAGGATTGTTATTAATGATAGGGAATGAATCTATCGCCGCTAATTCTTTAAATGTTTCCTCCACTGCTCTCCTTTTTACAGATAAGACTGATCACCATCGCTGAATAGTTTGTAACAAGAACTGCTTAAATAAACATGCCAAACGGAAAAAACCTACTAATTATTCATTTGCAAGATGTAGGCATTTTAAAGAGCTTGTAGTTAAGATCTGCAGTAAACAGGAAATTCTGTCTGGTTTACTCCATATTGTACAGAATAATGCAATATACTTTTAATTTGACACATATTAACATTTTTACTAATATGGTACAATATCAAGTGCATTTTTTTGTAATTGTGTTGCTTTGGTCTTATAGAGGAGCTTCACAATATAGTATCGATGTGTTATTTTCTTAGCTTACGTAAATGCCTATGAAGCATTTTTTTTCTTTGACAACATGTTTTACAACTACCAGACCAGTTTTGTTTGTTTTTTTATCCATATAAAATTAATTCATCGATTAGTGTAACAAGTTAGAAATTAGAAGACATTTAGTGGAAAATGCTCACACTGTACAACAACAGAAAACACAATCCAAGTATATACTATTACAGAAGACTGAAAAAGGCCAAAAATCACCAATGGAGGGTTTTTTATGGTTGATAGACTCAGGGTCTTCTCTTCCTTTATAAGATTTAGTGCAAAGAGTTTCTCTCTTTCTTCAGCTTAGATTCTATGTAAAAAAAAAAAAAAGCACTTATATAGTTGTTGCTGCATCTGAGATTTCTTTGCCACTCTGGAGAGAAAAGACACTATTTTAGGCTGAACAGATAGTGCTTTTCTCTAGAAATAAGCTTTTTTTTGAAGTGGAGGTCGTCTATTATTTGTCAAATTGGAATTGTGTGTTAATTAATGTGCAGGTTTTTTAGTGTTTTGTTGAGGTGCTTTCTTAATATTGTAATATTTTAGGGCCAAAATGACTTTTTTAGGTTGGAAATAGACACAGTTTATTAAAACTCTCACTGACCTACAGTATTTATCTTATCATATTTATCTTATCAGCACTAGTATCTGTCAAGGTGCCTGGGAAATTATTATACTGCATGGGTTAACAAGGGCCCATCATTTTTGACCCAGGGGATAATCTGGGTATTCCAAGACATTTTATCAAAATGATTTAATTGTATATTGTAGATTTTTTTTTAACAGAGCCAGCAGTCTTTAGAATAGAAATGCCAACTGTATGCGACATGTTCCCAGTGATGGTCCTTATATGCTGTGGACTGATGAGCTTAAGGGCAGGAATAAAATATCTTAAGGCTTGTGTTGATAGGCTGATGTGTATATCAGACGCTGGGGTTTTGCTTCCAAACGCAGCGCCCCAACGTGGTCGGAGGAGGCATCAGAGGGGCTGTCAGTGTCACAGAGGAAGCACTGAAAGCATTGTAGCAGACTGGGATTCACAGCAGCACCGATAAAAAAGCATTCAAGTTAATCCATAGACAAAAAAAAAAAGCAAAAACAAAAACGCACTGTATAAGCATGTACTAAATTTACCTGAATGCAATTAAAAATGTGAACTGTACTGAAAGGATAAGTAACTTGCCAAGTGAGGTTTGAATGAAGCATTTACTCTGTAGGCATTTCCTGTTTATTCACTATACCTTATTTTTGGCTGCATAATGGTGCAAGATTCCAATAAAAATGTAAACAGCAGCTGATATTGCTCCTTTTTAAGGGAAACTGTTGCCTGTGACACACTGTGTCAGCATAGAGTCATGGGTATTTGAGAAGAATCTGGATCCATTAATGACATGCGACTTGATTCAGGTGTCTGGCTCCATATCTGCACTGATGTCAGTATTACTCCAACACCTGCACACACACACGCACACACACACACACACACAGATAGATATACACACACTCACTCAGTATCGAGCTCAATCATCCCTGCCTGAATAAACAGTGTTGTTATTCCATCAGCTGGTACAGTGTGTATACAAACTAAATCCATTTCACATCCTGCAATACTTTTGCAGAAATACAGACTTACAGTATATAGTATTGCATTTCCTTTATGGTCACACGGGTTAAGTGAATGTGGGTATATACTGCACAGTATGGCCATAAAAATACCATATCTCTTGATAAAATCATTCTTAAGCTTTCCTCTGTATTTATGAATCATGTAGAAAGTGTATATCAGTTTCTTAAATAAGGGAAATGTATGTAAATTATCATTCAAAATGTATCAGTATGTATGATTTTGTTTATATTTATTATCAACATCACAATCGTTCAATAAGTTGTCACCTATTAAATTAATCGCAAAATATTTCTCTTTTTTTGCAAAAAAGGGTAATTTTTTTTTTTATTCCAACCTCTAATATTTCTTAGTTCATTCGTCTATGTCCATAAACTGAGTATCTTTGGTGTCCTGTGCTTTTGGAAACACTCATGGTCATTTTGTGTCATTTTATAGCTATTTCTATTTTAAAAAATCAACGGTGTAAATAATTATTAGCGACAGCCATAGAATTTATAAAAGTCAGGAATGATGCTCTCTCAATCAGCACAAATAGCATTCAAGACTATAAGAAAATAGCAGCACAGTATATGCAATTTTTCCATCATGTCAGCAATGCATTAGTTTCCTTATCCAAGGCGACTTACAGTAAGCTTTAATGTATGTGAACATCACCAAGTAAATCATAATATTTTTACTCTAAGCTTCCCAGCCCAAGCAAAGGTGAACCTGCCACTTGTCCATTATCGACATGACACGGGTATCCCCCCCACACACACACACACACACACACACACACACACCCACACACACACACACACACCGTCCCTCAGGAGAAGGTAGGGATGTAGGGTGTGGAGGATGGGGGGGCTTGGACGGGAGGGGGGGGGGGTTTGAGAGGATTCTTTATGCAGCTCTGTGTATTGCTTTCATGTTGTCCAGCCGGTAACTAAGTTGGGTTGCCTGGGGCAATGGCTAATTCACACCCTCAGATCACGAGCATGAAATGAGAGAGCAGGGAGCGCTAAAGCCCTGGGGTTAATGATAGCTGGCACATACACCCAACACCCCTCCATATAAATCTGTCCAAATGGTTTCATTTTAGATGATCCCCAGAATCTCCTGCACACACTTAACGGACGGGAAAGAAACTAAACAGGACACACCTGAGATACTGGGTCTGATTTTAAGAATAAAAACAATCATAAGGCAGCCCAGTCTTGTTCTCTGCATCTTTGCTGCTGTCATCTTACACACATTTATCTGTGTAAGTGTAGCATCTGCGCTTTTCTTTGTATTATCCTAATGCGAGCTGCATACAGCGGGCAGCCCACACACAGTCCATTTTGTCATGATGGGGGCTTTTTTTCTGGAGATCAGCAAAAAATAAAGAAATAAATATTTAAAAGAAGAATACAACTGTGAAGGACTTTAAAAATCTTTTTACTCCTCAGTCGAACAAGCTTGTGGATGAAGACCCCCCCACCCTTTCCCTAAAACCCCTCTTTAAAGTTATTTCAAATTTCCCAGCAAGGCTTTGAGAAATCTGTTTGTTTGAGGGCAGCATTAGATGTGACCAGCGTTTTATTGTGACATAAAACCGCATTTCTTCCTTGGCAGATTAAAAATAAAATCGGTTAATAAGAAAAGCTGTCAGCAGCAGAAAATGGCTGACATAATCCGTTTATCCTCCAAGCAATAAAGATATTGGTCCTTGGGAGTCTATCTTTCCTCTTATGTTATTTCGCCCAAAACATTATCTTCTATGCATTCAGATGGATTAAGAAGTCATATGGGAGATAGAAAGAAAATGACAGATACAAAAAAAATATAATATTCCTTTCATTCCCCATCACACACGTTCACAGGAGAGTACACGCCATGATCCTGCGTAAGTTAATGAATAAATAAAAAGTGCAGAGAGGAAGAAAAGCAAACGGGCCAGAACATGAGCAGCTATGCTGAAGAGCGATGGCTGAGATTACGGAGAACTAGAGGGGTCACCGGAGCACATGAGCAGAGTGGAATCAAACCGGGCTACGGTGGGAGCATCGGGATTTTATTCACTACTTGACCAGGATGACATGAAGATAAGTCAAAGAGAAACTAATTGTAGTGTATGGCGAGTCTAAGAGCATCAAATAACACAGGACGACGGCTGTAGAGAAGAGGAGAACAGAGTTTAAGATGAGGATCAAGAGTGGCTTTTACTGGTCATTTGGATCCATAGTATGTTGAGTTATTTCATCAGCATGTTTGAGTCACGTTGTTTCTGAAAAGTTTGTTTTTCTAAAAGAATATTTGCTAGTATTAAAGGGGGTGTGGCTTTGAATGATTGACAGCTGCATTGACCAACCCATGTGATTCTGGACCACCTCAATAAACAAGCTCCAGACAATCATGCACACTTACTGTAGTTTAATTATACCCCTGTAAAATAGGAATTGTGCAATAAAAATGTGTACAATTAACATGCTCATGAAAACAGGAGCATGTGTGATTTGTATAACCAAAACAGAGCTATTAAAACCCTCACTGGAACTGACAGAAACTGCACAAATTCTAATTCTAACAGAAAGTGAGTTGATAGGGGCTAATGTAGGTGATATATTTGACGTGAATGGTGATATACAAAATATACTGTAATATTTTTTCTGAAGTTGGTCACATTTTCAGTTGTCAGACAAAGACAAATAAAATGTGGCAAAACTGTTGCCTTTATAATATTAGTTAAGATTTTACACAAAATATTCACTATAATTTAACTTAATGGTTTAACATTTAAGATTTGCGTCCTTATGAGTCTCCATAAAGTTTGACTAAAATCCCGTGTTATGGTGGAAAATGATGGCTTGTTAATATTATCTCTTTTACTAAACAACTGCCTTCATCTGCTCCATCCATGATAACAATATGTGTTCTAATTTCTATGTAGAATACATAGAATTTTTTCCACCAAAAATCCTTATGTTCACTTCTGAATTTTTAGTGCTTTCTTTCCACTGCATGAGCACGAACACTAGCTACTTTTACCTTAGACGTGGGGTTAGGTAGTGTTAACAAATTACTATACATATTCACAACAGCTTGCACAAATCATACAAATCAAATGTACAACATTTAAGTACATTCCCTAGACGGCAACATTAGTTCTACAAATGACCCACAATACAAGGAGGGCTAGAATTCACGCATGCACATCTCATGCAAGTGAGAAAAAATATACGAATAAATAACAACTTCTCCTCGACATTTGCACTGCAGTCACTACACCGCACTTAAAACGAGTTGTGATGCTCAACTGTTCCCTACTTATGAATCTACATATGATTTCAACTGAGGCGTCCATTTTCAGATTTTTTGTGGCGTGATATTTTTCTATTTGGCTCCTATATAGTTTCACAGTACATTTAGGTATTTTATCAACATGTAAAACACAATACAAGGTAGGTATTCACTTTAACACTGTTGGCAGTGTTATCCACTGAGGCCGCCGTTTTCAAGGGAGGCTGTCGACGGCAGAATCTCCAGATGAGCTTCTCCCCGGGGGACTCACATGACTGACAGATAAAGGCACAAGCAGAGTAAACGTGTGGTCAGAGATGTGAGGCCGGTCATGAAATGCTGATTTGGATCTGTGTGAGCCACTGAGGCCGTGCCGGGGCAGTGGGTGGGTGTGTTGGGGGGGTTCCCCC
>JAPQRQ010000019.1:19879651-19906244 GCA_037367365.1 Apogon talboti | reverse complement strand
ATGTAAAGCACTTTGTGTTGCATTTTCTTTGTATGAAAAGTGCTATATAAATAAAGGTTGATTGATTGATTGATTGATTGATATCTTGAAATGTTTAAAACGTAGGTATCTTTGGATAATTGTCATACAGTATGTAAAGTAAAATCTTAATGTAGCGTATGACTTTCATCACAAATTTTTCTTCATCACAAGCAGTCCGTTTGTTTACATAACAAACCATAATGTCACCCTGGCCTTTTCGGAAATTTTGTCATGAAGTGCATTATGGGAATGGGAATTCCACGCAGTCACAGCAGCAACAAACACGGAGACAAAAAACAATGGAACCGTGTCCACTACTGGGTCCGAAGAAATGGAAGGAATCACTGTAAGTCAATTGTCATCTTATAATACAGTATGTGTGATCGTGAAAAACAACACTTAGACATCGGTTTCATGGCATTTTCAGAATATGTCCTTGTATAGGCTTATCATACATGCCTCGCAAGCATACAGGGTATGGCCGGGCCCTCACTGCTCACTCGCTCCTTACAGTACATATATGATAAACCTACACAATGACTTCTTCTGACCCAGTAGTGGACACTGTTTCATTGCTTTCTGTCTCTATGTTTGTTGCTGCTGCGGCTGCATAGAATTCCCATTCCCACAATGCACTCTGCGACAAAATTTCCGAAAAGGCCCAAGTGACGTTTCGGTTTGGTATGTAAACAAACAGGGTGCTTGTGATGAAGTCATCTTCGAAGTTGTTCACCGTGAGGGAAGTGATTTAGGTGCGTAAGCACTGAGAGACTAATGGATTAGTGATAATTAGGGTATCACTGGGGTTTTACAAATCTGAAGAAAAATTTGTGATTAAAGTCATATGCTGCTTTAAGGAAATTTGCTCAAAGTTGTAGCATTAGGATCAATAAGTGCAAGTGCTCAGATTGTGATTTTTCTACAAGGCTAATTTGATTGCAGGGTATAGTATATATGCTGTCTGTAATTTAGCTGCTTTGGCTGAGGGTGCTGTCCAGTTGCCTGATGCAGCCCTGATTATTCACCTTTGGCTGTCTTTGAAACTATTACGCAGTGACCTGATTGGTAGTAGGATTATCACTAATCCAAAATTCAGCTTGATTTGGCCAACCTCAACAGAAAAATAACAATACTGGGCCATTTATTGAAAAGGGCTTAAAACGGCATATTCCAATAAGTGGATGTAAATTAAAAAAAACTAACATAAATAAGAAGAATGACATCAGGTGCAAAAACACACAGCAGACTTGTGTTCATATCCTGTTTTATGAGGGTACCTCCTGTTTATTTTTGTGTTGTTCATTAGATTTCTAGGTTGTTTTAGCCCTAACCACAATCTCATGCTGTCAATGATATTTTGCATTGACAAATTTCATGCATATATATCTATTTTAGGATAAGAATTAAGAGTTAGTTAGGTACAAGGATACATGGGATATGAGCTTCAACTGCAACAACAAACAGAAGAAATCATGCACTATAAAGTGCCTCCCTAATGCATATCATGGTATCTCTGCATAACCATCACTTAAGAAATGATCAAATGAGATGTAAAACTGGATTAATAATCAAGTTAGATGATTCAATGCATATTTTTGCATGGTTTAATTCAACAGCGGTGATAGAACATGGCCTCCTGACACTCTAAACATTGCACATCAGTTGGTCTCCCGGTGCAATTGCAGTCCCAGCGCTTCATGTACATCAATACACTGTTAATGACATGTACCACTATATTCATGTCCATCTAATTAGAAAAGTTGAGGAGGTCCGGTATAACTCCAAACTGATTCCTTGTGGCAGGAGAAATTAGAGGGGTGAAGCAAATGACAGTAAATGGAAAATTAATCAGGACTTGAAGTGAACAGGGTGCCTCATCCGCCTTTTTAACTATGTGTAATTGAACACTTATGGCAATCTCAAAGCAGCGGCGAGGAGCATCTGCATTAACCCTCTGCACCTGCAGTGGAGGAGGCCAGATTAATTAAATAATTCCCCCCTCGTCCCTTAACGCTGTGATTCTTTAATTTCACTTGATTTCATGAGTTTGAATGATCAGAAGTCACCGTTTCACTGGTGCGTGGTATAGAGATGGAGATGGAAGACAAGCGGGAGGGAGGTATAGGTTTGTCACTTCACTGGAAGTGATGACTGTGCTCCAACCTTATCAAGCAAACACTTGAGGGCACAACAAATCAAGATTTTATTGGTAGTAATAAACTTGAGCATCCAATTGGATGAAGAGGACAAATTTATGAGAAATGTTAACTGTGGCATAATTTCCTCCCCAGATGGCAACATGTTTTTGGAATTTAAGGTTATATTACCATCCAAGAATGTACTTAAAACAAATATTAATCCTCTATAACGTGCATTTGCCAGTTGTGGGAACATTTCTAGTTGTCTGTTATGGGGCTGGACGATATATATCAGTATTTTTAAGGTATATCATTATATTTGCAAATAAGATACAGAATGACACCATATTGTTTGAATAGATGTAGGTCGATGTTATACAAAAACCGTTTCTTCTATAAAGACATGCCAGTGTTTATGTGTCTCCTCTCTCTCACCTGTTCCATAATGAAACATTTTTTATACTTCTTATAGTAACATAAAAGGTCTCTAATGTTGGGTTTTGGCATCTGACATCTACAGCCACCAGCAGCTCAATGAGTTTATGTGAAACAATCTGATCTAATGTTACTTTACCTCCACAGAGGCAGAAAAACACAGTACACAAACCCCCATATCTTAAAGTGGAGTCATTAAAGAATTACCAAAACCTTTGTTTTAATATTTGTTAGTTTTCTTTTACAATTTTACAAATATACAGTAATTATTGGCAATTAGGGAAAACCAGTCTCATATACTGTTTGGATAAAAGTGCTTGTGACAAAGTAGTTTTCACTAATTATCTACATCAACTAACATAAACTGTTGACTGAATAACATTTTTGTTGACATATTGCACAACCATTAAATACTGTCTATCACCATTCAGCCTAAAAATATCGACAGGTATGATTTTGGGCTGGATTAGGTAATGGAAAAAAAAAACTAGAGCTGCAGTTACTTTTCTTTAATGATTTTCTTTTTTCAATATTAAAGCCTGGAATAAGAAATGTTGTATTTTTTCTCAAAAAAATAACTTCTCAAACTGCCTAAAGACAATCAACTAGATACTTGATAACTAATTAGTGAATCATTCCAGCTCTTGATCTCACAGAAACAAAACTGAAAAATAAAGCATGCCTTTCTCAAGGTTACCAAGCCTGAATAACAGCAGGTTGAACCAAATTCCAAAGACAATGAGATCTCAACAAAAACTGAAGTGTGTTTCACATTCAAACACAAGCACAGTTTCCTAATGTGATAAATGAAGTTGGGAAATATGCAGAATAAGTTAGAAAAGGGGGGAGAATAATTTGGCATGGTGGAAAACAATATGGTATGGTGAGGGTAAGGGTAAGGGGAGGGGGTTCAGGGATAAACAAACAAACCTTGACAAGGGCAGCGGTGGAGAATCAGCCTGGGGAGCAGCGAGGTCTGCGGTCGGGTGCAGACAGCCCTGTTTGAGAGGGGGCCTTGCCAAGTACCGACCCTGAACTGCGGCACTCCGGTGCTGCCTGGCTGCACTAAGCAGTGGCTGCCAGCGCACGCTGATTTATCATGGGGGCAACGCCAGCCGCCACCTCGCTCTCCCTCGTGCCCTCCCTTTATAAAGAGCCTCCCTGACGGCTCTGATAGTGCAATCAGGGCTACGGCAGAGCCAAGGCAATTTCTCCTTCACTCTTTGATAACCCCGTGCCTTATTGAAAGCCAATAGCAATGGCAGCAACAACAACTCAATTGGAAAGAGTTGCTGCATTTTGAAGGGGGAAAAGGTTACGCCTTGACAAAATGAGAGGGGAGTAAGGGGATGTCTGTCTCACTTTATGTGAAAGGCTCTTTGTCCTCCAACAGGTGGCGTGGTTCCTAAGTGACCGCTGTCCCTCTGCTAGCATGTCAGATGTTTTCTGTCGCCGCTCTGACACGATGGCTGGAGTTCAGATATGACTTTCCACCCGTGTACAGCAATACATAAAAAGACAAATTGACATAAAGAGCAAATTTTGCATTGGAACACCCAAGATATGTGCTCTACCAAAGGTGGACCTGTATTACCTAGTCTTTGTTTACTTTGCTCAGTTCCTCTCAGATGTAAGTTGAGTGAGACACTGATAAAAAGAAAAACCAACGGCTATTCATATATTCCTTATGAAATATGTGGTCCTTGGAATGTGAAATATTTCTATACAAGAAACACAAAAGCAGGACCCAATAGGTGTCATGTGGACACATTTCTTGAGAAAGATTTCTTTTAATCTATTTGTGGACAATAAAAAAGGGAAATAAAAACAATTATTCGTCCACAAACTCTTATTACTTGAGTGGGTTGAGGTTTTGCCTTGATGTCAAGACTGAATAAAGACTTTGTTGTTAGATTTTTAAAGAACCAAAGCTGCTGGTAATGAAAAATAGTTCTTCGTTTTTGTTTAACATTCTTACCGGCTGCTTTGAGATTTCTCAGATCGAATTTCACTTGAATATGGTTGAAAACTGGTGTGAAATCACCTGAATCAAACCAGCTGAGAGCAGATGCTTGTAAAGTATCTCCATTTAGCAGCGTTGCCTTTTATACATTGTGTACAATTTTTTCCGGTATTTATGCTGATGTGGAGCATTCAGCGATGCAGCAACCTGAGATACATTGTGGGTTCAACAGGTTTGCTTCCTTTAGTATGATGTAAAAGTAAAGGATGAACTAAAAAGGACAGGAGTAGAATAAAAATGCACTGTTGTGAGGCCTCAGAACAAGACAAATTTTCAGAGGTTAAAGATCTATGTACCTGTGCCTCTTCATCCCTTGAAACAGCTTCGCTCTCTCAAAGTGCTGCCAGTCCATCAAGAGGATACAGAGGAGAAGGGTTTCAGGGAGTCAACAAGTGAAATTACATAATTTTAAGGTGTTTTAGAGGTTGCGAAGGAGAAAAGCAGCGTGGTATCAACAGGTTGCAAAGGCCAAACAAGGTTTCTGAGTGTGAAGAGCTTGCAGGCGATGATGATACACAAGAAAAATGTTCAGCATTTTATGTTGTTAAAGCATTAGAAATAACACCTACATATTATAGCCTTTTCTTAAGGGGTGTTATATGTTATGTTAGATTGTGTGTTAATATCACTATCTGACAGGTCATATGTCACTTTGAATTACAGTTAAAGCCTCTGCTTCCACATTAGGACAACTATAGCCCAAACATCTGCACCAAATATTAAAGAAAACACAGTGCCTTATACCATTACACCAAATAATATTCAAGGACATGCAGTAGTTAATAGTTATTTATTCTAGAGGGTACACTGCTTGAAGTACAGCTTTTTAACTGAAGACAAACCTCCTCTCTCACAGTAGACTGTTGGCGCCAAAAACTACTTAAAATACAATCAAAACATGCACAAGAGTACTTACACATGTTTGACTGATTTGGTACACAAAGTAAACCTATAAAAGGCTGCGTTACTGTCGGGTTCTACAGCTGGTTAGTTTACACTTAAAAGTATAGGATGTACATGAGATGCAGTTTGTATTACGTTTTTGGTAATTTCTCTCTAAACAGACTAATGTATTAAATAATCAGACTGTTAAATCTCCTCCTATTAAATACCTGGTGTACATACAAAGGATGTGCACCTCCAGTATACAGTTAGTACATTACAGATACATATGAGGCAATGACACCATGTAGTTCAATGTGTTGTGATGCAGCGCACTTCAACTCAATGTATTTCAATGTGATATGGTGATGCGGTGCTAAAGAATATGATGCTATGCAGTTCAGTATGACGGAGAACAGAAAGCTTGATTTTAATTCACTGGTTAAGTTGAACGCAAATCAGATATTAACTCTTTCATGCATAGTGGTCACTACAGTGGACAGCTATTCTACAACTGTTCTGTTGTATATTCATGGGTTTTGTTGCTTTGTTTTAGTTGCATATCACCCAACAATTGTTATTGGACTGGAATTAACAGTTTTCTTAAACAAAAAGGGATTTTTTTTATATATTATCTCCATGAAGTGAGAAATAACTAGTATTAGAGTATAATAAAATGTGAGGAAAACATCAGATTAGCTGCATTAAAACTGTTTTTATTTCATAATTTTCACACAGTATATCACTTTCTGATACTGTCTCTTAAATACGTGTCTTTGTTTAAAAAATTTGACATTTTTGTAACTTCATGAAAAATAGGTTCATTAAAAAATTTCAATTGCATTGTTTTTTTTCTTGCCTAAAGAGGAATAAAAAGTCATGAAAAAAATCTTGACTAAGGTTCTCATAATTCATGCATGAAAGGGTTAACAGCACAAAACTGTTTTAAACTTTAATTTGACATCTAAAAACACTTTTCTAGTCTATAATTGTCTGAAACTTTTAGAATTTATTTCTCCACTGGTATAAAAGTTATTCACACAACACTTAGACACATAGACAACAGTAGAGATAACACACTTTAGGAAATAGTTTAGATAGCATGAATCAATCTACCAGTAAATACAAATGTTTTCAAAGCCCTTAGATTGTGTGTGTTTAGAAGCAGTGCATCCTGATTTCATACCACATTGAATCCAGTATACATTTGTTCAGTCAGGGCGATCAGATTTTGGATATATACATTACAGTACAAATTGATGTTTCCTAGTTTTCTGCATGAAATGGTCATAAAATGTGGTCTGATCTGCATCTAGGTCACAAGTAAAACGTCAAAGTAGCATCACACCTCCTTCAAGTCTAATTTCATTGCTTGGATTTTCTCTATATTTAACCTTTCTTAATTGATTTATCACCATTTATTGCTATATTATCCTCTGTATTTGTCATTTTTTTCAGTGAAAACCTTATATTTTCTTATATTTAATTCACTGATCATGTAGGTGTTCATAAAACCTCAGATTAAAGTTGAGGGTTATTATATCAGAAACAGAAAACTGAAGAAAAACTGACTTTTTCAACAAAGATATCATTAACTGAAGATAAACCCAGTGTCTCCATCCACTGTCATTGATCCAACTCCATGGGTTTTACTGGTGAATCAATGTTGTAGAAGATGACGGTGTTTCCACGGTAACTACGGAGCCTCTGAACGTCCAAATGGGTCATATCTGATGAGCATGAAAAGATGGTACACTGTATTTTACACCAATTATTTACATATATGGGTAGGATTAGTGGATCAACAGGTATTAAACAGTTTAGATCAGTAGATGGTTTTGGCCGATGGTAGGTGTTTGGGCCTTTATGGGTTAAAGGTCAGGTTCAGACACTTCTGATATGTTTTATATTAAATATTTCAACTTAACCTCCATTTGCTCATAGTCTTTGTAGGTGCTGTTAATCTTTGCTAAATTGCCATGAGAGCAGAAGACAAGAGCACTAGTTTGTTCAGTGAGCTGTGAAAGAGAAGGGCTTCTTGAAATGTGAAGGAAGGATGATTAATAATGGAGAACAGATGTGATATTGTTGGAGGTGGAGGTAAGGCTTGTGTGTTAGATCACTCCTTATCAGTGAACAAAGTGACAAGTATCAGAAAGCATTGTGGGCCACAGGAGTGTTTATGGGGAGTAAATGGAGACAAGACCCTGATTTGTAAAGTGACATTTGAAGTGAAGATAAATGAATAAGGTGCTGATGCAGAAAATATATGTTAAACTTCCTGCTGTGTCTGATTTTTGCATTGAAGTATTTATATAACTGAGGCAAGATGCAGTCAAACGCAGGTGACCATTCTATAGTTTTACATAATAAAATATGTATAATTGGGCTGGGTCGTCAGTATCAGTGTATGCAGAATGCTTTTACCAACACCACCGGCTGACAAATAAGTACACTGCAAAAAAAGAATACCAGACTTGAATTTAGAAAATTTATCTTGAAAGATCATTTTTTAGATTTATTTACATATCTAATTAATATTATTTGACTTGTTTCGTGAATTTTCATCTTGAGCGACCCCTTCTTCTTTCAATGAAGACTTGAAAGAAGTATATTCTGCTTAAAATAAGAATTTTAGCATTCTATAATCCTTAGATAATTTTTTTTTTATTTTAAGTGCAATTTTCTTACTGCACTGGCAGATAATTTTACTTGAAATGAGACATCTTAACCCAATAATGAGTTTTCTTATTTTTGTACAGGCCTTTTTTTTTTTTTGCAGTGTAACAGCTTTTCTCAATAATCAATCGATACCATATAGTGTAATTTAATGTTATGAACTGAAAGTATTTTTACCTTTCCAACACTACATAAAAAGTCCTTTCTGTTATGTTTTGTAATGTTTTGGTCTTCTATGATAGCAATACATAATACAAAAATATTATTACAGGTTAAAGTGCATTAATTGAAGTAAACAGAACAGTTTTAGTGCTGAAAGAAAATAAGAATCGCTGTATATGGGCTTTAATAGTAACATGAATGCTACAAACTACCCAAGATGCAATGCTATTGATATAATACTTTTACACTTGTACTCTGTACTTTCAAAACTTTCCTACGTTGATAGTATTCATTTTACATCGGCTGTCATTCACACTGTAGAAGTGTGAAGTATATAACGTCCAGTCAGTGCTTGCAGATGTATTCACAGCTTTTAGGTTTCTTTATTTATTAATAATTTGTTAAGAGAAAACTTCAACCTGTGGGAAAAGGTTTATTTTTATGGTTCTAAAAACGCTTTACGAAGAAAAATACCAAGGTGCTTAAACATAGATTACAGGATTGAAACAGACCTCTTGAGTTAAATCACACTGTGGTAAATAGACAAATATTTTTTTATGTTTTAAGACCAGTGTGAGTATACTGAAATGTCAAGGAGAAAATCAAACTAAAGATTTACACTTTGAAAAAACAGGTTCATAAAATTGGGATCCAAAAAAAAGTTCAGGAAGTGGTATCAAAGCCAAGGTATTGGTGCTGGTATTGAAAGTGCATGAATGAAACTGTTAAGAAATGTACTGGTTAGTGTTTGGTAATAATTGTATGCACTTTACAGCAACTGAACAGAGGAAGCCCAGATGACAGCTAACATTCAACAACCGGAGCCCAGAGAAATAAACACTTTAGATTTCATTTAACAATGATGTATGCAGCGCTTCAAAATGTTGCATGAGGGTTAAAATAACAAATTATCAGTGCATCCTAGAGTAGCAGCTTTATTTACAGGTTTAATTCAGAACAAGGCCATGCACAGATGAAGGAGACATCACACACATGTTGTACAAAGTTCCATGGAAAGTGAGTGCGCTTGGGAGGTTTGTGGGACCAGGATAATTCCAGTATGTTGGGATAGGCTCTGCCTCACCGGGTGCCAGGCTAAGCACTGATCCTCACTTATTCCACATCTCTCTGAACTTGGCTGTCCTGTGGTGGAGCAGCCGTTATGCCGGTTTGATCGACTTCAGGAGGCCTCAAGGTCAACGCACAATGCAATTCTGAGGTGGAAATCCTAGGTCTTATCAGCCTGACCTTCAGGACTGCTGATACTACTGATTCCACAAATACTACAATCCTCTGCTTCTGACACACTGACACTGGGGCTTTTTCAGTAATTTGGTAAAACAAGTGCACACCATGATTACTGCAATTAATCTTTTTCGGTCCTATTCTTTGTTATCGTGTTTGATGGTCAGTGTGGAATTCTGTGGAATTTCATCTCCTGTTGTGTTTTTTTTCCTACTGACTTTGATTTGGACAAACCTAAATATTTGACTATTGTTTATTACTGATCTGAACATGAGCTGACAGTCAGGTACTGCAGAGAGTACAGAGAACACTGCAGACCGACACTTGCATCAAAATAAAGTCCATAAAAACTTTTAGACTTAAAAGTAAAAAATCTAAGAATTTTGCATATTAAGTGTGTTCATGTGTTATTTTAAACACTGTTGATGTTGTGTGTCATTGTCAGCAGTAGTAAGGACATGTGCATCTAAAAAATCATCACTGTGTGTTGTTGGTGTCACAATAATCCAGTTTAACTAATTGTTTTATGAGAATTACAATTATGTATTATAATTAACTGTTATTGCTAATTTTGGCATATAGGCCTACATTTGTATCAGTCCTGACTCCTTGTTCTTTTGGTTGGCAGCCTTCACAGGACATGTTTCTTGGAGATATGTTGCTTTTTTAACATGCCACACCACATACTGTATCTACTGGATACCCCGATACATACCATTTCCCATTTTATCAAAGCTAAGAGCCATGAAAATAGGACACACCATTCTTAGTGAAAATCATGTGTTTTTGCCGTTTTGTATGTGGTTGGATCTGGATCTGAGTCAGATGAGCCCACCCCATTAAAATGTTCCTTCAGGATTAGGCATCTTAGTGTAAAAGGGAGACAAGTGGTGTTACTCCCAGGTTTGGGCTGGATCATTCAGAGCCAGGGACGGGCGTAAAGAGCACCAATCATTCAGCCAGTATGTTTTAGGTAAGCGTAGGGCCTCGTTTCCACACATCTCCCACATAGTGATGGGTCTTTGCAAAAAAATAAATAAATAAATAACACTAATAAAAGACAGACCAGTTAAATGTCGGTGCACCAGTGCAATACTCGGTTGCCTTCAATAGGTTTGGACACATCTATGACCAAAATGGCTGCAGTCTGGAGTCTTGCATCTGCAGTAGCAGTTGAACAGTGGCAGCAGTAGTGGCAGTCACTCACTCACATATTTAGCCCAGTATGAGCCTCATTCAACACTCAAGGTCTGTTCTTTTGAGAAGAAGAGTGCAGCTATGGTAACATACTCCTCTGTCAAGCACCTCCTCCATCCATCAGCCTGTGATAGCTACAGAGCGACTGCTTCGCCTCATTTTTAACATCTTCGTACAACTTTGTCAACATGATGACAAAAGGATGTCACTGAAGGACTGGTGGCTTTAGTGTCAATCGAGCATTCCTGACGACAGAGGAAGGGCTTACAACAGTGCAAATGAATCATACAACAGACACCACAAAGACACACAATACACTTGTATCGCTATAGCAAGTTTAGGAACATTGAGATTGTCACTACAGCAGCAGTAGAAATTCTGAGTCACCTCAACAGGTGGTTGGATAGATTTTTACATCTGAAAAGGCTGAGTTGCAATCATGGAAAAACACCTTCGTTTAGACACAATAAAATGCTAACATCAATGGCTCTTTTTTTGTGGTGCATGTAAGCCTTTTATGTTTCTATGGTCGCTACCAAACACTGTTTTCATCATCAGTAAAGCTTGGCAATCATTATTTTAGATAAAGTGTGGGAAAACAAAAAAGACGATTCATTCATATTGCATTAGTTGTATAAACCCGACAGTCCAAAACCCAATAGTTTATTAATTTAGTCTCTCTCCTCTTCTAACAATGGACCATATTAATGTTTAGGTAGTAAAACAGTGCTCCATATGCACACATGGGTTCAATGATATTCAGTACATAGCCATGTGTTGCATGCATGACTGCATTTATATTCTGCTTTTCAAATCCAACATAGGGAATTGCTCTGGTGATAAGACAGTTCATTTTTGTCCAATTTGGCAAACAGGGTTAGATATTAGGAAGAGTCACTATTGGAGATTTGTTCAAGGTCAGTTCCCAGTTCATAGCGGTCATAATCATTTTAAATGTATCCCTTTACCAAACACATGTACTCTGTCAAGAACATCTGATATAATCAGTGTAGGGGAGTTTACTTTTCAAATAAGAGCTAATGGATCAATACAACACTGTTGCATGTACATATAATGCTACTCCATAACACCGGACATGGTCTAGGACTGTGTGATATGAGGAAAATCTGTATTTGCAATGAAATTATTCAATATTATTAATTGAATTGCATTAAATAAACAATCTAACCATCATCAGGGCTTCATCTGACTGGCCCAATGTTGTGAATGCATAGTGTGTGTAATTAAAATGATGTTTTCACTGTTGAAATGTGGTTATTACACATGTTCACATCCTGATGATGGTGAAAATGCATTTTTGTGGGTCAGTTCTGATATAAACACTGTTTGTCATGTACTCGTACTGTTTTTTAACTCTTATTCTCCTGTTTTGATAAGTTAGAAGTTAGTTTAGTCACTTTTCCTTTTGTTCTTTAGGTTTTCTGCTTTATTTTCTTTATGTTTACTGTCTTGCAAAACCTGCAACCAACAATTATTCCATTTTTTAGAATTAAGAATCTTTATTTGTCAGTAGGGTTCACACACGTAGACATGCACATGCACCACACACCAAAACTGGTCTTCTGCATTTAACCCATCACTAGATCATGCATCACACACACTTGTGGGAAGTAACTGGGGGGTTAAGTGCCTTGCTCAAGGGTATATCAGCCAACAACTCTCTGCCGGTCTGGGGAATGGAACCGCCGATCCTTCAGTCACAAGCCGACTCTCCAGCCTTCTAGGCCGCGGCAGTTTATGTAAATTGCCGACTAAAATGAATGTTATTCCTAAATTAATCTATAACATGTTTGGTCTATAAATGGTGAAAAATATTGATCAGAAATCACAAAAACTAAAAATGACATCCTTAAATGTCTTTTTGTGATCCACAGCCCAAAGACATTCATTTTACTGTCAGACGAGCTAATCCAGCACAACATAATCAAAATGTATATAACTGGAATCAGATGGTTTTTTTTTCTTTTCCCTTAAAAATGAGACTCAAACTGATTATCTCACAATTAATTAGCAGGTGATTACTTTGATAGTTGTCATCTAATGCGTTCATCTTTGCAGGTCTACTTTCATGGTCTGCAGATTTGCATTGCTGGTACTTCCCAATGCATTCCCACATCCTGATCATGACACAACATTCATGCATACATTAAAGAGACACAAATCAAAGTATGCAACACTACAAACTTGAGTCCTAAAGTCGTTAAATAAACTTGTAAACAAAACAAACTCATTACTACTGTATGTGTGGATATTATAATGTAGTCACATCATCCCCATTGCTATTGAAGTTCTCTCCAAATTTCCAAAAGAGCAAACTAATAATTGATGAGCCCCTTAAAAAGTAATTAGGCTATTCATGGCGTTAGGTGTAGCAGTGGACAGGGCTTGATGGCTGCAGTGCAGTCCTAATCCAGGGCAGCGGCTGAGCTGTTGATTTGCAGACTGTGGGCCTTGCATTGTGAGGGCTTTATGGTCCCTTTATGGTACGCCAAGAGACACCTGCATGGGCGATATGTTGCCTGGGACATTTTTCTCTCTCCCACTCTCTGACTCCTTTGCTTTTGTATCATTAGCGGAGCATGGGAGTCGTGAATCACTCGTCCCCACCCACCCCTCACAGCCCTCCTCTACCTCCCCCCCGCTTCTTTTTCCACCTCCTTCCACCCCTAACACCCCCCCACGCCCTCTCCTAGGGAGCTAAACGGCTTGACAGAAGGGTGCCCAGACCGTTGGCAGTAGCCATCGACTGGAAGGGAGAAGCTGCCAGGAGTCCTTGATGGATAGGCTCATTTTCCAGCCGGCAGCAAGTCTCGGCGAAGCATCCGTGTCATTTGTAATGTCAGCCAACAAAATGTAATCAAACATTCCAGCGGTTTAATCACAGAGGGCTGCTCGAGAGATGATTGTAGTGTCAATATAATGCTATTTCATTATCTGTTTGTATTTTATATTGACAGTGTCAGATAAACAGTGTGGAAAATTAAGATTAAAAATATGGTAATTTCATTTCAATCACCCCGGCTACAGTTGCTGGCCCATTATGCGATTGATTACTTCTGAATTAAATTTGGGGCTGAATGTAAAGTTTAATCTTCTTTCTTCTCTGCAATTCAGCTCCCCAAAGGCCTCTTAGTAAGTAAGTACCCATTTCATTTGATCTTTAATGAAAAGTAATGGCCCAAATGAATTGTATAAATCAGCTGTCGTGTGTACCTAGTTGACATTCAGCTTCTTTTGCCCCCTTTCATTTTTAATCCACTTCTTACACGTTCAGTATCATGACCCAAAACTACAGTCTCTACCCTATTGAAGCTATTATTGTCAACATTTATCAGGATTTTTTTTCTTTTTTCTTTTTTTTTTTTGCTTGAATGTAACTATTTTAATGAACCTCATGGTACTAAGGACTAGTAACAGTTTTGTTCAAATATCACAAACTTAAAGTAACAGTGCAAAGTGTTTTTATTCATTAAAAAAAGCACTTCTTATTTTCATGAAAACAGAAAATAAGGTCATATTCAAGTACTCTGCAAGGTGCTCAGCAAAGAAATTAAGACGAATGTTTTATAGCCTAGAGTGCCACTTTAAGGAGAAAATGCAACCCTTAAGCCAGCCAAGGGGTGATAGACATTTTAATTACATGGTAAATTTTGATATTTTCTTCTGTGCCTGGGCAGAACTCTTAAGCGCTGTCGCGTACTTGAGATTTGGCATCAAATTCTCCCCATTTCTGCGGCTATATGCGAAGTGACACAACTGTTAACGAGAGCTCAGCAGAAAGAGAGGGGTTGAAAAAAGGAGCTCTTCTTTGTGAGTCCTATTCAGCGTGATTTGTCCCCCTTTGTAGTCCTAATTATGTGCCAAAGTAGGATAACAGAAGTTCTCAACTCGGCCATTATGCCAGCACAAAAAAAGAGACGCATACAAGAAGCTGATCACTTTGGAATTAGCAAACATGATACTATACGAGGAGAAAAAAAATCATTAATACCGTCAGGGATTAGAGGTTCTGATTAAAGGGTAGCTTCTACCGTATGCAAATTAGTGATAGGCATTTATCAGCGCCTGGGCAAGCTGTCTTAGCTGCAAAGCCACATATGTTTTTTAGCTGATTAAAAAACTGCTTGAAGTTGCAGGCTTTTTAATGGCGGGGAGAGAGAGGGAGAGGAAGAGGGGATGGAGAGAGGGAGGCAGCAAAAGGAAGAGACACAGAGAGAGAGAGAGAGAGAGAGAGAGAGAGAGAGGTTGTGAGGCAACTCATTTGCTTTTGGCCAAATTCCCGCAATCGCTCCAAGCATTTGCCTTAATTCCCTCCTTTATTAGCCACATTCTTTTGTATATAATTAAAACATTTCTCAAGTGAGCCTGTGCGTGCTTGTTTTATTTTTGTGCTATATTTTTCATCAGCAAACATACTGTATTTCGCACAGGCTTTTTTTTTTTTTTTCTGCACTGTATCACCCTAGCCTTGATGCCTCTCCCTATCCAACACAGAAAAAAGGCCAAGTTTAGAATGGTGAATCTAAGGGCAGAATTAGGTGAGAATTTGTCAGCAGTCCGCCATTGTGCATGGGTCTCTGTGTTATTATATTTCCTTTCATATGGAGGTGACCCCCTTTGTGTTAACAAAGAACATGAGGATGAAACTGAGCTCTGTGTGCTTCTCACCCGCCGCTGATAATGCCTCGGTAACCCAGCACCCCCTCTTCTCCTTGAGGGAGTGCTTTAATTTATGCTTTTTCATCTCCCTGGGCGCGGGACTGTTAACCTGCTCTGTGCACTACTGATTCAGGGGAAGGGAAACCTCTTATACACACCAGACTGCTGCGTCAAGTCTCCTCACACGCCGCCGCTGCAAAGTTAGTTTTTGATCGACTCGAACTAAACATTCTCTGCTGAAATTTGTCACCATGGAACTTTGAGATTTGTTATCATACATAAAGAGGTCACTGCTTCAGTTACAAAGGGTGGAGCATTTTGTCAGGTGGCTATGGCCTCCATCAGCATCCTTATAATACTGTAACACACGTTTTCATTAAAGTAGGTCACGTTTTGATCCATGAAAAACAACTGCAAACACTTTGAGCATTTTATACACATTTTTTTAGATGATACTAATGGGTGTAAAATACATGTTTCAGTGTTGCACAAGCTAACAACACGTTTAAAATGTTACCAAAAAAAACATCAATAGTGGAGAAATGTAAATGACTATTGTGCAGCTAGTATTGATTTATTTTTTACTTTAATATTCGTGAGTGTTTCAGTTATTATAAGGAAAGCCCGGATTTATAGAGGCAAAAAAAAAAATATCTAAAACTGTTCTTTAAAGACTTTTCTCATAATATCAGCATTTTTGTATAGCATTATTTTACACTGCTGGATTTGGTTTAGTTTAGTTGACTGTAATAACCCAAGTGGTGCAATGTGTAGTATTAATATAAACCTTATAGGGGTAGATAATGTGGATTACACTGAAACTTATTTTTTCTTGGTTCAACCTATACCAGCATGATAAAACATAAGGTGCTATACTGTACATACAATAAGTAGTTGATATTACCTCCAGTATACAATGTCAAATCATTCTTTTTCTGATTTTTATTCAGGTAAAAGGATCTTTGCACTTCTTCATTTACTGTATTTTACCTTTGTGCTTTCAGTGCCAGGACCTGAAAGGCCTGAAAACTGATATGATTAATAAAGTTCCATTTAATGTTAGAAATATTTATCTTATTGACAACCACAGAAAGAATCCACAATAAGACTACATCTCCTGACATTTATAAGTGGACCTGATACTGTACATACACATGAGTGGTGGCTTTTGTGCTTTGCAAAACCATTACTGATACACAGTGAACCAATAATACTGTGCAAATCAGTGACTCAATAAATTACATTGTGGCAAAGAAGCCATGTAATTGAAATATCTAGATAGAGATAACAGTGACTCTAAATAATATGAAATGATGGAGACAAAAAAAAAAAATTCTCCAAAGATGGGCTAGTGGTTACCTTGAACAGTCTGGAAGGGAAGGCCTAAATAGCCAAGCCATAGAAACATGATGAAAAGATCTATTGTTGCTTTTGAAGGCAACCCCTATCTCTCAAGGACATCTAATTAACAGACAACAGCTGAGTCCATTTCAAATGGTAATATTTTTCCTCTTAAATGCATCATTTTCAATGCCTTATTGCTTACTTCAACAGACATTAGTAGGATTTTAATGCTTTATCTACTACCCGATATATTGTTGGTACTTGTACAGGCATTTCTTTCTGACCTCTTCAATATACAATAGTGAATTGGTACTTAATCAGAGGTAAGCATTTCAACATCTACTTCATCTATGGCTCTATACAGCATTTCAATTAACTACATTCACACTATTTCAGTTAGAATGAATTTGTTGAAAAGGCAACCTGATTAAAATCTAATAAACTATAATAGGCTGAAAACTCTGAGTTCTTATTTTTAATTTGATTGTAGTGCTCATTCTGTCCTTTTCTGGACAAATAATCTACACAAGTGCTTTATGGTTAAATCTGAGAATGGCATAAGTCTGAATATAAAGAGGCTCTAAAGAAAATCACACTCACACTGAAGTCCTTTTTCCTGTTTCAAGGATAATCAAAGTGGTTTCATGTAAAGTAAACCCCCTTAAGAGTCAGGACACTTTTTTTTTTCAAGTCTACTTTAAAATGTGGATTTAGATGTTACTGTTATAAAAGTAATGGAATTTATTTCACTGAAACATTTGACTTTGAACACACCTTTCTGAATGTACGCATAAAATAAAACATTTCAGTGTTTTAAAGTGCAGTATTCAGATATTTGTAATTAACACGGACATCTTTGTATCCGTTGTTTAAGATTCAAGAGTTTTATTCACTATTTGTATAAAAAATTTACCCAACACATAGAGATTCTTATGCTGGGCTCTCTTGGAATCAAGGAAAAATGTAAAAAGGAAAAAACACCTGGTCTGAAATAGAAAGTACTTAAAACACTGTCCAAGAATAAGAAAAATAAAATACAAAAATTTAATTAGTAAACTATGAATGCTGCAACTGAGGTGTTAAAACTATTAGCAAGGAGGTAGTAACATGTTATTACTGAAAAACAAAACTGTTTCATTGATGTAAATATACACATTTTAAGTATAATCAGTAGTGGCAGAAAATTATGGGGGATATTGGACAATATGTGCAGAAATATTGTGGAACTGTGAAAGTCATCCTCACATGTGAAAGAGTAGAAATCTCCAAGCTCCACACAGAAAATGAAAAGTTTTATGTGACATTCTCTTGTTTGTTGATATTTAATCATTTTAATATTACAGCTAGCTTCTTCGTGAGCACATGTTCAACCAAAATAATTTCTCTACTGACAGTATTTGGCTAAGGCCCTGCTGCATCCAATGAAACACAAACTAGTCACACATCTAGTTACTTCTGTTACAATCTGGGTGGAATAAGGTAGTATTTACTTTACACTATGGCAGCACCGGCAGGATTTTATCATCCTCCTTCTCTCTCTTATCTGTTATCTATTCTATATCCCTATCACTACAGGAAACAACAACCTCTGATCTCCGATGAGCCGTTTTGTTTTGAAGACATTCTAATATCACACCGTACTGTACGCATGTTCCACCAAAACAACTGCTCTCACAACATCATGTTGCAAATGCAGCCACAGCACTTTGTGTTTATCACCAGCCAAGAACCAGCCAAATAATGTGGATGAGTTTTACCACTGTTCCAGAGCAACAGTGGATGGAGACAGACCAGACCATAGCACTAATGAAGGGTGGAGGAGGAGGAGGATGAAACCAAATAGCAATGTACATATAGCATACTCTGACAATAAAAGACAACTGTACTGAAGGTGACCAATACATATTTAGATAATAAACCTAATTATCCTTACATTAAATAATTAAGAATTACTTTGCTAAGTTGTACTTATGTGGTTTATAATGTTTTGTTTTACTTTGTTTATCACTGTTTATTGCAGCTGTAATAGATTTTTCCTTCACATACAGCCATCTGTCCATTTAATTTCATCTCTTCATTCTGTTTCTGTGACTTATAGTGATTAATAACCTATCTTTTTGGTTTGTAGATGTTAAACCCTGTGTTATTGAAAACAGTGATAAGGCAGCGTCATAACACTGACTATCACTAATCACTATTATTAGTTTTAGTGAAAAGCCTTAACACGCAGTGTCACTGCTAACCAGCTTAGAAGTTAAAGCTAAATATACTGTACATGAATAATACAAATGACATATTCTGGACTAAAAGTGATGTTTTTTGACTAATATTGACAAGGCTGTCTGTTAGATCTTCAGATTTTGTGAAAGAAGAGACAATATTTTTAAAATACTTATTAAATGAAGATGAACTATAGACAGCAAATTAGGAAACAGTAACGGCTAATTAATCGTCTGATATCACCATCACCAGCAATAAATTAAACATTTATTGGAAATTTACTATTTTTGACTTTACTAGAAACCAGACAAACTGTTGAACTGAACATCAAGTCAAAGTAATGAATACCTAAATAAAGTAATCTGGATTTTAGGAGCATTTTTCCTTAATGCCAGTAATTCCAGTTGAGGAGCCTAATATCTAGAACCTACATTATTTGCCTAATTTTGGACCAACATTATTTTAACACTGACAATATAAATGTAGAGTAAACATGAGTCAGCATTTTCATCTACATACAGCTGTACTTAGATTAAGGCGGCCTTTCTTAGTTTTATAATAAATTCGAATGTTTTCACACTTTCATAAGTCCAAAGCATTTGTGTAAATCACATTCACTGTACGTCGGAGTTCAGAAGCCAAACCAGCAGCTCACAGACTTATGGTAATGCTTCTTCAGTGACAGCAAAACAATACATTATAACTTTGCAGGTTAATGCAGACTAAAACTGAACACTTTAGTGCAGACAGATGCTAAAGTATTATTAACTTACCAGTCTATCAACCGGTGCTAATGAAAAACAAGTCTATGTGTTGGTACATTATGAGTTTGTTATGACATAATGTGAATTGTGAGCTACATCCTTTACAATAATCATGTGTTTACTTCAGTAACTCCTACTGGTGAACAGGATAACAGCAAAGATGAACCAACAACCTGATGTCATCCCTTTGCCTTGTTTTGAGATAACTGCCCCCTGCTGGCGACTATGTTAGATTAGATTACATTAGATTATATTTACATTATATCATATTACATTAGATTACATTAGATTAAATTAGATAGAATCCAATGTGAAATACAGTCTAGTTTTATGATAAATCCAACTGAATATTATCATATATACCATACTTTACCCACAAATAAAATGACCTACAATAATTTGCATCTCTAATGCTGCAAACCCATAGGTTAGTGCAGAACCTATATACAACTGTAAACTATCATAATTACAGTGATAAACAAGACACTAAAAACAAATATTAGCTCAGTATAAAACTTGTGACAGCACTGACATTGTATTTTATTTTTAATGTTACAATGTGTATAATCCCTGTGATTAGTTGACCAGGTGATGACATCACCCCAGCCTACCCGAATTTTATATTTTTTTGGTTATAGAATATCATCATCCAAACAGTAATGTGTATTGTATCTAATTGATGCATTCAGTGTGTTGTTTACCTAACACACTAACATCTCCACACACACAAGCTCTAACTACTCATGATGTTTTGTTCCACGGCCCGTGGGGAAAGCTCACAATCAATATCAGCAGTGTTAAAGATGCAGCTTGCCATCTGACCTGTCCTCCCTGCATTTTCATCACTGCCGTTTTGGCTTTTCCTCTTAATGTCCCTCGGCCCTCCCTCTTCAGCCTCTGTAAATGATGTGCCCATGTGCATCTAAGAAGGCGCAAATTGTTTCAGACAGTTGGCCTAGGTGAAGTGAATTCCATGTCCTCGGGCTGACTGAAATTATCTATAAAGGAATAACAGGTCAGAGTTCAGACAAAAGACTTGATCCAGCCCTTTAGTTTCCAAGGAGGGGAATTGAGTGTGCTTAACTGTCTTGGGAGTCGTTTGCCTCTTGATTTTGGAATCAATGAAGGGAGTGAAAAGGGAGGGTGGAAGGTTTCTGTAGCAGAAAATGGCATTAGAGTTAATGACCAAGTTTGTCCCAGAGGGGTAGTCCATATTAAAGCTATTTCAGCAGTGACAGCACTCACCACATGACCTGACTGATTAATAACAAAACGGTGCTCAAATAGGAATAACAATGTGTGTCAGTCAGTATCAAAGGAAAACAATTACTCTGCTCCATTTGTTGTGTTTTCCTTGCCTTTTTCACCCTTTTAAGCCATAAGAGTAGATATATATAAATATATTGTCAATGTCCTCCTTGAAAATGCTGGATTTTCTCATATTTTAGATGTATTTTAGGTCAATTTGTCTTTAAATACACCATAGCGAGGCTGCAAAGGTACATTTCATTTTGAATTTACAATTGCTTTCCTACTTTAGTAAATTTTCATGAGTTAGTAATAACATAAATGATGTATGGTAATGTAGTTGTAGGGTTTGGGTTCCTCCCCAACAAAATGAAAAAAAAAAGTTTACAGTTTATGTCATTTTAGATCATACAATAAAAATTATACATTTCATATTAGATAAGAAAAAGTTTAGAGTTAAAGTGTCTTTATTTGGCTAAGATTCTGGTATAGTAGAAGGGAAAACTCTAAAATCTGGACTTATGCTCCTCAATATATATTCTTGTTTTATTTACAATCAATTTATGGTCACTACAGAGTTTACGATTCAATATTAATTCAGGCCGATTCGTCTCAGAGTCGATATAACATATTTAACCTCGGAATAGTGTTATATGTGAAGAACACAGGTCATCACAGTGGGATTCTGCATTTATTCATTAGTCTGGGTTTAAAAAAACAATATGTGTGCAAATTAGACCTATAATACTGTACCTATGATACAGTATCACAAAACCAAACAACGAAACCTCTACTGGACTGGATCCCAGACCACTTCAGTTCATGGTGTTTGGCTTCTCAGGTGTGTTACCAACATAGACATGGATAAGTCTGTCGACAGGACATTTTATAAATAATCGGTATCAGCACCTGGGTTCCCTGTGAAGGAGAATTACAGCCACACTGAAGATAACCAAAAAAATCTAAAGTAAAGATAATATTTCAAGAATGAATCCATAATATTTTAGGAAAAAAGTCAGAAGATTACAGGATTAAAAGTTGAATTTGTCAAGCAAAACATCAGAATACTACACAGTTTTATTGCAACAGTCATAATATTTCAAATAAAAAGTCATCATTTACTGAGAATAAACTCAAAAAGAATAAGAAAAAGCAGAGGAAAACTAGAGCATCTTTACTTCACTATAAGATTTACAAACAGCAAAATACGCCGTTTTCTAGACTTACATTAAATTGGAAATAAATTCACAGCTTTGAACTTCAGGGGTTCTGCTGGTAATTTAGTCACCTTTTTTTATACTATAAAAATCCAACTCTTTACTCTTAGTATTATGACTTTGTTCTCATTACATTATGATTTCATTCGCAAAATATCATATTTATTTTATTATTCACCATGGTCATAACCCTCTGTCTTAACTCCCACCTAAGCAGTGAGCCTAGATTTTCAGTTTTATGTCGAACCCACAGTCAGTTCTTTAGGTATTATTTTCTTTGACTAAGATTTTCAGTTCAAGATTTTCAAATAAAGTCAAATATTATTCATTCCCACAGTGCAAATTTTTGTTCTTGGTGCTGCTGTTGGAAGCTCTATTAGTTATCAGGTTATCAGCCCCTTAACCTCCACTATCAGTCGACCTGTACATATGAAATTCTAACACTGTGAACCTTAAACTAGCAAATGTTGCAAAAAAAAAAGTAGTAACACTGCAAAAAAAAAAAAAAAAAAACAGACAAAACTGAAGGACTTTTAATGTTTGCTCTGAAATAATAAAACACTACATACAGAGCTGCACAAATAGATGCACCGAGGCTATAAATATTTTTCAGTTCAACAGGCACAATGCAGATAACCGTGTCACAGACAGCCCTTAAACCCTCCTTTCTAACAAAACCACCAGTTGAAAAACTCCCATTACGGCAGCGATTGTTCTGGATGCTGATTGTATCGTGGTGCGGCGGCAGAGGCCCATCTGATATTTACCACGGCGAGTCTGCTGGGGGTGACGAGGGGGCAAGGCCAAGTCCCACGTGTCCGGCTGGAGAGCAGATTAAAGTGCTCTGAAAAGCCACACACTGCTGCCCGCGATGAGAAAAATAATAATGTGGACATGGCCTTCCCTTTATGACAGTAACAACACATTCTCCAGAGACCAATCTTTTTTTATCAAACAGCACACCCCCAAAGCCAGAATTGTATGAGAGGATGTATGGAGTATTTATGATGCTTGTGTCCTGAAGGCAATGATGACAAAAGCAGTCAAACAAACTTACTATCAGCCATTTTTTATCCAAACGGGTACACTGTATTTCTTTATTTCTTTCAGAATGAATGAGGCACTTGCTGTCCCCTACAGAAAATCCTTCAGCCAATGCAGCTGCAGACAAAACTGCATTAATAACCAGATATGAAGAACACCGTGTAAAGAGGTGTGTTTAGATTTGTTCTGGCCAAAGACTGTAATAAACGACTCTGCTTGGAGGAGGCTTTGGTTTTCTTTGCGAGACATGCCAGCAGGAGAAAGCTACACTCAATTCATGAGTCTAGTTCATCTTACAACTGAACATAGAAAGATGTTCTCTAATTACTTTTCAGAGATGAAAAAAGTAAACTTTCCGTCCATGCCATTAATATCTGAATTGCAACAATAACTGAAGTACAAAATATAAATATAATATATACATTAAATGTGAAAGCAGAGTGTGATGCTGTAACATTTTTTTTAAGTAAAATATGAGATAATTTTGCATTTTTGAGCCTGGAGTACCCATTAAAAAGGCCCAGTGTTACAAGTTACACCTATTATAGCTGACTTATATCATAAGATGCATTTCCATACGATATATTTCTATACGTATTCTGAAGTATTTCCCCAGAAAAGGTTGAAAGCAGCAAAATTAGATTTTTTTGGCAGGAGAGTGCATTTTTTACACCCCTACTGGATTTGATACACTACTAAAGTATTTGCATTCTGTATACATCTGAACTCAGATATTATTCAGGTACAAAAAATGAAATATGCTTAAAATAACAAGAAACAAACTTTAATTACAATTATTCCAATTTCCCATTTTTCTATTTCCCAGGGGTTAAAAATTTTAAGTGTAATTTTATAGTCAGCAAGTAAACTGTGTTTTTATATGAAGTGTCCTATAAGTAAGTAACACAGCAGGGAGAAGTCTGGAACAGACGTAGGGCTACCAAAACCACCAACGAATCAACACTATCCACAGACTGTATCACTCACTGAATAAAGTATAAAGCTTATTGCTTACACACATCTGTATTGTGATATATTAAGGTTTACTTCTTCAAATAAAATATAACTGGTCATTTTAACTGTCAGTCAAAATAACATTGTGTCTTATCTTCCCGTGCTGCGTCAGCTGATAGTTTACATTACAGTTCTGCTAGCTTAGCTCTGTTTTTAACAGAAAACAGACAATAAAAGTGTTGTCAATAGTTGCACTAAAGATCTGTTTGGAATCATCCAAACAAGGTCATAATTGTCAGTTTAGTCTGAACCATAGATCAACAAACAGTAAAGTTAGCAAAGATAATAACATCACATAATAACTTTAACTTTCAGAGGCCTCATAATCAAACTCACCTGTGTAGAATAAACATTGTGATTTCAGCATCAAACTCCATTCTTTTCATTTAAAGCTGTGTCCAGTGGTGAAAACAACAGTGCGTCTAGCTTTTGTCATTCTGTCATTTTCTTTGACTCTAAAAGTAGTAGCTTCTTAGCGATTTTCATTCCATCTCATCACTTTCTGACATTTTGGTCAAAGGCCCCGTGGGGTTCGTTTTTCTCACCATGGGAGATCGACAGAGTGACTCATTACTCCCTCTAGTGGTCACAAGTCAACCAGACCATCAGTGATAGTAGATAGATAGATCAGTAGATGCAGGTCATATCTGTACAATCCAACACATTGGTGTTGTAAATTCAAAACTCTCCATTCTAAACACCAATTTTAATAATAATTTGTTTATTTTTTAAATATTTGACAGTAGAAATACAACCTATAGCCTCTTTAACTACCTTCGCTGTAACTGTCAGCTAAATGGAGCTACAGAATCTGTTTGATACGAAATGCAGTTACAGCTGAAATTTGCAAAAATGCAAATAACACCTCACTACAGCCTCTACACAACTGCTGTAGCTACATTTTCACATCCAGTTGTACTTGTAATATATTCAACATGTACATAACAGCTGTAAATATCTTAATTTAATTTCTATTTTGATTTGTAAGTTACATTTCTATATTTCCTATTTGTATCTATTCAGTGTACTGACTGAATGCTCTTTTTACTCGTGTGCTTTGTTTACTTCATTCTTGCTGCTGTAAATTTGGAATTTCCCCTTGCGGGACTAATAAAGGAATATCTTATCTTATCTTACTCATTGGATATGATGCAAAGGAAATTTAGATAACTGTAAATAATTATTTTCTTAATGAAATGCTTTTTGGTTTATAAAACAATGTCCTTGAATGTCTTGTTTGTTTGGTCCACAGTCCAAAAATATTCAGTTTATTGTTATAAAGGATTAAATAATTGACTGATTTCACTGACGTCTAGGTTACAGCAGAGGTTCATCCATCCATGGCACAGCATCCAAAATGTCATGCACAATAGTGAAAAAAAAGCCAACTGAACTTCAGTGTCACAGACAATTATTCATTCTTGGAGCCTTCGCCACATCAAGTAATATTTACATTTAAATATGTAAAGTCGCTAAATGTTTGTATCAGTATCATCCCTATCAGTGAGATAAGCTGAAACTACATTTAGTATTATAATAGTACATGGCAGCTGTGGTGATCTTTATTTTCCATCAGTGATTTGTGTGTGTGTGTGTGTGTGTGTGTGTGTGTGTGTGTGTGTGTGTGTGTGTGTGTGTGTGTGTGTGTGTGTGTGCGTGCATACGATGCAGCAGTGTGTACAGTAGTCAGATTAAAAGTCTGAACTCAACTCACAGAGGAAACTGTTGGTTTAGAGGGTTCAGGTTGTATAAAATGTTTCTGGATTTAAAATAATGTGACAGTGAGAAGATTACACCGGTCATGCTTTGTGTAAAATGTTCAGCTTTTGTGAGGACCAACATGCACCGCTGACTCTAGAGGGAGTTGAGTAGACACACGGAGAATCCTGGGGAATGTTTTTTTTGTTTTTGTTTTTTTTCCCCTCAGACCTGACAGATTCCATTTTAAGTACTAGGAACTTAATACAAGGTGTGCACATATGTGTTGTAATATGTAGCATTGCATTTATTTAACTTACACTAAACAGCAGTAAAAACAAAAGTTTCAGTGAAAAAAAAAACAGCTTCTATAAACCAAAGTGGTCGTTTTTAGTGTGACCTTCCTTTTACACTTAACATGTCTTTCATCCTTTTGTTCAGACAATATGAAATTTTTGGCCTTCACTTTCTGATTTTTTTTATTCCAGGTTTCATTCAACACATCCCAGATGTTTCTAATGGTTTTTGCTGCTTCTTGTCATGGGGTCAGGGGTCACACTAAATACTGACTTTAACCTTTAC
>JAPQRQ010000019.1:19780015-19869452 GCA_037367365.1 Apogon talboti | reverse complement strand
ATACTTTATATATACACACATCTGTATGTTGTGTATTATTTACATTCAGAGTTCACCACAAGCCATATTTATACAACTACGGACATTTTCATCAGAAGAAAAAGACACTGGATGTATCTGTGTGTTCATGAACAGTTCATGTACATGTATTGAAGGTACCCATCTCATCACACAGTAAACTTATCATTAAAAACAACAATTGCCCTGCAGTAGCTTGGGTTAAGTGTGGGGTTAAAGGAAACATCATGGTTACTGTACAGCAGGAAGCCGTACACTAGTCACTCATTCTGTTCCCTGATTTCCTCTGTTCCATATGGACTCTCAGCCAAAGCCTGCTTCACTAACCTTTCGGCGACCACAGCCCCAAATAAACTTGAAATGACAACAACCCCTCTTAACTGTGGATTTCTCAAAGTCATTCTCTATAATGCTTTTTTTTTTTGCTTCCAATTGTGCAAATACAGCACTGCACGCGTGTCTTCTTTGGTGGAGTGTGCCACTCATGCTGCTGTGCAAGGTAAAGTGCACAATGAGCACATTTACTTCAAATACGGTACTATCGTTTTCAGAGTGGGGGATCATAATATTCAAATCCGTATTTAACCTTTCAAGGCAGGAGGATTATGCAGCAAAGTCTCCATTCCAAGCCGTTTCCTCGCCCCCTACTCCCCTGCCATAATAATGATCATTATCATCATTGTGTGAAAAGAGGATTATCATATCGTTATATAAACCCAGGAACACCCCTACTATTATGAAGTAATTTCACTCTCATCAGTGGACCGGTACTGTGTATGACAGTCAGCTGAGCTGTCACAGATGACCATGGCAGTCTTCCATCACTCTGAGCTGCCAGAGTGTGCTGCAAAGGAGCAGAGAAGCAATGGAGCCACAAAACGAAAAAGATTAGGGAGCTGAATTCATTAAATTCACTAAAACATGGCATGCACTGAAACTTCTAACATTTCTGCAACAACTTTTTTTGGAGAGAATTATAAGAGAGGGTAAACAGGATTGAGACAGATGATTAAAAGGTGTAATTTATTGAGTTATTGGTCAAATATCCTCTATATTAAAGATGAATGAACCAGAAAGTTGTGCATCATAGTGCAAAAAAACTTACTGATCATAAAAAAAAAGAGTGAAAAAGTTACTATACCTCTAAACAGTGCAAATGCAGTAAAAAGAAAGAGCAAGTTAAGACCAGAAGGTATTTATACTTCTATTGATTTGCATTTGGAAGCAGTGTGTTTAGTGAAAGGGACACTAGCACCATATTGTGGATAAAGTCAGCACTACTGGACTTTGATTATGTAGTAAATACTACACAACGCCACTGACAAAAACATACAGCCGCCTTATTCAAAGCAAGCTTTTCTTTTGCTTTCCCGTCTAATTATTTACACTGTGCTGCATGCTGTCATTTTGAAACTCAATAGTGAGGTCAGTTCTGTCACTTGCAAGAACCCTGATGTTTCCGCACCTTGTAGGTACAGTCTTAAACATATGGACTCTTTTAATTAAATCATACCTTGACTCAGTCCTTCTCAGTCTTACTGACAGCAAGGTCATTAAACTATTAAAGGGAGTCACAGGCAAAAATTGTTGTGAGCAGATTGAGGCAGGAAAGGTTAATTAAATGGCCATTGCTTCTCCTTACCTCAAGCAAAGCAGCATTCTTCTATCCCAGACAGGCCAATGAGAGAGAATGTGGCTTTTTTTTCCCTTCATGTTACACAAGATGTGTGAGCACAGGGCTATTTGCTCTGTACTAAATGGGGGGAAAAAAAGGTTTATCGCTACAAAATATTTTTCTCTCACAATAATGATACAAAACTGTGCCCTCTTCCTGTGAACCCTGCAATACAGTAAAACTAAGAAAACAAAAGCAGCGAGACAGCACCTCTGTGTCTGACATGGTTAAGGACAAATCCTCTTAGAGTGCTTCAGAGAGCATTGAAAAACATCCACATACTCTATGTATATCTTTCCTCTGACCATTTTCGCAAAGGATCGAGACGTGTTGCTGTCATGAAGCTCATTTTAAATAATCAGATTTTAATTCGGCAGCGGTCTATGAATTATAACATTAGTGTTCATTTTCACTTTGGTTTGTCCTTGTGAAATTCCAAAAAGCACTCTGAAACATAAACATGCCCCTACAGTCTTAGGTATCAAGCTGAAATACTCACTATATTTTTGTAATTACACAGTTGTCTGACTCACTGCTTTTCTGAATAGGATGGCAATCAAAAAACTGAATATTCACTTTTTGAAAGCAGTCAATCACTAAAAAAAAAAAAACAAAAAAAAGACTCCACATTCTTACATTCTTCCCCTTAGAGCTTCACCTTTCCTACACTGTACTTTTAAGATTTTGTGGTAGATTAGAGAAAAGATGGAATCTGTATTGTGGCTACAATCACAGCCCTGCTTTTATAACCACCTTCACATCAGACAATACAGAGTTTTAACTGTAGACAGCTCCGATAGATTTTACAACAGCTGGAAGTGATACTTTACAGGTCAGGGGAATTTTATCTTCTTCATACCTGCCGTTGGAATTTCACAACAATCTCTGTGTTTTGTCTTTGGCTTAACTACAAAAGGTGACTATGTTTGTAATCATATGTAGATATACACTGACTACACACAAAAAAACTGGTCGTTTATAAAGGTATCTGTAAGGTAAGATGGTAATCTGATATGACCTTGAACCTCAAACTACCAATAATGTAAGGTGAAACCTATACTGATAGTATTCGCATGAAGTTGGAATAAATATTGTTTCCTCTTCTCATGAAATGATTACCCCAATGTGATTCATTCTGGATAGACAAAGTGTAACTGTGACTCAGTAGGTAATCATTGTACCAGGTCAAAGGTGATTACTAATGTGCACAAAGACGAATAAAAAGAGGAACGTGTCTGAAAACAAAATTATTTCAACTTCACAGATAACGGTGTATTAGTAAACATGGTCAAAAAATACATTTATTTCACTCAATAAATTATAGCCTCAGACATCCTCTTTCAGCTTACATTGAATAACATGATACTTCAAAAAAATAAATAAAAGTTTAGAAAACAGGATGCAGTACACAGAATTCAAGTCAGAAGGTTTGCAGTTTGCATTTTTCTGACCAGGCACCATGTCCTTCACAGCCTAGATCTAATGGAGAGAATTTTTAAAAGGAAATTAACAAACTAACCCTTTAGAATATCATAGCTTCTGAATTAACACAAACATCATTGTGAACTATAGACCTTAATTTAAACAGCTAATATCCCAGTATGAATTTATTTCTCATCCTATTACATTTGGTCACAGTAAAACCCTAAAGAACCCTTTGATGGACTGAATAAATAATAATGCTACAATAATAAATAAACGATGATTAATATGGGAAAGATGAATGTGTCAATGTTATTCCCTTCACATAACTCGTTTTACTACATTGCTAATTTGCTGCGCCTTTGGTGACTGACCCTATAACAGCGGTGCAGGGGCGCATCTAGAAAATTTGACATGAGGAGGGGCAGCTTTGCAACATGGAGAGAAAGGATGGTACGAATCCACACATATACAGCATGTACATGTATTCGACAAAAGATCCACAAAGAAACTTCACAACTTCCGGAAAGAGACTCTGAAGTGAACTTCTAGATTAATAGAATGTGGATACAAAATTGTGTATTTTGCACATTGTCCCTGAGCAGTTTCGAGAATATTTAAGGAAAAAAAAACTGTCATGATGAAACTGTAATAAACTAATGTAAATAAAACTAAAGCAGACTGAATGTGTGTTTGCCATGTTTTACCATGCAATGCATTAAACTGCTGACATTATCACAGCAACAGCAGAAACACAGAAGGAGGAATCAATAACCATCTGTGACTGTGTCATCAGTCAGATTTCATCATCTGCTCTTACTGCTCTGTGATGAAATATTACATCAGAACACTATCCAGTAATACCAAGTTAACGTTTCCTTGTATTTGCTGTTTCAGTAACGCAGCAGCCAAGACAGTACAGTATTAAGAGGTGAGTTAATACTTAGAAATTATTTGTGTTCTGAGGGCAGGAGGAGATATTCTTGTACCTTTATATCGAACAGATACAGGAAAGACACGACAGAGCTGACACCGAACAGTAGAGTATGAACTGACAGAACCAGAGCCCACCCCCAACAGCTTAAAAAAACACGGTTGGATTCAACAGTGATCCTTAAAGGATAAACCAAAGAAACAGAGACCCATCGACGCTGACATGAGACAAGAAAGGGGTAATTATTTTTTTAGAGCTCCGTTTTATTCTTGTGCTCGAATTTCGTTGTATTTATTACAATGACAATAAAGGATCTAATCTAATCTAATTCACAGACCAAAGCCTGAAATCATACAAGCCTGGACACACATTTATCAAACTCCGAATAATACAGAGTACACTACAACCTGTGTTATAAAACCAACAGTGGATCAATAAACAATAACCCACAGTATCACTACGCAAACCACTGTCTGAGGGACTGGACTCAGGATACACCATTTGTGTTGTATCCTAAAAAACAGCATGGACAAACATCAGGTGTCCAACATCAGGCAGCTCACAGAGGTCATCACAGAAGAGTAGAAAAAAATCCCATCACTGACTCCATCCCAGTCTCCGATCAAATCTGACAGTGGTATTAGAACTTAATGATGTGTTATGAAAGCAGAAACAAAGTGTCTGTTAGTGTAAAGAGTGTGTGTTTTATATCATAAATTACCTAACTGTGTGGCCTTCCTACATAGTTAATACTTAGAGTCTATAAATATTATTGAGGCAGTACTGCATTGTCAGTTTAGAGAACTTGCATACTATATTTAAACATATAACATTCAGTCATGTGAATATTTTGTGTACAAGGTGTTTAATGTAATTCAGCTTCTAAAAATCCATTGTAAAATTACAAGAAAAGCTGTAAAACGGTTATGTTTCAAGAGATTTTTAACCAAAAATTTTGTTCTTGATGGAGTGTGCCACTTGTGCATAATAATTTTCTTTCTCTATATAATAATTATCATCAAGCTTGTTTTTTTTTTTTCTGTATCAAATATAGTATTTTATAACACCCATATATCAAATGTTCTACTAAGTTTCAGCTGCCATCATACAGTCTGAGTTACAGACACATACAGCCACCACAAAATTACAAAGTTTGGACCAATTAGAGTAAATCACCTCACTGGTTTACACTGACAAAAGTGTTTGTTTTGTTTTTGCTGAACACAGTTGAATAGTTCCACTCACTCATTTGCCCTTTTATTTCTTTCTTCACTATTTTTTGCAGGACACACAGATAAAGGACTGGCTCGTGTTAACTTACAGACTGCTGTGTTAAAGCAGTATTGTGCTATTTTAAGCTTGAACAGCTGGTATAAAAGTTATAAAAGATGTAACATTCAGTCTGAAAAAGGCTTTAATTAACTGCCATGTCTTAGTATTTAATTTTACATTCATACACAAAACATACATCTTAGTAAAATTTCAACTTTAAGTTGAAGAAGGATTTTTATTTTTTAGATGTAAATGTCTTCTTATATAAAAATTGGCACAACCTCGCTCTACACCTACATTTACTTGGATCAACAGTGAACATGTTTGAGCTACAGAGGAAAACAGTATTTACACCCTGGCCCTTTAACTGGAAACATTATTGTTCCCTGCACCTCGCTGCACTGTGTCATTTGTGACTTCGCCTTTAACCAGTGAATTAAATAAAGGTGCATTTTGGGCACACAAGCTATTAAACCTACCAACAATGACCTGTGTCATCATTTGATTGGGTAAGTGAGGCCTCGAAGCTCTAAGAAGACAACAGTAAAGAGAGAACCACAGAGTCCCAGGTGAGGTGTTGGAGCTGGTGGCTGTGTAATTAAAAAGGATGAAAGTGCTGGACTCAATTATGAGATACAGGACATTGTTTAAGGCACAATGTGGTAGTCGACCACGGCTATACTCAGAAGATGAAGTCAGCGTGGCCTCATCTTTTGTGTTCACATGGCATGCAGGCGTGATCAATGAATTACTTCGTCAGGTACTGGTGCCAAGTGGGCAAAGAGCTGCAGGAGCTGGAGGCGCAGGTGGAGTTCTCAGGAAGAGCGTGGTTCACTTTTTTGTGGCCTGATTTGACAAACAGGGTACATAGCAGCGTATAAATCACATCTATGGAGTGTATTGTTAATCCATCAAGTTGTTTACCTCTGAATAAACTGAGTAGGGATGGGAATTAAGAAGCAGTTCCAAATTATAATCATCATATGTTTCTGAGCTTAGCTTTTTCTTTTATCAACGACAGACATTCTTTTTGACCAGAAATGAATGATTCTATACCAGAGGTATTCAGGGGCCACATACAGCCTAACCAGTAAAATAAGAACATAAAAACCTATAAATAATGACAACTCCAAAAATTTCTGTTTTAGTACAAAAAATTAGAATTACATTATGAACATGTTTATAATTAAAAACTATCCTTTCACACAAAAAAAATGTGAATATCCTGAACAACCTGAAATTTCAACAACTTGAACAATATTATATTAATGCGTCCACTTTTTATTTACAAATGTGCATTACAACTCACAGATCGCAGTTGATTTACAAATACACAAAGCATTTAATAACAGGCATAACATTGTTAAAATAGCCCTCATGCTATTATTTTATTGGTCTGGCCCACTGGAGGTCAAATTGGGTTGTATGTGACCCCTGAACACTCTTCACTGTTAATATCCTCAGTGTAATTATGCACTTATGCAAAATTCACCCTGTTTCTGTTTCAGTGCCTTTGTGTACTAATTGTTGTCAGTCCATTTTTAGGACTCTATTCTGACAAAAATGAGAGTGAAACAATAGTCAGAATTGTTTAAAACTGTGGCTCAGAACTAATAATTACAATGCATGTGAAAAGGCATCCATCTGTCCATCACTGATTTAATCAAACAGCAATATTGGTTATTTTGGACTATTTTAAAAACTATAGCTGCAGCCATAGTCCAGTGTTTACAATGTACATGTGTAGTCTCAGTTAACTGTATACTGTTGTGAGGATTGGGTTAATTATCAGGCAGCAAATCTCAATGTTTACGGTGTAAGTAAGATTTAAACTGCATTCACGTTCAGATAATAGAGCTGAAGTCTCACCTCTTCTGGTTATGCCCTATTTGGCATTATTTCAGAAAAGCCATAATCATAATTTAACTATTAGACTGTGAAAATACAAAAATAGAAAGACTACAAACCTAAAAGTTGCAGTGATGTCATGGTAACGGTCCATGATCTGTTCCAGGAAATGGGTCAGTATCGATAATGGCATTGGTTTTAGGCCTGTTTGATGTGAGGGAAAAACCTGAGATGTACAATAGTACTGTTTCATACTGTGACACCAGAGGGCTTGCAATAAATAAACAAACCCTGTTGCCACCAATACATTTTTATTAGGCGTATTCCTATCACGATGACAATAATAATGTGATTCACTGATCAACACTTACTGCTGGTGATAAAATGTATCATTAATTCTCATCCCTACTGCAGGTTTCAAGAAGTTAACTCAAAGTCCTCTTAAGTTCATTAAAAGACCATTACGACTTATTCCACATCTCTACGGGAAAAAACTAAACAATGGTATAAGTCTAACTCTAAATGGTAGGTCTTAAATTCAAATTATTGATATAAAACTTTAACACTTTTAAGAGACAACAGAAACCCAGACATTGTTCCCGTCTAACAAACGTGATCCACACTTCCACCACCTGCCTGCTCATCAAGCCACGGCAAAATACCTGTGGAAACGAGCCGAAAAGTTTCCTTTAGCTGCTTTTTATTGGGGCAATCAGATATGTAGCTGCTCCAGAGCTTGTTTCCGAGCTACCTCTTGACATTGAAAAGAATGCAGTGATTGCACATCAGCTTTCTGCGGGCATCTTCTCTATTGTTGGACTGTGACTGGGCCAAAGTAACGTCAGCTCCATTTTAATTACCGCCCTCTTCACCCAGCTAATCTAAACTATGCAGTTAGAGAGCAGCGATAGAATTAATTGTGAACAATCGTCACAGGGTTTCTTTATCCCGCTTTTACTAGGTATGATGATCCTTCCTTTATGGAGGGTATCTGCAGCACTCAATTCATCCTGTTGAACAATGAGCATTGCTTATCTCATAACTGAAAATTTCTATTCTTTCATTCTCTTGTCTGAGGACAATGTCACAACAAATGGCCTTGATCGACCGCAAAGGTACATTAATGCACACAATATTGTAATATGATCTTGGACTACACTGAAAGAAGTGAAATGAAGTGATGGAAGTGAAAGGAATGTTCAATGTTTCTGCTCTTCTTTAGGTGTCGAAGTTTGAGGCATCCCTTTTAGGGCACCAAAGTTTACTCAGAGTCACAGAAACACTTATTAGACTTCTTTATCAAGTTAAATGAAGTCATGTTTCGTGCACTTATTGGAGCCACTATGAATGGTTTTCATCAAGTTTGAAAGTGAAAGAATGAAGAAGTGTTTCATTCTTATGAAGTGGCCGTGGCATCAGGCATGTTATTGTATATGTCAGCTTTTCAGATTACAGTTTCACCTTTACTCCTGGAGTTCAATGGTATATAGAACATGGAGGAGGCACTTAAGGACAGCACTTTCCAAACAATTACCTATGTGCTGGAAATGTAAGTCGAACTGAGCGGCATCAGTGTCAAAAAAAAAAGGTGAAGGTAGATATCTTTCTTATTTTCTTTATAGTTGCATTAACATTATTATCCATCACATTATCATCTGATTGAAGAGTTAATGGCTTCATAAACTTCATCTGTATCAAAAATTTTATTTCCTACCAATTATCCTTGATCTATGTTTAACACATTATTGGTATATTCATACTATTGAATACATGACATTCAGTCTAATGTGAGTTATATTACCATAGTCACTGGATGTGAAATAGTGGTTGAACTGTTAATTGGTCATAGATTCATGCATACCTGACAGCCCAACAGATAAATGTGAAGTATTTAAATTACTTTTAAAGTTATGTGTCCTTAAAGCAGCAGTGATGGATAGCTTTGTTTTTTTTCAGCATCATCCGTGGTTACCTTTCAGTTTATTGTAATTCAAGTGATCTGAGACTTCTGTACCTACTCCTTCGCTGGGTTTTATCTAATCAAAGGCCTTTTCAGACAGGTAGGGAGGTCGAATACATGACTGACAGCTGTAATTATATTAGGAATAACCTGACATGATCCCACCGCCCACCTACGTGTCTCAATACAGAAGCTTGAAACGTGCATCAGGTCATCTAGTTTTATATTTTGTCTTTTGATTTAGACCAAGAGGAGAGAGCTGCAGCAGGAGGGTGTATATTTTTTCCCTGTGATTTCGGCTCAGGCAGCTTTAAGAATGTTGCTGAGGGTGTTTTGTCTGAAGGATTTAGTCCAACAATACTAAATCTGCATAGACTAGACTTAAACTAGTCCCAGTGTGGTGTCAAGTCAACTCTGTGACTCAACAACAGGTGAACTCCGCAAGTTTGAGCCAAACAGTCGATGTAGTAAATAAAAGCCTTCAAAGTTGCCTTTTAGACTTATTAGAGATTATTAAAGTACAGTTGACCATTTTAAGACTGCCATTATAACAGGCCGCCTAGGTGTCTTCATGTTTTCTTTGCAATAAAAGTATCAGAAAACATCTTTTTTGCCAATTCTTTTGCACCTGTTTTCAGGAAGAACTTAACTTTCAATATCTGGCCATTAATTTTCATTATTATAAATAATAAATGCTTAAAACAGTGTGTTTTTGTAAAAATGAAAAAACAGACTTGAAGTTTTTAGCATATTTATCAGAAATAACTGTAAATGTCCATAATGAAACTTTATTTGCCTGTCTTTGTTAAAGGGTGAAAAAGTTACATAAAGCTGATATGTCACATTCTGATACTCTTTCATGGCCCTCAACTGTTTTAGTTCATTATAAACTTCCCAGCAACAAGATTGGCTATTTCAGTATTAAGCCCACTACATACTACCTGTCAAGTTAGCAACCAGTTGGCAAACACAGGTAATTTTTTAGTGACTAAAGAGTACAGAAACAGTCAGTGGAACCAAGAACCAGATTGGGATAGTTGGAGCAGGAAAGATAAGTCATACTGAGCGGTAACAGTGAGGAGAAGGAAGATTTATTATCTACCTTTTATTCTCTGTATCATTGTATTTTCTAGGTCTTAGAATATTGTATGCCCATATAATGTAGGTTGGACCATTTAACCTGACACCACATTAATGATGTGTGGTGGAAATATGAATAAAGAACCTTTGCAAAATGGTCAGCACAAAGGTTCTACAGTAGACTGAGAGAATACAAGGAGTTCAGTGCATTTAAGTATGTGGATAAGCAATATAGTAACAGTAGGGAAGATCGTCACTATGAGCCACTGAAAACAGGATACAGGAGTCCGAGATAGAGCAGAAAAATTATGCTCAACAAGGACTATCATGATCAAATATTGAGGAACCACAATGTACAATCCAAAGGTTAAGTAATGGGTTATACAAGGGTCGTCAAGAATTTTCCTCTTATGATGCTGAATGTCTAAATTGTGTAGAACTGCCAACTAATACATTTTCCATCTGCTTTGTGTAACTAGTGCCAGTACTGTCCGTTTTTCCATTTTGTTATTTTATTCTTGTGAATGGCTGATCTCACCTCACCTACTACAACAGGTCACCCTAAAACATAATAAGTATTTTATAAATAAATAAAGTGAGCAATAACATTCTGCTCAGTTGATCAGGTGTAACATTACTTACTTAGCGATTGTTTCTTTCAGCTCACAGACTGAAAGCGCCTCTTTACTGTACAAAAACAAGTAAAAGCCTTGGCGTTTTTATCTAATCCCAACCCTTTTGAAGATTAGAAAATCAACAAAGCTTGAGATTATGTTGCCCCACAGTGGAAAGAAAGGGCTAAAAGTTCATTATTGAAGTTATTTCAGGTTCCACTGTGCTGTAACCTGCTGCTATCCATCTCCTCCTTTGCCGGCAGACAGTGGCCCGGTGGTGAGAGAGTTCAGTTAAATGTGAGGAAGCAAAAATTGCCTTCATTGCTGGCCTAGCATTACCTATGCAGATCTTTATCAGGAAGGCCAGTGACTCTATTGTGACTATTTTGCTGGTCTTACAATGGATTTCTGTGCACCCATGCTACCAGGAGATTGGCTGAAATTATATTCTCTTCATGCTTGGCTAGGTTGCAGCTTAGAAACAAGCTGCTTATGGAAGCCAGGGGAAGATTGCTGATAATAGGAGCTTCACATCCAGTTGACCTTTTTCCTACTCTTTTTTTTTTCCCTCCTTCGCAATAGCTCAATTGCAGTGACAGGAGAAAAGGAAACAATCTGTTCAGTAGAGGACACACAACCTGCGCCATCTAAGCCAAGGCCCGGCCACTGAAAGGCAAGGTCCTGGCTCCTTGCAACCAATACTGTGATTTCCACTGGGCCTAAAAGGGATTGCCCAGGCTTACTCATTATTTATGTCTGTCCGTTTCCACATCTCTTTGCATCTTGTTGAGTTCGGTTAGGATTCCAGACCATCAGGTTCAAGACCTGCAGTGGGCCACAGACCGTTTGCAACAGGACAGCAAAACATCTGAAAATCCCCAATTCTATCTGTCCTTTGTACGAAATATAAACACAACTTTATATCAAGAGTCACAAAATATTTTTAACCACTGTGGAAAGCAGCCTGTAAACTCAGAGCATTTCATTTGCTAATATTTTTTAGGTCTCCTACACAGACTTATGCATGAAACATGAACAGTTTTCATTCCAATTTGATGATCTTGTTTAGTAACCTAGAGTTAAAGCGTGATTATCGTAGACAGGACAGACTACTCGGTTCAAGGGTAATTTCACCCAGTTTGCAGAAAACCATGCACACTAAGCTGCAATGAAAGCTGAGATGTCGTGGTTTTAGGATTATCCAGTGTAACAAGGACACTGCTTCAGATGAACCAGCGCTTTAGTGATGGGGCAAGTCTGTAGTCATGGTTAGATGTGACACAGGACAAGAAACACATTTTGATGACAGACACACATCCACATCCCCCATTCCAGCCATACAGTCACGTCTGCATAGACACTACAATTGCCAGTAAACATACAATAATATTTGTAGGAAATACGACATTAACTACTTCACACAATAATTTGATGAAGTACATACAAATTTGTACTTATCAAACCGACTATGTAAGTTTTTAGTAATTAGTGTCTATTACAATCACCTAGACAGCAATGTGAGGCTGCAATAGCCAAAAATAAATGACAGGCTGATATGTTATTATGCCTGTAGCAACACAAAGAAGCTCCAGAACTCCAGGTTCAACCCAGAGACGATGAATGTGCAGGTTTTTCCTTCCAGAGTACAAAAAGACTGCATTATTTATATATTCATGCAGCTAGACGACTGTAAAAACAATTACAATAGTATAATTCAAGGTTTTTCTAGGTGTGTGGATGGCTTCGATGCCTTTTTGCAGTTATTTGACTAAAATGCATTTGCACACATTTCTGAACCTATACTATGACAATTATTTTTTTAAAATAGCTCAAAACCCATCGGTGAAGTCAAATCACATTTCCAAATTTCATGAATAATACATTTAATTATAGATCTTTCAAAAAGCTACTTCCAGAAAAAAAAAACAGTCTATTCAGGCAAACAGTGTAGTAAATTTTCTCTCAAGAGTGGCAGAGAAATCTCAGCAGTTTTTTTCTGTTTATTGAGCTTAGGTGCTGTACAGTAACATTTCGACGTTGTGTCGAAGTTTTACAATGGTATAAAAATCTTGTGATTCACAACAATAACAAACATCTTTAATAATTAACCAAAGGACTTTTATCTGATGATCCCTTTATTGCTAGCACAATTTGGTTTACATTATTTTAAAGGTAGCATTTAAGAGAAAATCATTCCGTTTTCTGAAATATGAAAATCCCTAATCTCTAGTGATTTATATACTTTTAAGACAAGAATCGTAGGGAAACACGGACATTGAAAACATAGTTTGTTGGAAGTGAGGATCTTGAAAAGAGGGATGTGTAGGAAACAGTAAACTGTTCAGGTTTCAAACCCTTTTAAAAGTATAGCTTTAATACCATTTAACAGGTAGGCAGACACACAGTACAGCTATCACTACATGACAGTCAATCCGGGAGAGCTGTGAGAATAATAATGAAATAATTTATGAAGTGCTGCGACGTGCCAGTAACCTTACTTTGTACTGCTTACCCCTGCTACCGTCAGCTTTAACATGAAGGAATTTGTTTTCACCGTCTGTGTGTGGTTTTTAAAAGCAACATCACAATAATTTCTTTGCAAGGATCCCTTCTTTTATGAGGCACAGAGATAATAAAGATTAACATCACAAACATTAATAAAGGTTTAGAGATCACTCTGTGTGTTTGGTTTGTCACTAGAATTTACAGAAATGTTAGTTTTGCTCCATCCTGGACTGCACACAAACCGAAAGAGTTAACTGATGAAGTCTCACATTTTCCACCTTTTCAGATAAAAAACTGAATAAAAGTGATCCAGAAGATAGCTGTGGCCCTCATGTGGGGGCCAGTGGTTGCAGGGGATATGTATATCTGCAGATAAAGCCTTCTGTTCTGAAACAGTATTTACCAGGCCTTTTTAGATACACATCAGCCGTGAAGCCATGGGTCCAGCCTTCATTATTCTGTGTGAATCTTCCCTCATTTAGCTTTGGATAGCATCTCCTTTATTCCACCTCCAAATACCCCTATCCACATCCCCATTCGCTGTGCACAGCTAACAAGCGAGATGTTGCCATTGATGGTGGCAAATATAGCTGGAAACAAACGTCTTTGTTCGTCTTTCTCCGAGACCCCCCCAGTCATTCTGACACACCTCGAAAGAGCAAAGGAAATCAAAGGTGCTCGACAGACGGTACAAACTTCAGGTGGGAAGATGGGAGAAGACCACCAGCCGATAGGGTGACAAGATAAAGGAGACAGACCTTTGAGGGGTTATCAAAGAGGGAGAAAACAATGAGTCATAACAATATCCAGCAGTGCTCTGTGAACACTGGACAAACACTGCGCAGATTTCACACATTTTCTGATTTTAAAGAGCTCATTCTTGAACAGACGGTTTTCCAAACATATCCTGCATAAGATAATAGATAAAAATCACTTTTAACGGTGCAAAAAAAAAAAAAAAAAAAAACTTCTCTTGTACCTTATCTAGGTGACATCTTGTGACACACTTCATCACAGCCATTTGTGTGAGGATGCAGTGAAGGTAAGAGGTGTGTGACATTCCTGTTCACTCCCCGTCTCGTGGTAGTAATTAGAGACGCACCGCCGTGTCCTCAGAGCCTGCTGCTGTCTGACCAGTTAAAAGAGCTGGAGAGAAATCCTAAAAAAATATATATATATATATATATATATATATATATGCACATGTACTGACACACTTCAAGCACAAATTTTGTCATCTGCATGCATGGTTTATATAATGGAGCAGCCACAGATGGACATGCATGTGCAGAATGTATTGCTTTTAGTCATTTTATTAATATGAAACATCTACCTAATAATGTTATGAAGCCACACATTGACTTTTTTTTTTTTTTTTTTTTTTAATGTTTGGAGCAAAAGACACCCTCTCGTTGGGAAGATGCTTCCTGTGACACTCTATTGACATATTTCCCTTGAGAACACAAGGCCCGGGAAGCATAAACATTGGCTTGCTAGGCGTGCACTTTGCGCTGATGTCGAGATGGGACCCATTCCCCTATCAGATTTCCGTCATATTTCTCCGGCTGACTAGACTAAGCACAAGTCAGAGGTATGAGCCGATAAAGGGTGTCTTTCACACAGCAACAACACGTACCAGTGTGCTTATCACCTCAGCGCCTAACATGCAATCACAAGGAGGACAGGGGGAAGATTGTTACATTTGGTGATTTGTTTTTTTGCTTTTGGGGACTGATAAAGAATGTGGAATCTGAGCAGGAAAAGCCCATCTCTGCAGGCACGACATGAGCCACTGCTGAGGCAGGCCTAGATTTGCTGCTCTATGTCTTAATGTAAATAAAAATGCTTTGTTGGGTGGCAACTGAAATAAACATAAAAAGGGTGCTACAAAAGACAGATCACAAAGAAATGTTAAAACAAAAATGGAGTCGAAATGAGATGATGCATTAAAAAAAAAAACATATATGATGATATGCAGTCGTCACTTATTGGGCGAGCCATTTAATATAAAGCATTAAAGGGCTTTTTATTTCCATAAAAATGTTCTGTGAGGTTTTAGTCTGAAAGCCAGTCATCCACTGAGGCTCAGGCTCACCTTTATTCCTTTAGCTGTAATGCCAGCAATTAAAAAAATATAAGGGAAACTTTTAAACAGCCCTTTCTCCAGCATGAAAAACACTGTGTAGCAAAATGGTAATAATATATTCATCCCTAGGTAAACATCCCTGCCATGTCCTTTATAAACAACAGCAGTGAACAAAATGAAAGTGATAATTTCTCTCCCTTTGAGAATTCTCTTCTTTAATTCTGACAGTAAACTCATGGCTGTTACGGGGTGTTAAGTAGGATTTAAAACTTGTCAGACAAGACATGTTTGAAATTGCTTTAAATAAGTGCACTGTGTTGCTGTCAACCACAGGCTTAGAGGAAAATATCCCTACAATTGAAGCACTCATCTGGGCTCAGAGAACTGTGCCACAGCAACCGCGCCAAATTCTTCCTCCTGCTCGCCGCCTCTGAAGCCCTGTGAGCCAGCACCCCCTGCTGGACGAAGCCTACTCTGCCACGGGCCCCGTCTGCACCGGCCAGACGAGGGTCCATGTGCATGCTTCACGGGAGTTTCAGCCCCAGGATCAGGATTGTAAAACGGGAATTAGTCACATCAGGTAAGGTTTGCATGGATACAGCCTTGGTAAAGTTTGTCATGTCGTTAGGCAATTACACTATGATGCCGGGTCGTATTTTTTTCAGGTCATAGCCAATGATGCAAAATGAAGCAGCACTGTTAGGAGAATAAAGTTACGCAGATGTCACAATTTGGCCAAAAATATGACTTAGGCAATTATGTGATGAGTCTAACGATACAATATGTAGATTTTGTTTCTGGCCGGATAGACATGACTACAAACTACTGGGTGTTCTGTCAGAATACACCAGACTCACAACTCCACATTAGCCTCAAGTCATTTTTATTGTAAACATTCAACTCCAACTTCTTTAAAATAGAAATTATAATGCTCTATACTACTGCATTTCTCTGATACAACCTGTGAACTGCTTATTTATATGACAAGACATTAGCCTGATCAGAGAATTTCAGTTTAATATCAAAATTAAAGACATCCTGTGATGAAAAGTACTCTGAGGTATCTCAATTTGCCATTTGTAATTGTTCTTTGAGTAAATGTGCATTACAAATGTAAAAAAAACAAATTAGACAACTATTTCCACAAATGCAAAGAGCGATTATATGATTTCAGTTTATAAAAAGTGCTCAAATTCCACCTCGAGCCTTCAAATTCCTGTGACCTGAATCTACTGCAAGATTTATCTCCGATTCTGCTGGCAAAAAAAAGGAATATGCCACAGTTTTCTAACTTAAGTCACAATATGATGACTTATGAGAGAATGTTATGAAGACTTTAGTCCAATAGTTTAGTTTTCACCCTCCCTCTGTATTCAAGTCCAGTCTGTCATTAGAAATAATACTTTTGTAGAGGGCAATAAAAAAAAGAAACATGATATTCAGGGTGTTTTATGTTCACTATTGACATGAAATATTAGAGGATACACAAAAGCAAGCATGACTTCATTCATTCAGCGTTTTTTTTGTGTATTAAGAATTGAAGATACTATTCGGACAAAAATATCTCAACTATTTTTGCAGTTTGTTTGGCTTTCAAGTCGGCTGATCAAATTACAAGCAAATTCTTCTAAATTCACAAAACTCTTATTCCTGCAAGGTATAGTTTATAAAGCGGACTATTTTTGCCAGCTGTGTTACAGTCTGCCTTTTTACACCGAGGTTGATTTCAGAAATGTACCTTTTTCCAGGGATTTACCCTTTCAGCCATATTTACCATTCAATTTTCTATAATGTGGGCATGAAAACACAACAAGCTAGCATTGGCTAGTTCACAACACGTTGAATAGGACAGGGTTCAAGCAGGTGTTCTGCATCATACAACTTTTTGTATCAACTTTGGCTGCTGGCTCTCATTTTGCCAGTATTTCTCAGTGAAAGGAGAAGGGAAGAAAGAGCGAGGTTGTGATTTGAGGGACTAAACCACTGCAGCACCTTGTCCTATGATCTGGCACACTCTCCTGCCAAGACGAGTCTTTATCATACAAAGGGATTAGATTGCCCAGTGTAAGTGCCTTCAAGTTATTAGCACCTTCTTATACAAAGTATAACAGCAAACCCAAAGACATTGATTGCAGGGAACAGTTCAAATATGATTTCCTTATAGCTATTAATATGTATGCCTTAAATAGAAGCACACCGCTAAGCAGCTTATGATATTATGAAAAGAATGTTCCCTCAGGGGTATAATATGCCAGCAGTGACAGTAAGGAGAGATTCGTATTTACCCAGATTGGCTGTACTTACGTCAAGCATTCTCAGAGCTTGTGGGAGGGAAGATGGGGCAGTGGCAACAGCTCGGTTTCGATAAGCACTTACCGTGAATAAAAGACAAGCATGAAAGTGAGGTTTAGCCTCTTTAAAGATTCCCAACCAAATGTAGAGGCAGATAGGGCAGGTGCCTTTGGTTCCGGACGTGATTAGCCGTCTGTGCAGCACTGTTCCCACAGAAATGAGACATAGCAGAGACATTGTCCAAGCTTGTCCAGGTGGGGGACCTGTCATCCCAAACCAGAGCTTAGCAGTGCAGTGCTTGGAGCGAAAGATTAGGACCCAGGAATTCTTTTTTTTTTTTTCCTTCTTCCCTCCAATGAATGCTTAATTTAAAACTGTTTTTTTTCCCCTTCCTTCTGCTTTCCTCACATCAGCTTTCATTCCATTTTACTCATCTTTACCTTCATATTATATTGATAATTTCTTCCCTGTCTCCCATGTGTCATGAGTAGACGGGGCTTTATACGCTTCTGTCATGGAGACATTTTTCAGGTACAAATGTTCTTGACTTGTAATTCCTCCTCAGCTCCTGACAGAAACCACCATGAGGCCCCGTGAAAATATTAGTCTACATACTCTTTATTCATCTTTGTTAAGGGACACAAATCATTACAATCACTGACTATACTTTTGATCCGAGCTTAGATGTTCCTGAGACAAACATAATTATAAGTAAGAACTGACTCCATAGATACTGACACGTGTAATTTAACAGAGCAGAGGTTCCCTGCACAGTTCACTGTAATATTTGATTTGCTTTGAGCTGTTAATTGCAGAATGAAGGCGCAAAAATCTACAGAATCATGGGAAAATTCTCTAAGTAACCAAAGATGGCATGCAAGTCAAAGATGCTTGAGATTACATGAATGAATATGAACCAGGGAATGTTACATGGTCTTACACATACGTAAAAGTCTTAGTAAAAGTCTTAGAATAAACGAATTATTTCACTAAAAATGTTTTAATCACCGGATTTACAGGATTAATCTGAGGTAAAATTACTGATCAATGCCTGCTGTGCAAAACACAGATTTATAGTGTTCCATACAGCTAGCCTCTTGTCTACACAAAACCAATTAGCACAATATCATATTTATGGCGTGTCTACAGTTGATTTTTGTCTTAGACATTTGCATTGAGTATATTTGAAATAATTTTAATAACAAAATATTTTCTCCTCCATGACTCCTGTGAGCAGGATGTCACTGTGTCACTAAAACCAAAGCATGGGGATGGGAAAATTGCAATAGATGTTAAAGATCCAAGAAAAAATCCAAGAAAAAGCAGGCAACTATTAGAGAAATAAACCAGCAGATCGTATCCTGAGATCTGAGTGAACTAACAAACCTCTACTGAAGACAGAAGAAAGTTTCTGTGTATTCAAGGTCATTTGGACTTTAACAAGATGAGAGTATATGAAGGAGAATTTCCAGAGAATAGAAACTGTACCTGCTCTTTTATATTTTTCTCCATGATAGAGAAAATTGCTAGTAATGTGTTACATTCTTGTGTAATACTTGGGTTTAGAGGAAACGTCCGATACAGTTTTCGATCTGATATATCTTCTTCCTAGTTTTACAAACAATAATACGCAAATGGCATTAATGATAAAGCATCAATGCAGTGGTACTGTAATCACTGTATACTGACACCTAGACAAGTGGTTTTCATGGTAGAAAGCCCCTATACTTACAAATGCATCTTTTTCTTTGCATTCGTATGTAAGTAAATACTTGCCCTCAAGTAGACATATTTGAAGAAAACGGACTCAAAATAGGTCATCCTAAAGCTCTTATTGAAGCTTCAGGAGCCAAAATGCCAGGATATGGGAATACACAGCATCAGTCTGCAGCTCTCTCTTCTCAGTCCAAACTAAAAGACTAAATACAAATATCGATGACGTGACTCCATTTCATGGCATTACAGAAAGATGTGGCCACTTTCACAAGCTTCACACAGTAGAACAGTAGAATCACACCAGGTCATACCTAATTGAATCTGATCAGTGATTGGTAATTGCAGCTGTCAATCACATATTTAACTCTATTGCACCTATGATGGGACAAAATCATGGGGTAGATTTGCTGCAGCCTGAAAACACAGGGCAGGAGTCATATATCCTCTCAAACTTATATGCTAAAAACTATCAAGAACTGCAGCTTTGAGGCCTTTTTCTGCGTCATTTATGAGTTACAGTTATAGTCCCTTAAACTGATTATTCTTATTGAAAGTAAATGATGAAAATGTATGAGTTGTTACCTATTATTAGTTTGTATTTTAGAATTTATAAAGAGCTAATAGGGTACTAATGTGTACGCTAATCACAGCTACAATGTCTTAATATGAAGTGCTATGAAAATAGAATTATAAAGAAAATGTTGCATAATTTTAATGGTAAAAGCAAGTTTTTTCAAAATATTTTACTGTAACTTACATCTGTAAAGACATACAAAATTTTGGTTTCATATAATGAGATTAAGTAAAAAAAAAATGATATGAAAAACCATAACGCAACATTTGTGCATGACATTTGATAGCAAAACTCATTTTATCAGACAGCTACACAATTAACATGGTTCACATGGTTATTGAAAGGATATTTTGGTTGGTTTGCTGCCCATTTCCAAAAATTCGCTTCCACCAGTTCCATTAACAGTAGCTTGTAGCTGATTTTTCACTTGGGCTGAAAAATATTCATCATTACAAGCATTCATTCACGCATTCATATGACAAAGTTTCCTGCCCGTTGATAGAGGCTGAACTTCCGCGCGTGTGAAACCAAGGTACAAGATCTTTCGGCAGTGTCTCTCTGGGTTTCATATCTTTGCCGCTGTAGCCGGATGCTAAGTGCTGGTGACCAAGAGTCAGAGCCCTGAGCATTCAGGCTGTGCATATTCGTAACGAATCACATCTGTCACAGTCGCAACATTCTCTGGGGTCAGATCAAGGCACATTGATATTTCATGTGGCCTATTTCTACAGTGTATGGCGCAAATTATACAAATTTACACATCATAAATGTAGTCTGTGCCTATGCTTCTTAAATTTTTCATCTCAGATATCAAAATAAATTGCACAGTGGTTGTAACTTGCATTATAAGATGCAGCTCCGCACAGAAAATACGGCAGCAGGCAGGCAACAGCGGCGTGACCCTAAATGTCCTGTTAACTACCGACACAATCACAGTTTTGAAAAGTAGCCCGTCCAGGGTCAATTCTAACTGTTAGGGCAAATAACAAAAATACAGTAATATGCGTATTGATATTGGACTAACATCTCCTGAACAAGCTCTAACAATGACCTCACCCTGACCCTAATGTTTATCGACTCAATTATCCTTCTATCTCCACATTTAGACCTTACACTTATACTACTTATTTGTCCTGTGTAAAAGATGAAAGCAGGTGAAAAGTGTAGCGAGGAAAAAATGAGGGATGGGGAGTGAGTCAAAGAGTTTCATTTAGAAGAGGAGGGCGATATTATGAGCACATTTATCCAAAATTGGAAAATAATGAAGAAAGATTAAAGCCCTCCCAGTATTTTAGATGTTCCAAATGGACAACTAGTCCTGGAGTTTACAATGGACCACAGAGAGTTCCAGACACCATTATGTGTCACAAATGAGACAGCGACAATGTGAAAGCCTCTTTGCAGGATACAGAAAAAGAAACTTGAATAAGGTCTACTTGTGCACATCCCTTTTATCCATTTTGTGTTGTGGTGACAACAAGAGATAAGCGCTCACTGTCTTAAATGAAGTAAAAAGTGTAAAGAGGCTTTTACATCACCCATTTTAGCTCTGACTCTATTCTACCTTTGCAGTAAAGTCATGCTGACCCCTCGTTCTGACTTTCCCCCTGCAATTTGTGCAACATTTCAACCTGCCAACGCAAACATGCACATAGGCCTGGCTATTCAATCTTAATGCAGCCTCTGCTTCATTTAGAAAAATAAGAAAAAAAATGCTCTATATCATGTTTTCCATTGAACTATGGTGAATGAGTCAGCTCCTGCCAACTACTGTGCAGTTTCATTCGGCAGGCTGAGCATTTGTTCACTGAACACTGAAGCTATGGCAACTATAGCCTCCATCGCCTCGACCTAAGCTGAGAAAATACAGACAACCAGGTCAAAGAATTTCTGTCACAAGTTATTGGGCACCTAAGAGTGTGGGAAATCCTATGGTGCAATATTATTCTCCGTAAATCTCAGACTGTGAATAACAAGCCAAGCAATTTAAGCAGGAAGGTCATAGCAAAGTAAAGCAGGAAAATTGCCAGGAAAAATGGGCTTTCTGAGAGAGTGAAATAGATGAGAGATGAGGGGAGATGAAAAGTTGACGGGCTACCCAGGCAGGTCTACAAAAAGTAATGAATATCCCTTGGTGTGGAGCGATTTTGAGGAACTGTCATTCTGAATGAAGTGAGATAAAAATTATATTTCGCCCAGATAAAAAAACCAACCAATACAAAAGCAGAAAGGACATATGTCTGCCTGATGCTGCCCTTAATCCAAGACAAGGCCTGACAGCCTGCACCATCAAATGTCAGAGCCACTGAAGCATCAAAACAGTATGATTACACAGCACATATGGCAAAAATAAAAACAGCCCGAATAAAAATAAACAAAAAGGGAGAGCGTATGGATAAAAAGCTGAGCAGAGGCTAATTTAAATGATATCTTAAACTCCTTTTGGAATATCTGGGTATCTCCACTGACAAAATCAGAATGTTATGAAAAACATTATGCAGTTACTATAAATGTAAAAATCAATCTATTACAAATTAGTGCTGGGTAAGGGTTTTTCCTGCGTCTCAAATGGTCCGAAATTGACCACATGGTTATCAGCTTTGAAATGTGTAATGCCGTTGTCGCCAAACATGGGGCCTATCTATGAATTTAAAGTTTTTTTCCTCCCCTCTCTCCCTTTTATCAATTCCATTTCTTTTGTGAGAGCAGAATGAATTGAGCAGCCATAGATTTTGCCTTGTGTTGTAGAAAATAACATGTCCTTCGCAAAATAATACAGTCATGCTTCTCATTCCAAAGTCTTAATGCTTTTTCCTTGAATAAATCATCCACATCTTGAATCCTTTTCATTTCACAACACAAGCCCACTATTCAAAGAGAAAAGAAAGGAGTCTGAATTACTTCAAGCTGGAGAGTTACCTTGTATAGAATGGAATTAAGGACCATTTGCCAATATTGTGGATCAACTATGCCGAGAATAAAAGCAGCATTCTTGTGTTACCTGGCTAGGGAATATAGCCACAATGGACTTCAAACAAGGACCAGCGCACAATCCACCGATTGATTTTTACTTGAGGGACCTTGGACTTTTCACAACAAACATTTTCCAGCAAAGACAAGCATAAAAGGAAGCGTTTGAATAGTCGTTGTATTACCCTCTTGCCCCTTGTCAGGAAGAATGCGGGCTGTTCATTGTACGTCAATGGATGACCTCAATCTCATTATTTTTTATTGTGGTGTCAGAAAGCAGAAAGTGGGTTTGGCAATCTGTTGTTCTGCATTATTCACAGTCTGTTTAGTGTGGTTTATAACTTTCTTTGCATATTTGAATACTTTGCACCCTTATATACCCTTGCTTTTGAGATGCACTTCACAAATAAGTCAAATCAATGATGAACACGGAATAAATAATACTGGCGCAGTCTGTAGAATGGAGAGAAATTTCAATTCAAGGTGTTTTCAACCTTTTCAGACTCTCAGGTTAGGTTTATTAAAGTTTTAGCATCTGGTTTTCTAAAAACATCATTATATTTAACGAATGAATCCAACTACATGTGGTCATCATCTTTTATCACTGTGTAATGTAATTTATTTCACCGTAATGCAGTAACTGTTCCAAACTGTTCATGACATTTGATATTTTTTTTATATTTATCTGAAACCATAAAAACACAACCAAGTCCCTCATGAGAAACCAGTCAGGCACCTGACATGGCAGCCCAGTGTTCCTAATGTGGTATGTTCCTGCATGTTCAACTACTGATAGGTTAAATGCAGTGAGTGTGTGTGTTGCATGTATAATAAACTGACAAATAAAGCTGATTCCTCTTGTATGACTTTTAAATTTTATAATGAAGGAGATGGATGGGAAACTGGTGTTTGGATACACATGTGCAGTAAAAGTGAAAATCTGCTAATATAGAGAGAAATCCCATTAATATGACTATCAAGCCAAATAAGAAAATTATTTCAACAATATTATTTTTACTTTTTAATACTATTGTCAGTTTTTACATTGAGCTCAAGTTTTCATGTTTTTTCTCATCTGTGACCAACCAGATAATGATGAGGGAGAGACCACAGAGTATTAATGATTGATAAAGAGAAGCAGGGGGATCAAAGTTAAAGTGCTACTTTGGCTTTTATATTAATTTATTCATTCATTATATTGGATATATAAGATTATAAAAAATATTCTGTTATTTGATTGGATTCAGATTTTATTAATAATCATTGCACATGTGCATGTACATTGCAACAAAATGCAAATTGGCATCCAGATATACTGTAAATGTAGGAAGTACACAATAAACAGTATAAACAATATTTACATTGTGTACAAAGGGTATAATATATGCAGATGTAAGTGCTATGGTCAAATATACAGAATGAGTGCAAAAGAAAGTGCACAAAAGTTGACAGTTCAGCTTGAGCTACAGCAAAATATCAGCTCATGAATGATTTTAATGGATGCTCCGTCCAGTGTCACTAAGAGATAACAATCATTTCTTGTTTGTTTATATGCGTTTTTATTCCTATTAGTTTTCCTCACAGCAGGTGGTTAGCTTTAGGTTAAGCATGCTACATGAGAAGACGCCTCTCCAACTAAGCTTAAGAGACAATGGTTGTGTAGATTTCACTAAGATAATGCCCTTATTGTCCCACAATGGGAAAATTTACATTTTGAAACAGCAGGGCAGAGCAGAGAAGAATTAAGTTCACTCAGCAAACAAATAGAGAAAATAAGAGAGAGAGAAAATAAACAATAACTATAAAAACCTAGAATCTAAAATCTCAGTCAATTACATACATCATGCATGGGAAGAATGGATATGAATGAATAACAATCAGAGGATAGAACGAGGAAGAATAAAGTGCAGGTTCACAGCAAACTATAACAAAGTAAGAAAGATAAACAATAAACAATGAATATAAAACCTCTAATCAGTTAGTTATACAAGCTTATCAGCCAAGTTAGCTTGATAGATGGTTTTGCTCATTTTAAAACATCCTACAAGATGTAAATAGCGGCAAATAATTAATATTTGCCAACTGAACTGGAAACATTGGCTGAAAATGATGGATCACCTAGTGTTCCTACTGTAAGTATGATCATCAGAATCACATTTATTGATTAATTACTTGAAGTTTGATGTTAAGTTACTCAGATTTTTACATTTAAGTATTCATTATTTTGCTGTGAAAGAGTTAATGCATAATGCATTTTCAGTGTCTATATTTTTGAAGGGCAGGGATGAGGATAATGTCAGTAATTAATCAGCTATTGCTCCAGACTATCATTGTTATATCTGACTTCCTCTAATTGAGACACAATAAACCAAGAAAAACAGTGATCCAAAAGTCATATAGAATAACCTTCACTAGATGCATTATATGTGTACGTTAAATGTGGGGATGTTTGCTAATTCTCTAACAGTATGAGACATATTGTTCCCGTTGGATCATACTCTGACTGTAGCTGGTTTTTTTAGAAAATTATTTTTGGGGAAGGAATTTGTTAAATTTGTATTGGATGTGGACTTTAAGGCTGGTTAGAACATGAACGTGATTACCTGAGAACATCCCTTTCTTTATAAACAGACGTGAGCCATAGTGAAGTTGAATGTACCATCATGTTGCCCAACCCTAGTATAAGCTTCTCATTTTGTCCTGGCTGGTCAGAGTTGTAGTCCTGCTCAGAATTACCCCATTTCGCATCACATTCACTTTCCTCCTTTTGCTTTGCTTTCATGCTAATTTCCTGCCTGCGTCTGGGCCATGTTGAAGAAGGCAAAGCATCCCAATCACAAAAATACTGAGATTTGCAACACTAGGACATAAATGATACAACACAACACAAAATAATCTAAAAACAAAATTTCTCTTCACATAATACATCATCACATCGCACAGCTGTGTACATGCCTAATGTTTGCACCTTGTGTTTCTTTGTCGTTGCTGTAAGCCGGCTGACTATCCCTGCTGCTCTTAAAGGTGCCCACACTCCCACCTGAGTGACACTCACTTGAGCTCTGCTCCAGTCTCTAGCCCCTCTAACAGCAAGATAAGACTCTTATCACCTCCAAGAGTGAAGATTTGGCCTCAATCCAAGAGAACCAACGGAGCAGGAAAACCACTGTCTAGACACTTAAGGTGAACTAAAAGCAACAATGCTCTGTTTGACAGGAAATACTAAAGGGCTGTCGCTGGAGCACGGCACACCGAGGAGGTTGTAGTTCAGACAATGTCATTGTGCGAAAGCGTCTCACCAAATCCCCTTTCCTGCAGTCATTTTTCATCACCATCTACCATGAACCTTCTGCGGGACAGGGAGGGTGACAGGCACGTGCTGTCCCAGAATGCAATAGGTTCCACTGGTGTTAATTGCTACGATGCACATTGTAGAGCTCAAGTGATCTGATGCGGCCGTGATAGGAGGACACATTGTCCGAGCAGGTTCACAATGATGCGTGTTCAACTTCACACACTCTGAGGTTCTTCACAGTAAAAGTCTTGCATTGGTATTCTTTTGTTATATTTCTAACGTTGTTGAGGTGCAGTTAAAGCAGAACTGACGGCGGTGGATTACACAACATCAGTAAGTTTCAATAGTCAGATTTTCAGAGGTTTACCTTGAAGTTTCAGAATGTAGTTACACCTGCACACATCTAACATCACTGTAAGACTGACTTCTAAGTCACATTAATGCCGTTGATGTTGATGAGAAAACATATTCAAACTGTAGGAATTGTGGGCGTTAACAATAACAAACACCAAAATGCTGTCCTATCTTGTCTGTACATCGGCTTTTTGCGGTGAGGTTTGTCTTAAAAACAAGGCTGAGTAATGACAGATATCTGCAGATGCTGGTTGGAGCATGCAGGGACACGAGGCTATCCGGGCTGTCTGACACCTCCTGTTTATGTACAGACCCACCTAGAGCGCCTGCACACTTTGGTAAAATGGGAGACGGTAAATGAGTCATTAAACTACGACTACATTTAAAGGTTAACTCTGGAAAATGTTTGCTCTACTACTTAATATAAATTATAATTAAAAAAAAGTGCCAGAAAAGAAAGGTCTACAATGAAAAATGCTTCTAGAATGAAACAAGAGAAATATTACAAAACTTAGGTCTCTAATTAAATAAAAGTGAAATTCTATATGAATTAACAAGAGAACAGGTATTAACTCTGAAGGAATGTTTGTTACTGAGCTCTTCTTCAAAACACTGACACACAAGTTATAGGTTTATGTGCGTTTATTTATTATATAAATGTACATAAACCTATAATACTTCATGTACTTCAACACTTTTGTCATTTGCTTTCCAATTTATTTTATCAAAGTACATAACAGTACATTTTATTTTATCTGAAGCAGATATTTTCAAAAAAATAAAATAAAATAAAGTAAACCAGTGGTAGTTGTATGATCTATGAAATGTGCTAAAATGCTTAAAAATGATGACGACTGTCTCTAAAGTTCAAAAATATTATCAAATAAATCAATCTCAAAGTGATGTTTAGTCCACAAGCCAAGGGTATTAGGATTATTGGGGGGAAAAAAGAGGAAATAAACCAGGAAATGTTCCAAATAAAGAGATAGGATCAGAAAATACTGAAAATATAACCCCCAAAAAATACTCAAACTAATTAATCAATGATCAGAATGGCAGCCATTAACTGCCATTCTAATAACTAATCAACTAAAATCATTAGCTAATTATTGCAGCAAAGCTGTAGTAAAAAGGTTTCAATACATCTACCATATTCTTTCAGATGAAAAATCATCTTCCATGAAAAAAGCAGCTTTAAAAAATGTCACTATTCAATATTAAATATTGGATGAACCCTGCAGACACACACAAACTGTACATATATTTACAGTGCTGCAGATTATGTATTTAGAAGGGTGCTTAGGTTAGTTTAGTGTCTTCTTTTAAAACTCTTATATTCTCTCAAATGATCTTCTCTCGACTGTTGGTATTTTGTATCATATTTTATTCACTATTTTACACTGTTTTTATCTCATCTTGATTCCTTATAACAACGATATCAAAAATAACAAACACTTTTGCTGTAAACTATCCTCATGTCTGGATTTGTCTCGTCTCAGTCTCTGTTTTTAAGACTCGTCTGTGAATTTTGGGATTGTAACTTGGTGGTGAGCGGTCCTTTTGTTTACACTGGGTTAAAGCAGAGGGTGCATTTCCTGCCCACATGTGACCCCTACTGGTCACTGTGACGGGGTTGCACCATTAACGCCTCCTTTCTGCTTCCCCTCTGCTCCTCATTTAAACTGGAGAAGTGCTGACACAGTCACAGAAATACTTGGTGTTTGGACTTCCCATTCTCTCGCTAAAATCTGACGATATGGTACTGATGTCCTGTCAAATGGATTCAAGAATGCGCTGAAATGTGGTGGCTGATTTTTTTTAACTTGACCGAGGCAAACCCAATGCAGGACAAATCAGAAGGCAAATTGGATGCTTTTTTTTTTTTATGGAAGTCTTAAAGTTCAGCAAAATTTCATATAACCAAGCCTATTCTGTGCGGGGGGGTATAAGGGAACAGTGTATTCACTCGCATGTAAATGTGTTGCCTCTCATCATTTGATTGAACCCTGCCAGTCTCGATCACAGGGGATTCCACAGTATGCCTGCGCCATTTACTGCCTGGGCCCTAAAATCCAAATTGACCTAGACAGACACACAGAGGGGCTCTATATTTAGCAAATAAAATAAGAAAATTAGACATTTAGTTTCCTTTGTGTGTGCACAGTGTGTGTGTCAGCTGTAGAAAAGGTTAAGATAAATGCCACAGACGTAACATAGAAAAAATTAAATACATGGAATATTAAAAATCACTATTTCTACTGTATTCCGCTGTAATAAAAGTAATGCTAGCACTTGTGTACCTAAAATATTTTCTTTAGTGTCAAATAATGAAGAGCCTCAATAAAATCATACTGTCATAGCTGTACAGCTCAGGTACTGGAAATATTAGCAGTGCAAATGTTAAAAATCACCAACGTTAAACTAAAAGTACATCCAACACAATGATTATTTAAGTAGACAGTGATCATTTTGTTTAATCGTGATAATTGTCTCCAGCTCGATGAAACAACTTTCCACCGCTCTTTTTAATGACGTCACCTCATTGCGCTGTGGTTCAACACTGGGACTAAACCTCCTTTCACATGGTGATAAACTACACCAAAGTCAACATATTAAATGTTTCTTACAAGAATCTTCTCCCCAGCGAAGAGTGCAACTAACTGTGGGTACAGTTCCACAGTGCTTTGTTTATTTTAATTAAGTTACTATTGTGTTCGTCATGTTCAGAATTACACTGTTAAAAATAAAGTTGGAATAAAATATTTTTATATTGTCTCATCAAATGATTGTGACAATGCTATTTATTTTTCAAAGACAAAGTGTAACTGGGACTCCACATTCCACAAGGTCAAAGGTGATTACTGACATGTATAAATAGGAATAAAAAGTGGAATGAGAACAAAATTATTCCAACTTTATTTGCAGCAGCGAATTATCAAAAACTATTATTTATGTAATGTCTGCTCTTTGCAATACAAAGACTAAAAGCCAAACAACGAAAATGTGATTTTTATTACTACGTTCTGATGTTCGAATAGAATAGAAAAGAATAGAATAGGGTTTATTGTCATTGAAAAACATGTAGTACAGTGCCACGAGATTTTGTTTCCAGCAAGTAAAATATCCAATATAAAAACAGTTACACAACAATATACATATCTTAATAGAGGGGACTATGGGTAAAAAATGTAGAGTATGAACAGAGATATGAATAATAAATATAAGAATATAGATGTATATGTGCATTATTAAACTAATAGTTGGCTCTAAAAGTGTCATAAAAAGGACTTAAAGACAGTTAAATTGTTAAATGTATCTAATTGTATGACTGAATTACTCATCAATTGAAAAGGGATTATTGTGAATAGACAGAAAAAAAATATGGAAGAAAAAACTTCCACAATTAACATTGAGCCAAAATGATGTGTGCTTTACCCAAATACAGCTGTGTTATAAACATTAACCTTCAACATATGCATCAAATAGGCAGATTTTCATTTTAGGATTCAATAAAAAAATTACAATTTGTCTATTTCTGCTTTCATTGACTTTCATTTTCTAAGTTTTCTAACATGTATGAGGAGAGTTGAACATCCCAGAGCTGATGTTGAGTTTCCAGGCCGATCCTGACTGAGAAAATATCCAACTCAAGTCTATCAGTGCCATCTAGTGGTGGGGGGAAATCTAATACTCTGAAATGGACAATTTATGTGACAATTAGAATAACGACAGTATTTAAAGTATTACTGTAATTAAAGTAAACTAAGGAATTGTTATGGATAATGCACCTGTACTAAGTTTGGAAAGTCATTTTACTGAATGATCTGAATGCAAAGGAGAGAATTCAGGCAGTTTTAATCACTGTGCAACAAACTATAGAAACTATTCCCACTGGGGTTAATTGGATTTATTGTCTGTCAGGTACTGGCCTAAAATAAAATTAAGTACATGTATAAAAGTAATTCATGGCAGAAGAGACAAACAGTAAAGTGCAAAAAAAAAAAAAATTAATTAACAGTGACTAAATACTTTCTGAAGCAACATTCCCATAATTATACCAATGGTTTTCTTTTCGTGTGGTATTCATGATTTCCTACTGTAAATGTACTTTGTATTCTTTGGAAATAAACCAAACTGAGCAGCTTTGTAGATTGATAAAGTATGCCTGCAATCATGTAAACACAAGAAACTTTACAACCCAAATCAACACCTAAATAGAGAGACACTGTAATCAATCAAAAGGTGAACAGGTTCATATGAGAAGGTTTAATGGTGTAATACAAAATAAATGTATGTTATTTTGTTTCGAATTTAATGCATATATTTCAGTAAGGACGATACTATTCTTATAATACTAAAATTGTGTTATAACACTAGCTGCAAGAAGCTGACTTTTTTACCCACTAATTTGCACCCACACATGTTAATCTCATGGAACATGTGCACGATGTCGAGTTTGCTGTTGGACCGCGAGAAAAAGAAGACAGAAAGTGAGACAGATAACGGGCCACTTGGCTGTTTTAAGTCACAAGATGCAAAAGTAGATGGCAGCAGAGGCAGGTAATAAGATGACAAATGCCCAGAGACACAAATCCACCACTCAAATGTTTCTTTCATTTTCAAAATCAAAACTGTCTTTCCTTCCAGGCAACCTCAATGGGCAAAGAGATACCTGGGGCCACCTGGATCCCACTCCAAAGAGTTAGCCAAGACAATTTCCCTCAAATCACCTGCTATCTTAATCTGACAGCCAGACTCGATTACAAGGCGTAAAAATTGCTTTTCTCGCCACCAGCAGTCGTTGAGAAATTATCTTAATTGTGTCATGATTATGCCTCAAAGCTCTGGTGAGAGCTTTACGTTGCTCCTTTCAAATACACAGGAGATCTTCATGAGTGTCGGTAGTGTGGCTCTATCAGCCTCCGAGAGCAGAGACAGGATAAGGACAAATAAATGTATCTACGCTCTTTTCCGTACAGTATTTCACAAATATGCACACATATATAACCCCAAAAAGGAGAGGCATTCGAAAACTTCTAATATTTAAGGGAATGAAGCAATAAATAGTTGATGATGGCACTTTGATTCTGTTAAGTATGTGTAGTTGTTTTCCTGATTAACTCATTAGAAGAAGAATCTTAATTTGTTAGTATAGTACACATGAAACAGTGAAATGTAGACATGTAAGAACACAGCACACACTGCAGACTAGGAGCAGTGGGGTGCAACGTTAGGCACTTGGGGAGCAAAGTGCCTTGCTCAAGGGCACATCAGCCGAGAATTTCTCTGCTGGTCTGGAGAGTTGAACCGACCATCCTTTTGTCACCACCCGCTTCTTCAACCTTCTACACCATTATTAGTTGAATTAAATGTACAAATGTGGGAGAAATAACCATTGTAACCTCCCTCATCTGAAGTCAACTTCTTCATATTGGTTGAATTAGCAACTGAAAGCAATGCAAATGCAGTCTAAAATGTATACATTTATATGGCAAAACCACCAAGTGTTTGGTATTTAGGCTTGGAAAAGACATCAGTGTTTAAAAAAGTTAAAGACCTAAACTTATTTCTGTGGTGACTTCCATCCAAATGAACTTTTGTCTACATGTGCCCTTTACTAAGTAATTTGTCACCATTTACTATAATATTATCCTCTGTATTTTGCATTTTTTTCAGTAAAACTCAGGTGTTTTCCTATATTTAATTCATTGATCATGTAGATGTTCATAAAAGCTCAGAGCAAAGTCAAACGTCACTTTATCAAAAACATAGAAAACTGAAGAACAGTTGCATTTTCAGCAAACATATCACTAACTCAACATAAAATCAAGTGTCTACAACCACTGTCATTTTGTTTTATTGGTGAATCACTGTTGCAGAAGATGGCCATTTCACTGGGAGCCTCTGAGCATCCAAATGGGTCATATCCGATGACCATGACAAACTGAGAAACTGCAAATTACCTAAATTGTTTATATATATTGATAGGATTAGTGGTCCAACAGTTATTTCATATTTTATATGAGTATATGTTTTTGGTGGCTGCTTAGGTCTATGAGGGTTAAAAAAAAAAGATCAAATATAACTTCCAGTTGAAATTTTACCCCTTGTCAATCAGGTGTTTGCATCTTGAAAACTTTAATCTGCCTGTCATCTTTGTTACCACTGTGTTTTGCAACAATGTTTAAGAGTAATGCCACCAAAACACATAACATTTAATCAGCGAAATTTGATGTCATGCAAATTGCGCAGACACTTTACTGTGTGATTCTCAAACTTAGGACATAAAAAGATAAGTAGAAGCTTTACCTACCCCTGATTTAGGAAACACCAGAAAATTAAAACCAAACAAGTCTTCTGTTTTTTGGGGTTTTTTTTAAAGGTCATCTATTATTTTGTGTATCAGCCACAAAAACCTCATTCTCTCATACAGATGCAACGTTAAATATTCAATCAACATCACTGCATGTCTCAAATGCATGACTTACACCTATGAATTGTACGTATTAGGCTATTGCAGACTATTTCAAAACCATCACTTTCTTTACAGGCCATAAATAACCACGAAACAACAGGGGACTTAAAACTGGGGAAAAAAAAGAACGTACTCACAGGCTGCAGGCCCTGTCTCTGCATTCAATATACCATACCAGTACAAACATGCTACGGCCTCATCAAAAGCAAGTAGGGAAACAAAAGTTAAGGAGTATCAAGTTAGAAAATGTATGTGACTTACATTAATAGAGTAAATCTGCATCTTTTCTTCAAGTATCAAAGTCGCTGCACTTCTCCCTGACCTCAAAACACAACAGAAAACACACAATTTAATTTAGATTTGCATGAATTATTAAAAACATTAAATCAGTACCTGATGTGTTTGTTCTGTTTATGTCTGAAAAAGTAAAAAAGTAAACTCAAATCCTCTCCTTCGTACCTGTTTTTTCACAATTAAGTGGATCCGTGACACGAAAAACAGTTTCCACTTCCAAGTGGGACGGGTGTAATACCGTCTATGGCCACACAGGCTGGAAGGGTCGCTGTTTCACCTATTTAGCCACATGAACATGGAGGAGGAGAAATTAGTGAAAATGACTGAACTATAGAACTGAGCTGCAGTTTGGATATGATATCTTTGGATATAATCTGCTTTATAAATAAAACGTGTTGGATGTCTTACATAGTATGAAAGAATTGGAAAACAAATGACAAAAGTGCTTACTGGTCCAAATATTTGTCTAAGACATGGTAAAGTGCTACTACTGATACTATATGGACAAAAGTAATGGGCCATCACATAGAACTTCCTATTCCTGTTGATTTTATATATTACCATAGTAAAAATGTCCATGTCAGTTGCTGTCAATAATTGTGCTAAATATTAAATCAATATTTATTTTAACCTTGAATGCTGATTTTTCCCCACCAGAGCTCTACCTCTTTCCAAATATTTTGGGGATAAAAAAAAAAAAAAAAAAAAAAAAAAAAAAAAAAAAATAGTGCACAGTAAAAAATTAATTAATTAATTTAAAAAACTGAAGCATTTTGTAAGTCTAGATAACAATGTAAACAAAATAAAACAGTTTACTGTAATTATTTGACCTCAGTATAATATTGTATTACAACATCGTTCATTTTCATTTTACTGAATTCAGTGTGTCTCAAAATTGTCATTATATTGTATATACATCGGTTTAGGTGTATTCATAAATAGATTTAAGAATCACTTATACTAAAAGGAATGTTTTCATAAGAAACACATTAGGAGTTTAAGGCATTAGGAACTTTGTAGAGCTGCAACCATTACAGTGTGCCTGGAACATATTCAGTGCTAAACTGTAACTTTTTCGTGTATTACAGCCTTACTCCAAAATAAATAAATAAATAAATTCATTTTTTAACTCAAAAATTCTACACGCAATACCTGATAACGACAAAGTGAAAAAACTTTGTATAAAACTTTTGCAAATGTATTAATTTTTTTTTTTTTTTTAAACGTAACTTGTACATACGTATTCACAGGGTTTGATCAGTACTTTGTTGACAGCCTCATGTCTGTTTAGGTATGATGATACAAGCTTGGAACACCTATTTTTGGGCAGTTTCTCCCATTCGTCTTTGCAGAACTTCTCCATCAGGTTGGCTGGGAAGTGTGGGTGCAGCTATTTTCAGACTCTGCAGATGTGTTCAGTGTGGTTCCAGTCTGGGCTGTGGATGGGCCACTCAAGGACATTCACACAGTCGTCCCAAAGACACTGCTTTGGTTTCTTGGCGGTGTGTTTGTAGTCGTTGTCCTGCTGAAAGATTAATCTTTGGCCCAGAGCGCTCTGAAGCAGGTTATCATCAAGGATGTCTCTGCGTGCTGCTGCATTCATTTGTCCCTCGACCTTGACACGTCTCACAGTTTCTGCTGCAGAAAAACATCCCCACAGCCTGATGCTACCTCCACCACGCTTCACTGTAGGGATGGGGTCGGGCAGGTGATGACCGCTGTGTGGTTTCTTCTAGACATGACGCTTGGTGTTCATTCTAAAGAGTTCAATCTTTGTTTCATCAAATCAGAGAATTGATGGTCTGATGATGGAGGCCTCTGTTCTCATTGGGACCTTCAATGTTGCAGAAGTTTGTCTGTACCTTCCCCAGAACTGAGCCTCGATACAATCCTGTCTCTGAGGTCTACAGTGCATCCCTTAGACTTGATGACTTGGTTTGTGCAAAGTCAACCATCGACAGGTGTGTGCCTTTCCAGATCATGTCCAATCAGCTGAATTTACCACAGGTGGAAACATCTGAAGCATGATGAATGGAAACAGGATCCAGCTGAGCTCAGTTTTGAGTGTCAACACTGTGAATGCTTACATACATGTTATATTTGTTTTTATTTTCTAATAAATTTGCAAAAGTTCCAAACAAATCTTTTACTTTGTCATTATGAGGTAGTGTGTGTATGAGTTTGGGGTAAAAAAAATAAATTTATTTATTTTGGAATAAGGCTGGAACATAAGAAAATGAGAAAAGTGTAGCATTGAACACTTTCCAGATGCACTGTATGTGATCAGTTTGAATACTTAGCAACTAAGAGCTGGGAAATATTTATCAGTTAATGTTTGAGTGATTTCAGGTGCCTTCCGTTTTTATAATTTGTATTTTTCTGGTTTCATTACTCTTCCTTGACAATAATCCAAATTCCCTTGGCTTGTGGACCAAACATTACTGAGATTTGACTTTGAGACACTAGTCAAACCAAAATATCAACATTTGCATAATGTAAATTGGATGGGATGAACTTCAACAACTACTGTTCAGTAGCTTATTTCTATTATTTCTTACATTTCTGCACTGTGGACAGAGGTAAATGAGTAACTCACACAGGGATACACAACAAGGTTTTCAATTTTTATTGACTTTTTGGACAATTTCTTTTCCAGTGTCATCCATAACCGTTCACTTCAATGGTATTTGCATAATCTTTCATTCAATACTAGGAGGATATAAACCAAGGTAGGCTGATGCTAGATGTGGAATCAGCAGCTAACAAGCTAAAACTGTACTCTTGAAGCAAAATTAAACTAATTACAGTAACTGGGGGGAGGAATGTTCCGAGAACTTTCGAAGGAACAATAAACAAACCTTTCCAGTTGACCGTTAATGCACCTTGACATCATCACTACTTGGTTTGTATCTTTCTAGTTGTAAGGCTGATAAAAAAAAGGGCCATTGCTATTTAACAGAACGATCTGCATAGCAACTGGAAGACAAAGGGACTGGACACTGACCCAATACAGAAGATGAGTAACACAGGACATCATCACTAGACACATAGTTGGCACAAGATGGTTTGCTATTTTGCTCACAAACAGTCATTTAGGTTTTTTTTTTTTATTATTTAGAGTGATTCACTTTTGTCAAAAAGTTTCATCCAACAGTTAGTGTGAGGTCTGATGCGTTGGAGCTCTAGGCCTAGTGTTGTAAGGAGTTTAGTTCTGGCATGTTCTCCAAGCATCTGGCAGTTTGAATGGGTGCCATTCTGCAGTGGCTGAAACCACTCCCCCCTCCTGTAGTTTACCAATTCATAAGGCTAAAGGTACGTGCCACTAGTTGACCATATTCACAGAAGCACAGTTACAAGCAAATGGAAAAGTTGTGACAGAGGACAACCACTACAGTGTGCTTGAGGGCTAACGACAGAATTCACGCAGCTACATGAGTAAAGCAGGAGGGGGGTGGGTTACTGAAACAGCTGGACCCCGTGTTGGTCAGGCATCGCGTCTGAACACATCACCAGCAGTAATTCAATCCCTTAACCCCACCCTGCGAAGGCAACTAAGATAAGGGCAGCTCAAATAAACTGATGTCTGGCCACCACTGAATTTGGTATAACAGTTCAAACCACAATGAAATGTCGGTTCTAATCACCATTTAAAGGTCAGTCCTTCTCAGACTGCACGGACCGCAACGTCTGTCACTTTTTCTTTTCTTTTTTTTTTTTTTTTTAAGCATAAGACCGTTTTATTTGATGCAGATACAAAGCTCACAAGTCAATTACAGTATCTGAGAGCACTTTTAGACTGATGAATCTGCAAGAGTAGACCAGAATAAGTAGACAGAGGGATGACACTTTCAGAACTGAAGACTTTTAGGGTCAGCGGTCAGTCCAGGTCAAAAGAGGAGGGGACGATGAAGGGGAAGATTGTGTCTGGTTTAGTTCAGGCCTGACTGTAGCAGCACATCTTAGAAGCGCTTGGGTCCCCAAGGAGAGGCCTTGGTTGGCACTGGAGCTCCAAAGCTGGGGAAATCTTCAGAGCTGCTCATGTCAGGAGCCTAAAAAAGGTAAAATATATATATATGATTTAGAAAGGTAGGTGTGACCAATTCTAGTCTGAAGCAGTGTCAGACTTGTGTGAAAATACTTGACCTTCTCAGTGGCAGTGGTCCAGGGAGCCTCCCTCACCACAAAGCCTTTTGATGGGCCACGTTGTTCATCCATGGCAGCAGCGCTACTCCCAGAGGGCCTCATGTAAGCCATCTTTGCCTCATTCTCCACAACATCTGCCATCTGAAAAAGCAGCAAAAGAGTCCATCAGTGCTCGTTTAGAAAGCTGATGTTTCAGTTGCTGAAGGGTAAGTGGTCACAGTGAGGTAGATATGAACAAACCTAAAAACAGAACAAGACTGAACCACCATTTGTATGAGAAGTCATTCCATTTACATCTATATATACTGCAACCTGGAGCTCAGTATTCGATACTTTTACAACTTTATTTACTTCTTTATAATTCCTTTAGTTTAATGTGGAAACAGGTAATAAATATTGTTGAAACATTACTAAACTGTACCATCTTCATTTGATTTTATCCAAAAGTAGAACTGCACAGTCTACGCCATCAATATTACCAGTACTGAAAGAAAAATGATGTGTCCTGCAGATTTCCTTCCTAACATGAAGGCCTAGTTTAGCATATAGAGAAAAGCTTACATATTCCTCTTCCAGGTTGAGGAGGTGGTCGATGGCTTCATCCACAAGTTCAGGGCGACCTGTGACTGTCACAAGGTTTGGGTCTGCAGCTCCACTCTGGGGAAACCTGAGATCAACCTACACACGACAGACATCCAGCCATGTTAAGACACTTCAAAATACCACACAAAAAGAGACTCAGCTGCTCCCTCAGACCCCCCCTCCCCCCACTACCACCACCTTAAGGCACCGTCTCAACCTGTCACACAGAGCCGGGTCGTCATGGTCTAACCTTGCTTTTCACCTTGAACAGCTCTAGACTTGTAGAAAGAAGCCTGTTGCTAAGCTTGTTTGTGTGTGGCTGTTGGAGTACAGATTTGATGGGATTAGAAATGTGCCAATCCGCCTCCCCCAAAGCGGCCCACCGCTGCCAACAGCACACCGGCCAAGTGGCCGAGCACAGCTGCACCATTATCATCGTTGTCATCACACAGTGGCACAGTGTGAGAAAGTATCTATATGACTGGATGGGACTGATACTTTTACCTACACAGAAACAATATGATCCCATTTATCTTAATATTTATCAATAATCTGGAGTTTTGTAATAATCTCAAGAGACAATTTTGTCATCGCAGCAACAACTTCAAGATGTCCAAATAAAAAAAAATAGATATATTTTAACTTTAATTAGAAGGAAGGGCCCTTTGTGACCCTTATTTTGTTGCTTTGGTTTAAACTTGTTCATATTTACAACTTCAATCTAATTATATTAATATACTTCATAATACTAATATTAATGCTCAGCCTGTAAATCAGTGCTGCTGTTAAAGGTTATTCTGCTTGTGATATTTTTGAACATATTAACATTTATGTTTGCAAATCCACTTGAAGTATTTTGTATGTATGGTTTTATACAAAATATGTAATTCCATGTTTAACTGAAAATTTGCATAAAGAACCTAAACAAAATAATCTTGAGTAATTCAATATGCATTAAGAAATAGGCCCTTCCTTGTGATTGTTTTTTATTTATTCCTTAATTGTTTACATTTTATGCTTGCTTGTACAGTATATGAGAACTTAGATGGTGATATGAGATGTTGGTTATTTCTCACAGTCCTTCTTGGGCGCCATGAACTGACCATAACATTTGTGATGACAAATTAAAAGTTAAAAATTAAAAATATTAAAAACAAATACAAGCTTCGCCTCCTCACCTTAAACTCATCCATGATCTTGCGGATGCCCTTGCCACGGGCTCCGATGATGCGGGCATGGACCCTGCTGTCCAGGGTGATGTCCTCTGAAATCATCTCCTCCAACTCGTCAACAATAGCCTGAATGGCATCACGTGCAGCTATGGCTTTGTGCTCATACCCTGTAATAGTAATCTGATCCTGTGGAGAGAAAGAACACAACACAGAACACAGACAAACTGTGTGAAACTTTTAATTCCTGAATTTAAAAGCCAAAGTAATGCAAACACTGCATCTTTATTAAAAATCAAATGCAGCAGAATAATGTGGATTCTGCAGGTTAAATAGGATACCTGGTTTTCATCATTCTTCTCTGGGAACTGGATGTTAACATCGTGCTCAGTGCGGATGTTTGTAATAATGGCTCCTTTGCGGCCAATGATTTTGGGGTGATACTTGGGGTCCACAGTGATGGTCAGCTTGAAGCTCCTGAGTGCCTGCAGATAAGGAAACCATACTCTGGGTTAATTCTCCTAAAGGTTTGACGCCTGGGTGTTTAGTCTATTGCTGGAAATCTCAAAAAAAAAAAAAGAGGTTAAAAATTAAGCTCTCGTCCTTTGGTACCATCACTGGGCAACCTTTAAGTTCATGTCAAAGGTAAAATCATCAAAAGTGCATTACGATCATAAAAGATCACAAAGAGTTCAGCTAAAGTGATTCTCCTCAGTAGTAATCAGATACACGTTCTAACTCAATACAGAAAAGTATTGAAAGGACTCTTTGAACATATTCATATAGTACTAACCCGATCCTCCTGCTCAGCCTGCAGCTCTTTGACGCGCTCCAAGAGACCCTCTTTGGCGCGCTCAAGGTGACTGGCCAGGCCGGTGATGGAGATTTTATCAGACTGCTGCTCAGGTGCAGGCACTTGAATATTAACCTGAGGAAAAACACACAGGTCACTCTGGATTTGAAGCGAAGGACTTCTTTATTCCTATTCCAACACAGAGTCTGCAAAAAACAAACCTCAAATTCATCCATCATCTTGCGAATTCCACTTCCTTTTTGTCCAATGATGTATCGATGAAGCTCAAAAGGCACTTCCACCTCAATAGTGACAGGAACCAAGGCCTAAAGAACCAGACAGTTTAGTGAAAAAGCAAGTACAAAATATGGAGCTACAGCAAACATGTGCTAAATTCTCACCTTCAGTGCTTCCACAGCAGCCTCACACCGCTCTTTGCGGCCAGAAAGGACAATCACATCACACTTTTTAGGTGTATTTGGATCAACAGGTTCCTTCACTTCTCCATTGGCCTCTCCATTCTCCTGAACTGGAGCCTCTGCAGGAGAAGCTGCTGAAATGAGATGACCAGAGTTTGTTGGGAAAAAAAATGTTATTGATCCAGTCCAAAAATGTGACCTTCAAACTGCAATTCTCCAAGCAAGTAGGACATTTGGTTCTGTTTTACAATATTAGATCCAAAAACTCAATGTGGTTTGGGTCATTATTTCAGTTTGTTCAAACTTTACAAAATTTTGCTTGTCAAAGGTCTCAGACTTTGTACAATGTTTTCATTGTCCCACTCATTAAGCTTCCTCCATGTTTTGCATTTCCTGCAAACACTGGCTTGACACTCTTCTATTCTTATGGAATTGCATCCTTTTCTCTACATACAAACAAAATGTTTAGTAACGGTAATGTGAGAATTTGCACTTTTTGTTATGAATGTATAGTTTCTCTATATTAAATTTGGCTGTTAAAAGAATCGGTCGTCCAAATGACTGCCTTTACCTTGAGGGTCCTCACGTTCTGGGAACTTAATCTGTACGTTGTGGTCTCTAGTGATCTGCTGGATTCGTGATCCTTTGGGACCCATGATTGATCGGTGGAACTTCTGAGGTATCACGCATTCCATGGTCACTTGAGCTTCCTTGAAAATATAACAAATTTAATCAGTGACATCACAGACTGAAGAGGTTAAAAGCACAAAAAAATGTAAACAAAACACAAAAGAAGTCAATTTCAAGAAAAGAAATCAATGTCCACTAACCAAGTCCTCAACAATCTCCAGCATGCGCTTTTTGGCTGCCTCCACACATTCTTTGGCTCCTTTAAGAGTGACCTTTTCACTTTGAGATCCCGTGCGAGGGAAGCTCACCATTACGCCACCGTACTCATCAGCAAGGTCCCTGAGGACTTGACCGCGGCGTGCCACAAAGTAGCGATGATGCTTTGGATCGACACTCATCGTGTCCTCAACAACATTGTCCTGTAACCAAAGAGCAAATTAATTTTATACTCCAGCATTGTATGAAAAACAAAACCCTGGCTCGCCGTGTCCTGCCGTGTCCACAACTCATTTGGAACCTTACCAAACTCTTGATGAGCTCCTCCAGCTCCTTCTGGGCCTCCCGCACGGCTTCTTCAGTGCCAACCACAGTGATTAGTTCTTGGTCTTTGTCCTCTGCAGTGGGGAAGATTATCCTGGCCCCGGTGCTGTCACGAACCTTGCGGATGTTTCCGCCACCTTTTCCAATGAGGAACTTGTGGTATTCTGGCTTTGCACGCAGCTCGGCAGTGTGACTCTTCGTTTGCTGAAAGAGAGGATGAATGAAACTCATGATGCAAATCAATTTAAAACATCTGAAAAAAATTCTGCTGTGCTTAAATAAAACTGACAATCCCCCCTATTGAGTTTTACAAGCCATGTGAGATTGAGAACTGCTTCACACCTAACTCTTTCCAGTTCAATCTGAATCAAAATGGCAGATGGGATACCTCAGACCAGTCAGGATAAATCTGAACCTTTGATCTAAACTGGGCCCACCTCATTTCATCAGATAAACTGAATCACAGTTCATAACAAGACATCTAGTTTGGTGGTACAGCCTTTCAGACTGATAACAGATTATGGTTTGTCAGTAGAGGGAGATGCAGACCACAACAGCGGTGAGTCTGTGATGCAAAGTTCCTTAGCACAATATTTCCATGTAAGACAGAGACTAACTGGAGCAAAGCTCTACAATGCAATAAAAACATGAACTTTGGATAGTACTTTCAATGTGAAAAGGCCCTGAATGAATTGTACTAAGACTCAAGTGAGAAAACTACAAGACAAGCTTCAGCCTCGCATTCTGAGGCTGACTTTTCCCATGCTTTCTTTGTTCTCCTGTCAGTCACTGAAAGGGAGTTCTCAGTGTGAGGTAATGTATGTCAAATGAGGAAACAGAAGCAGCCCTTTGCTTTCCAGCTCTTCCCTGTTCCCCATCCCTCCAATGGCTGCCAGTTCAGTAAGGTCAACATAAGTTCAGCTCTGTATTAGAGCAATTCCTACAAACCTTCTCCTCTGCCAAGGCAAGCAGTTGCTGCTTGGCCTTCTCCACCTCCTCCACGGGGCCTCGGATGGTGACCTTATCAATCCCTGAGCCTTCAGTAGGGAAGTGGATGTGCACACCGCCACACTCCTCCATGATTGAGCGGACCAAGCGGCCCTTGGACCCAATCAGTGAGTTGTGCAACTTGGAGGGAATGGATACCTCGATCTCTGTGATGTTTGCCTGGACAGAGCAAGACACATTAAACATACACAATACATTTAGACCAGTCTGTTAAAGCACTAGCTCCTATGTGTTTAGCCCCTACCAGCTCCTTCTGAATGGCCAAGATGCGATTCCGAGCAGCTTCACAGTTTGCCTTCTTCCCAGTAATGACAATCATCTCCGAGTTGCTGTTCTCAGCAGGCAGGTCAATTTTAGTGTTTGTTTCCTCTCGAATCTAGAGGGAAAGTAAACACATCGTCAAAGACAGACTTGGCGCAATTAACCGCTGAATTAAACAATATGAATATATTGTACCTTCTTGATGTTTGAGCCTCCTTTTCCAATTATGTTTCTGTGAAACTGCTTGAAGATGGGAACTGAGACAGAAAAGCTGTTCTCCACCTGATCAAAATAAATAAATAAACATTTATGGTTAACCACCAGGCTTTCATTTTACTCTTACAATAAAAGACATACTTTTTGTAATAATACTCGGCTACACTAAGATTTAAGCAGGAGAAAAAATATTAAATTGATAAAGATTTACCATTTCAGCCACTATCTTCTGCATAAACTTTGAGCATTTTTCCACCTCAGTTCTTGGGCCCCTAAGTTGAACGATGTCACTTTTTTGGGCGGGGTCAGGGAAGTTAATGATGACCTGAGAGAAAAAAATAAGAGTGAATCAAATTGAAGAGACTCAGAACAGAGAAAAACAACGAGTCCCATTTGCTCTTCAACTCACTTCTGGGAATTTGTCGCGCACTTCTTTTATTTTCTCCCCTTTTTGGCCAATGATGGCTCTGTGAAAACGCTGTTCAATGATCAGGTCCTTTGTACGCTCGTTCTCCTGTGACAGACAGTGCAGTACAATTAGTAATAGCACACTGAGGTCTAATTTACAGGATTTTGTCTGTGCTGTGAACCTAAGTTTATACTAACCATGCGTGACGCAAGCTCAAGCAGCTCCTTCTTGGCTTCCTGGACACCCTGGGGATCGCCCTCAATGCGAATCAGGTTGCTTTTCTCATTGTCGGGCGGGATGCGGACAGTCACTTTGTGCAGCTCTTTGATGCGGTTGACTATCAATTTATACATGAATAGTTTTAGAACTCTTTTTCTGCACAGCCCACAATAAAGTACACTAAAACTTTACTTACTGTTAACACCTCCTTTGCCAATCAGGTGTCTGTGGAATTTGGGATCCACACTTATCTCTGCATAGTCCATCCGACTCACCTTCAATATAAAAAAAAACAACAAAAAAAACCAGAAAAAGATGTTAAAAATTTTAAAATCTAATTATACAACTCAATTAGAAAACAAGGCTGTTAAAAGGTGTTTTACACTCTGTAGCTAGTGTTCCAAGCCCATAAAAACACACTTAAAACCTTCCTTGTACAAACTACTTTGTGACAGAGCCTCGACAATCAAATTAAGCTTTGAGTCTAAGTCCAAGTATAACTGCAGATAGTATCTTACCAAATCTGTAACAATGGCTTCAATCTGGCTCTGCACCATCTGTACATCTTTGGTGGGACCCTCCAGGGTGATTTTATCTTCTCCCTCAGTGAACTCAATGTGCACCTGTAAGCAAAAAGGCATGTTAAAAACGAATTTCAAGCAGAATTCCAGAAGAGTTTTTAAACTACTATAATTAAGAAAAATCTATTTGTCAGCAGACCTTGGGCATTTGTTGGGTAATCTTGGCCAAGTTTTGACCCTTCTTGCCAATAATGAAACGATGAAGCCAAGAAGGAGCTGAGACCGAGGAAACAGTGTAGCTGTTTGCCTGTGAAAGGAAAGAAAAACATTAAGCTCCCCTCATCACTGCATAAACAATCCTGAATGTCAATCACCATTACCAGGCCGGTTTACCTTGGCGTAAACCTCAGTGAGGGCCTGACCGAGACGGTCCGGCTCCCCACGAAGGATAACAGTTTCTGAGCTGCTGTCAGACGGTGGGATCTCAACTGAGACACCAGTTCTATCCAGAATCTCCTGCAGGGTGTTTCCCTTGGGGCCAATCACATATTTGTGCTGAGACTTCTTCACCTCCACTGCGATGGTGGTGGCATTCTTCTTCTGCAATAAAAAAAAAGGAAGTAATTCAGAGGGGAGTATAACTTTAGTTTTATTTGGAATTCCTATTTAGATTTCTGAGAGCATAAGTAGTTTGACTTTTGCCTTTATTTTGAGGAATTAACTAGTTTTAGTGTGTAGCTTTTCCAGGTATTATGAGGAATGCCTTGATTTATAAAAGCTGAAAAAGGTAAGACTCCATAACCCATTAACTTCAGAGACAATGAATATGATTATGTATCATGTTAGGTCAGATTTTCTCATCTATAATAAGATTATTATTGATCGTCCTCAAGCTTTGAAAGTGACATGTAATAAACTAGACTGTAGCCTACCTTGTCTTCATAAATCTTCTTGATCATAGCCACAGCAAGGGCCACCTGTTCCTTTTCCCCAGTGATGACAATCTCCGTTTTGTTCACACTTGGAGGGGGGACGTTAATGCGGGCACCGGTCTCCTGCATCATTTCTCCAACGAGCTTATTGTAGGCACCGGTGATGAACGGGTGGTACACCTTGTCAATATTCACCCTCTCCACAGCACGCTTGTCCTAGAGGAGTACAGGTAGGACAAAGAAATGAGTGTATGTTCCATAGCTTCAACATCAACAGCTATAGAGCCTATAGCTGTTGATGTTGATGTTGTAAAGAACATCTGTGTTTTTGGATTCATGTTACCTGCTCAGCTGAGATCAGCAGGATCTCATGCTTTGCCTTTTCCAGGCCCTCCTTGGTACCAGAGATCTTGATCTGGTTGCTGGGGTCGTCAGGTCGTGGGATCTGAATTTTGGTGGCGGTCTTGAGCTCAAGCTCCTGAAGCTTCTCCCCATTTTTGCCAATGACAAAACGATGGTGTTCCTTAGGGATAGCAACAGTAGCTGAGGCCTGTAGTGGTCCAAATGTACAGTTAGAATCAAGGTCTGTTTTCAATAACGGTTCTAAGTTAGGTGATTTAACTTCTTCCAAGTGAAATTAGAGTCTTAACCTGAGTCTGCAGTCGGGACACAATCTCCTTACGGGCCTTCATCACAGCATCCAGTTTTCCAGAAACCATGATGGAAAGACCCTGATCTTTTGCCAAGGAGAGTTCCAGGTGGGCTCCGGTCTTATGCATGATGTCCACACAGACCTTTGCTTGGTCTCCTTCCCCAAACTGGTTGAGGTCCTTGTACTTGCGCTCCTCTAGCGGCACATGGAAAACCTGGTTTATAAGGGGGAAAGAGCACTGGAAAGTTAATGGGATGCAACGGGAGGTTGTTTATTATATCAGAATGCAACTTCTTACAAATTTAACAACCTACAAGTTAGGTGGTGGGTACAGGACACAATGCAATTAGTTGTATGTATTTTAAGTAGAAATAATAAGACAACTTGTCTCACAACTCTTCAGGCTAAACAGGCTGCATTTCAGCAAACTGAGTCAGACAAGTTATTAAGCTAAAAAAAAAAAAAAAAAAAAAAAAAAACCAGAGCAAAAAAAAAAAAAAAAAATAACCTGAGGCAAAATAAGCAAAGCAAAATGAAAGCTCAAAGCAAGAAATATGATGAAAATACTTAATTTTAGTAACTTACGTAATGCCAATATAAAAATTATCCCCAGCGGTGAATCCGAAGAATTATTTCTAGCACACAGTATGCCGGTGTTCCTCCTCTCTCACTCCCTCTAACTTTTTACGGTAAAAGGAAGCCGAGTCTACTTGTGACATCTCATCTCAGGTTACAAGCTTCACATGGACTCGACTTTTGGGAGTTCAAGTAAACAAAGGTTTCTTTAGCTTCAAAATGTTCATGGTCAAAGTTTAAGACTTTTTATGACCATTAGGAATGTAATTTAAGACATATTAAACCATACTGGCAAAAAGTAGAAAGAATACAAAGGAAAACTCAAACCTGCCATCAGACAAAATTGTTAAGTATTCCCCAAAGCCAGACTGGCAGCATAAGCAAGATTTCTGACTTTCATTGTGATCTGATTCAATGGTATAGAGGCACTAGAGCTGTACTGGACTTGTTTACCTATATTTAAATAAAAGTTATGATAAAAGAAATAAGTTCAACATATGATGCCTAAAAGTCGTTATTTTATTGATGAGGAGAGACACCATCATATCTCAAAGCTGGGTCTGCTCCAATAAATTCGGACACTGTTTGAAAATTAATGGTTAATAGTTCCATGCTCGGTTTGAGCATGTTAAATATTTTTACTTTATGTTTTTCCGCAAACACATTTAAATGGAAGCCTGGAGCTAATGCAACTTTATAAACACTAAATTTAAAAAAAAAAATGTATTTGGGGAATTTGTACCCCTCTATAAAATGATAATAGAATTTAATGATTTATATTAAAAACAAGATTAAAAATGGATAATGTAATTAATGTCAGAGCCCCTTACAGCCATATTTAATACATTTTATGAAAAGTTCAGGGTGGATTTTACAATGGAAGCATGAAAAAGTATAGGTTTACTAATAAGGTTTGGGGAATATTCAAGAGAATATGAGAATGTTGGTGAAAGGCATTCTGAAATTCAAGACTGTCATACCTGGGTGATAACTGAAGACTTGAGAGGACGGATCTTTGAAGCCCAGGCGTTGGTGGTTTCCTGGGTCCCCTCAGGTGAGGCCGCCTTCTCGGGCAGAGGAGGGAAAGCATCCTTGTAAGTAGGAAGGGCATCCTCTTCCTCTCCAGCAGCAGGTCCTGCTCCAGCAGCTGAACACAGTGAAAAACGCACAAACATTTAAAGTTGTGTTTACATTCAACAACCAAGCGCAGACTCAAAAACACACACAAACAGCCTGTACATGACAAACACTCACCACCACTCTGCTCTGGCAAGAGCCCGTTACGGTGCTCATTGAAGCTTTCCTGCGTAAGTACAGCGACTGAGCTCATGGTCAAAATCCCACGTTAACACGGAGTCCGAGTGTGCCACTGAAAGAAAAGGTGCATGTTATTTTAACAAGTCTACCAACATCACAATACAGAACAGTAGCCACAACAGTCATTTCATTTGTTAATTTCCCTGTGGTCACCAATCCACACTAAAAATAGGGGTTTAACAGCTGTGAAACTGAGGCTGAATCCGAGATATGAACATTCACACTCTTCAGTCGCGGTTTCATTTTTTATGTCACGCTACGAACACCTGCTGCCCCCACTGTTCCACTGTCATAATGTATTTAACAAAACTCATTTAACTGTAACATATGTCAATCATAAAATAATTACTCCAAAGTAGAAATGTTTGTTTTCTTTTTTTATTATTTTAAACAGAGTGACAAAGAGACCAATTACTAGTAATACAAGAAGTGCTCTCCCAATACTTGGAACAGATCTACATTTTTGAAGTCAAACACAAAATTTGACTGAAATGTCTTTAAGAAAAGACTTTTAATGACATTTTCGATGTTCATCAGTTCCACACAGAGCTCGAGATAATACAAACAATAAATACCAGTAAATAAATGTTAAAGTTCTGCGTTATGTGTAAATGCTACGAGCAGGACTTTCCTCGAGGCAACAGAGGCTGCACCAGAGCCAAAGTAGCTTACAAATTCATTTATTTTATCAGATAATGTAGATTAAATTAAAAAAAAAAATACAATGATAATTGAAAAAAAAAAGAGAATATCAGATGTGATAATTGCTAAGTCCCAGTCAGGTGAGGTTTCCAGGTGACTCTTGATCATGACAGATTTATGTATTCATATATTTATTTACTAAATTAACCAATATGTAAGTAGTCCTTGGTTAATGAAAGTTTATTATTTTGTTTACCTCAAAAATCTGTGTGAAGGAAGTGTTCCATAAAAAAAGGAATAGTGTTCTTTCACATAAGATTATATTCAGAATAATCTTCAGAATTATAGTTGATTTATTAGATATCATGGATGTTAATTATCCATATTAAAACAAGCTTGAAACTAAGCTAGTTAATGATTGTTTTGTTATCCTTGTATTTGTACTGCAGTCAGGTTACAGTGACATCAAAGTGTTGTAATCAATTCATGAATTAATTACTAACTGATGAACCTGCATATCTGATTTATGGCTCTTTTACACCACTAACAACTTATTAATTTGCATACTTTCAAACTGTTAAAACTGCCAAACCAGATAGACAAGATACTTGTTTGAACAGTGAAAAAGAAATAACCCTGTGAGGTGTTGGCCTCATAAGTAAAACACAGGACATAACGCTTATCGTAGGTGGACTTTGTGATTTTCACCTTTATCTAATCTAACTTTATCAAAACAAGCCATAACTCTCCAAGAATAATCACACGTGTCATATTACCATATCAGCACTGTGTTAATATATGCTGAGACCATGAGCGGTTCAGTAAAGGGATTATGCTTTCCTTAGCTAAACAAAGAAAAACACTGGTGTGGGCAGGGCCAGAGCTTCGGTACATTGTGTCTTCTCCAAAAGAAACCCATGTATTTTCTCTGAAACTGTCTTTGTCCAGTGCTATTCTCAGTATTGTAGGTAGGTGAATAGTCTGCTAGGTTAAGAGGATTTTCCCACTGACCCCTCTGTGTGTCCATGCTGGACAGGATTAAAGCAAAAATACAGCAACAGAATTATCTCAATGTCCTATTGAGGAACTTTTTGAGCGACAAAGTATGAAGCCAAACTCTCATTACAGCCATCATATTAAAGAATCCCTAATGCTGAATTACTTCCAAGTTTTCTAAGCCTTGGAGGGTTTTATTTACAAAGATGGATTTCTCTAGAAAGAGGAAGATAAAAAAAAAGGTGTTCCCACAAAAGCTTGATTTCATTTCACAGTCACTGATGAAACTTAATATCTCATCAGGAGTCAGAGCTCTATTTTGTGGCTGGTTGAGAAACTAGTGTTTGACCAAAAAGAGCAGAGGAATGCGAATTGTTTTAGGGTAGTGTTTGCCCCCAAGCATGCCTGAAATTCATCTGAAAAAGTTTTAAAAGACAACTCCCAGATGTCACAGAGAACTAGTTGTTTCTACAGTTTTTCCTGTATAAAAAGGTAGTCAAAGGAATTTCAGTTTGAGCCAGAGTTTGGATGTAGTCAGCTTAGTGGGCCGGCCCCCCTCCCTTAAACATTTCAAAAACCCCTTTTAGTGGCCTCTTCCTTGTCAGGCTTCATAAACTTAAGGTTTCTTTGCCCAACACTCATTACATTTTGACAATTTAAGTCAGTGTATATTTAAAAACTTGCTATAAACAAGTATCTACACTGTTCCACTGAGGGTACATTTTGTCCGGCGTCTGTTTTTAATAAAAATTCGGTAACTATGACGTAAAGCCACATACACAGCAGTAACTGACACACTCTCTTGACACTTTTTGACGCAGTCAACAGTACACAACACCTCACATTATGTAAACACTGAGGGGGGAAGCAAACCCACACCACAGGTAAGCAAACTACACCACGTGTTATAGTCATCAGCAGTATGCAATAAAAATGAAGAAAACATAGACGAGAATTATTACGTTTTCTCCCTCGAGAACAGATCAAGTAAACACGGTGGCTTCAAAACAGTGTGCCTTTCTGCTGACATCCTCAGTTTGAATAAGTGTATCAACTTAAACAACTCAAAAATCTATTTATCACCACTCATCTTTATGATTATATTAAGTGAGGAGCATGAATACTACATACACATCTAGAATATCTGTAATTGTTTCCGAGAATATTTAACTTTCATGACGCTCTTTACTCTGAAGGAAATTGGTGTCAATTACAATCCAAGGTATCATGTTGATCTCCAGGTTAAAGCAACTCTACACGCTTTCTAGTTGTATGACTTGATGGTGAAAATGCAAAAGCAGCATCAAGAGCTTAATTTACATGACCATGACAGGATGGGTTACATTTACGTAAATATAAGATCATCTGTTCCAAAACTCAATGTAATGTGAAGATCACAGTACAGATAAATATCAAAGCACTGCAGACTTTCACTGCACTATACTGCTGAAATATACTGCTATTACTACTTTTCTAGATGTACTTGTAATACATGGTTATCCCATTAGAGCCAAACAAGACAATATGCTGCTGCCTTCTTAAGAAGTCATTAGTGTCAGTGCTCATATTGCTTATAGCTGTGAGAACTTACCAGCTAAATGGTCAGTTACCAGATAATCCGTCCTGTAAACGTGTGAGTTCCCGTCAGCCTGCCAGCTTTTGCCTGAAGAGAAAAAAAGGATACAGTTTGTTCAAAACAAATTTAAGACAGAAAACATACGGTCACAAAAGACAGTGGAAGGATTATATGTTGGAACCTTCTTTTGACAACGTCACATAAACTCAGCACAAAGGCATTACTCTTTTACCATAACATAAATGTATTCTCAGGAACATTGATTTATATTGACAATATTTCCTATTAAGACACTAAAATGAATCCATTATATGTAGAAACTAATACGCTCTTACATTCTTCTTGGGGTCAACATTTCTTCATCATTGTTCATACATTTAATCCAACAAACATACCACTGATGGTCAGTCTCACAATCATCTGGTCTCTATAACTGGATCATAACCTTGTCAGAGACTAAAACTTACCTGCCAACTAAAGCTTCACTGAAAGGTCTCATAATGATGTATAATAATGGTTTCTTATAAAATGTGTGGGGTTTTTTTATATTAATTTGATGTGAAATTGTATCTGAGGCATCACTGCAACATTTGCCTCCTGATCATTTTTCCGCATCAATATGTGCATATGAAGTTTGTTTATACAAATCCACTGTTGTGAGATGAAGCATTTAATATTTTATAACATCCGACCTGTTAGAATAAACATTACTAAGCAGTTATGAGTGCTGGATTGTCCTCTCCTACATCATTTTAGTGGATTAAAGTGAAATGACACCATACAAATATGCCATCTTGCTCTGCTTAAACCTCCATGTCACGGGTGCAGCAGTGAGCTGGAATACAATTTCAGCCTTATATTATTTCACCTCAGCGATCATTCACATTACTGAGCTGCTAACAAGTTAACGCTGACCATCTATAGCGGGATAAACTTGCCTTTACATTAGCTGCAGAGGAACAGCATTAGAGCCTGTATAACGTTATATCCAAATCCCAGATTAAAGAGTTAAGTCGCTGGTTAGTGTGAGTGCTAGCTAACATGATATCAAGTTAACTAGCTGAGAGTTGCCAACGACACACTACAGTTATTGCTAGCTGCCGTCACGTTGGCTAGCACTGATCAAACATACAATTACCAAGATTGAGAGAACACTTCTTGCTACTATCTAGAACATTATTTCAACGTCAGATGCTTGGTAAATATACGTCCAGTTTAGCAGAGGGGGCTCCCATTTCAATACCACTGCGGCATGGATTACTAGCTCCAAACCCCAAGCTAGTTAGCAAAGTTGCTAAAAACTTTGGCTGTGGTGTGTGCGACTGTGACACGTAGCTCCCCAGCTACACGCTAATAGGTAGCCTGGCTCACTCAAACAGCCCGTCACACAACTTCAAGATGAACCTTAGCCAGCTAATGACACCGAGCTAACAGTGGACTGAAAAGGAAAACCCGGAAAAAAATCTCTGCCATACTCAAAAATAAAGTCGTGTCATGTTTATAAAAAAAAATAGCTCGTACCAACCTGTGTGTGTAAAGTACAAGTTGAACTGTAGCTTTAGCTAATAGGCTAACGTTAGCTGACATTACAGAGCTAAGTCCACGTAGGCATACAGCTGAGCAGGGGAGAAATGACACGGAGTCAGGCCAGAACACACTGAAATGTTTAAGGATCAGCAACAAACTGCCCGCGTAACAAGTACCACATTGTCACGATTATGAAAGGTATGAGCCACACGAAACGAGCATATGACTTTGTCGAGGACGAAACAGGGAAATACTTACTTATTTTATGTTCTCGTCTGCCCTGAAGGTGCAGAAGCTGAGATGAAATTCCACTGGCGAGAAGGTGGGATTGGAGCCTGACGGATATATACCAGTGCCACCCACCAATCATCTCCTCCAACGTCACGTCAGCGAGTCCTATTACAAATAACTTATTTTTATTTCCAAAACTGACTCTTGTGTAACTTTTGGACTTTGATTATATTACAGGTGAGCTTGTATATTATAGTATCATTCATGCACTTATTTCTGTGGACTACACATTTCACTGCCCAGTCTGGAGTCCTGAGAACTGTCTTTTCACTAAATGTATCCAACATTCTACAACAAAATATTTAGAATAGCCTATGCAACTAATGCAGAAAAGCAATACATGATATAGGGGTATATTCCTGTATTTGTTACCTATAAGGAGATATATTTCCACATAGATTCTGGAAATGAAGATATAAGTATTAGATACAAGATACATGACAAAGTGTTTATCATATGCACAGTGAGGAAACATGTTCCCTGTAAATTAAATATTTGTTTTGCAGTCCAAAGAATGCCAAATATTTAAAAACAGGCACAAATAGATAAAAAAAAACATACAAATAAAAATAGAACAAGATACATAAAATAGTGCAAAAATACAGTGTAAATGATGCAATAGAAGATATAACAAACAATCATTAAAAATGTGTATATATATTATTTGTTCAAATAAATTTTGTATGAGGATGGAGCTAGACATATAGTAGTCCATGGGCCAGATGAGATGTCAGTACCACTCAAGCTGGCAAAGGTTGCTTATACTTTTTTAAGAGATAAATGTCTGTAGTCACCATTGTGGTATGATAACCCTTCTGGAGTCACAGCTAAATTACTGTTATCAGCTGTTACATTACCCTCCCCCATTGAAAAAATGCATTTTTGATACTGGTGCATATCTTGATATTGGCCCTTGTTAAGAACATATTTCAGTGTTTTTTATTATTATGTATGAACGCAATAAGTTAAAGCACTGTGGAGGGAGCGCTTTACGACTAGCTTTTAGCATGTAACTAAGCTTTGAGTACCTCCACCTCTTCTGTCTGTATCACTGTGAGACTGCACTGTAAGCATTACTATAGGGAAATAGTACATGATAGTTGTAAGATGTGTGTGTGTATGTGTGACAGAGTAAAAACCTGCAATAATTTCAGATTGGTTATTGGAAGGCTGGTAAGTTTAGCCTTTCTCCTCCTCTCTGTCTCACTTCAACCAGACGGTCGGTGGATTATAGCATTGATGAGCGTGCACTGTGCTCATTAATGGACATTTATAAACATGCCAGTGTTAGCCGAGCCGGCTAACTTACAACTGCATTCAAGTGGCATGGTGTTATCAATGCTGTGATAGTGAAGTGTGTGTGAAATTAGAAGCTGTAGAGCTGTGCAACTCTTATGATCCCAGGATATTTTACTTTCCTTTTTTCCTTTTTGAGAGATCCCAAACGTTAGAAAATGACATTGTTAGATGAAGTGTGTCTGAAGCTCTCTTTAATAGTGTCTTGTAAGAAGAGGAGAGAAACATGATGTTGTTCAAGACTTTAGACATAATGTAAGGGCATCTAAGGCCTACATGAACTGCATGGTGTACAGTGTTCAAAGATCAATAAGCTCTCCTATTGCCAATACTTTTTTTTTAAGTTAAAATAAGTCAGTATCAGTAATTAGCAGCTGAATAGCCTAGTTTTGAATGACAGGGCCCCTATTATCATATGCGGTTAAAACAGAATCCAACTACAGACTTTCCAAATGCTGTAATAAATGAAGTATAGAGTGTAATATGTATATCTGCATGTGACCCACTTTGAACTCCGTCTCTCTTTTTCAAACCTTTATTGCAGATGGATGGACTTCGGTGTATGAGTGCCTGGGAAGTCCCTCCTTTTTTTATTTCAGTTAAATTTAAGTGAGAACATTTCAGTTATATTGAACCGCATGGTGACTTTATTTACATGTAAAAAGTATAGAGAGGTATTCATTTATTTTCAGTTGAATTTATGATATGCTGCTCAGCCTGGGAGTTCCCAGATTTAGTTTTGTTAAATGAAAAATAAACATGCTAAACAGCATTTAAATAAAGTTAAGTGTTGGTGTTTGTATAATTCAAATTTTTGACACCAAGTTTTAAATTTTTACAGCAAATGAATATTGGCTCCAAATATTGGTTATTGGCCTTTTGATTACAAATCATGCATGATATTTTTTTTAATATAAAAGATGCATAAAAACACCCCATTCACCATGCCAATTGCTTTCTTTTTTTCATGTTTAATGACGCCGAAATATGCGTATACACACTAACGACGCTGCATCCCCTCTATATGCCCAAACCAAAAATAGTAGGCTTGATATGTGGGCCAGTAGCTCATGGATCAGGGCCAGTAACTTTTTAAAGTCAGGTTGAAAAGGTAAATGTCAAGCCCTGCATAAGATAACGTGTCACCCAATTTACATGCTTAACAATTTATAAATAATCTAGTGCATTGACCCATGGGGAGCCATGGGGTCTAGATGTGATGTAAATATTGGTGTAATAAACTTACCTCTGATAGAGTTCATTCCTTTATTTTCTTGGTAAATTTCACTGGAATTTACAGTTGAACAACCTCTCAGCTGGCTAGTTTGTTTCTGCACATGAAATTTAAAACCATGGCAATGTGGCCCTATTGTTTATCTGTTGCTAGGTAACCTACTTCAACAATGATTCTATGATTCTGGAATGTGATTGTAAGTTTATTGCATTCCACAGTTACAAATATCTCCCAAAATATTGCTCCTATCAACTTGCCATTTTCGCTAGTCTCTTCTTTGACCAAAAATACATAAGTATGCCAAACTGCAGCAGTCAGCTCTTCCTGGATTTTGTGTGATGCCCAAGACATACACAAATCACTTCCCTTTTATAATATAGATACCAAAAAATCTGAAATACAACATAAATATCCTTACCACAATAATATTTATGGATGACGGTATCTTCGTCCATCCTTTTGTTTTGGAAATGTGAAGCGGTTTTGAACTTGAAATGGACCTCTGTGAACTAACTCTTTGTACTTGAACAGTTAGAGAAGATGGCCAGTCAGCAGGGTTCAATGGCGCAGCCTTTGTCCGTGTTTGTAACACAACAAACAACTAGGCTTAAAAATCTGATATGTGTAAAGGGGTGAAAAGGGAATTGCATTTTGATTGACTATTAGGAAAAATGTTAGCTAAACACATGTAAACACAACAAATAATAAAAGTGTAGATTAGGCCAATGTAGACACCTACTGAGTAGGTTTAATCTGTACAAATGATCCATAACAGTAAAAACAGTAAAGGACCCCCCCACACACACACCCCCACCCCTCCCCAGCTAATATAAGACAAATATAAAACTGGTTATTTACTGATTAGCCTACAAAGTTGAGGCTAATTGCTCAGAAGGAAGTTCTCACCTTAACAGTACACTGTGCTATATAACTGATGCAGTACAACTGATGCTTCATTTCATTACTGTGTCTTTACCTCTTTCTTTCTTTCTTTCTTTCTTTCTCTCGTTTTTCCTCTTTTCCTGGCCCCCTGATGTTAAATTAGAGCAAGAATGTCCTACCATTCCAGAGTCACTCAATGTCTTCCTTTGCTATCTACTGACAGGCTCTAATGATCATCATGTAACTGAGAGAGTCCAGCAGCTTGTGCATTCATTTGGTCAAGAAATGGTATGGTATGTACAGTGACATGAGGAAGTATGAAACCTTCCAAGCATATCATTCTACCATTTAGTGTCAAGTCATGGACAGGAAATGTAGAGCTGGTAAATATCCTAAACCAACTAGGTCACTGCGTGTTTAATTCAAAGATGGAGGAGACTGACACAGCCCTGTGTCTTCAAAAACTCTGTTCATCAGAAAGTGACATAGCTTTGCCAGCTAACATCTATCCTGGCCTATTCACTACTTTATTTAGCTTGGGACTACATTGATGGCCTAGAAGAAACAGTCAGTGGCAAGGGAACATCTCATAGAGTGAATGGGATAGCTGTGCATGCAAATAAATCAGACCAATATGCTGTCCAACTAAAGCCAGATGTTGCCAAAACAAAGCAACAGAGCAACTCTGCATGGATTGACTGTCGATGATGGCAAGTTGACCAGTCATTCAATGCATTCCTCACCTGCAGCAGATGTGGTCTTGGAGCTACTTTAATGCAAGTGTATGCATTCCTGCACACTTCCAGGTTGTACATGCCTGTCAAATGGTCTGTCCTGCACAGATATGTGTAGGTTACAGACCTGCAGCAACCAAAATCAAGCCCATTATCCACAGGAGTCAGATGAAGAAAATGATGACCTGTTTGAGGGATAAATCCTGTTGATGTTCTGAAGGCTGATTACTATCATCATTATTATTGTTGTTGTATTATTATTAGTTAGTAGTAGTAGTAGTAGTAGTTTATCTTATTTTAGTTTATATTATTGGCATTGTACGTATGTATGTTGATATTTTCAAAGTACCTTTGAGGGCCTAAAAATGTGAAATCTTGTGGTTTCTCGACAGTTTTATGTTATTGTCAAACTGCGACCCTGCCTCCCAATGGCCTCTTTCTTCATCATAATAGTATTTTATGTTATTGTTGTTCATAGTTGTAACCTCACTGTGAGATAAATGATTATCCTGTATTGCCATTGATTTGAACATATGCATAAAATGAATGTGATACTGACTTTGGTCCGCTTACTGTTTGGTCTGCTTTCTTAGAATAACTGTCTGCCTGATATAAGGCTGAAAATTACCCCCTCAGAATGAGATAACATGGGTAAGTTACACATTTCCTGAATCCTTAGAGTCATACCACTGTTGTAGTGTTTCTATTTTGTATCTCTGATGCTTCCTGATGCCACAGGACTGAAAGAAAAAAGATGATTTAGGCAAAAATGGTAGGAAAATGTGTTTGATTAAAAGTTTGTGTCCACTGTACTTGTCAAAAGCATTTATAAAACAGCTTGAATGAAAACTCAGTGTCCCCTTTAAAGTGATACCAAACATATTAATGTATAATATTGAAATATGTCTTAAACAAGGGCCAATACCAAGATATGCACCAGTGTCAAAATTGCATTATTTCAAACGGGGTAGGGTAACTTTAACAGCTGATATCAGTAATTTAGCTGTGACTCCAGAAGGATTATCATTCCAAAATGATGACAACAGACATATATCTTTTTAAGAAGTATAAGCAACCTTTGTCACCTTGAGTTGTACCAAGATCTTGTCTGGTGCATGGACTGTAAGCCTATGTACAGTATGTGTGAAATATGCTTCACATTGTAATATATAGTTTGTACATAGTATATAAGGACTTCATACAGTACTGTGCAAAAGTCTTAGACGATCCTACCTTTGTTGTTTTAATAAAGTTGTAATGACCACACAATACAAATTACGCATTAGTCAGTCTGTATTAAGATACACTCTGGATATAAGGTAAGTTGTACAAGAGTAGAAAAACAAACATGTCAGGGGGAAAAACAGCATATAAACCAAAGTGGTGGTATTTAGCCTGACCTCCCTGCCTTTTGAGGCTGTGTACATATTTCCTGTATTTTCTTGTTATATATGAACAATAGAGAATGTGAAATAAATATGTATGCTCATTTCAATGCTAAAACAACAAAGCTAAAGATGAACTTTTGCATAGCACTGTATAAGACCAGATGTTATGAAATAACATGAAATTAGATTAAATTTATTGATCTACGATGGAAAATTCAACTGTCCTTTACCTCAAATGAAATTCTGGAGACAATATAGATACATCGATATCAATTATTCCAAAATGCCGCAAAACTAGCTGAACCTCCCAGCCTAACAGAACAAATGAATATAGTTAAAGGTGCATTTGTGGTGGAAAAGGTGACTTTCTCACTGAGATCCAGAGGGGCAAAGTTTTTAGATGTTTCAGAAGAGGATGCTACATTCTTAGTACTTTCTGAACCCTTACTTTACCCTGGATATTGCAATTCATCTGGCACCCTGCTGTTTGGTGTACATAAATGCAAAGTCTAATTAAAAGAATGGAAACATTAGATCAGTACATTGTTTACAGCGTAGTCATTGTAGTCATTGTAGTCTCAGTGGAAATAAATGTAGTGAGTGAAGACAAACAATTTGTCCTTCATATTTTTATTATATTGAAATTTGACATGTGTATTACCTTTTGTATGTTTTTTTTTTCTCAGTAGGTGTTTTCATATAACAGCAAAACTGTCTATGGTGCTTAAATCTCTAAATCAGTTTCCATCAAGGAAAGTATAATGCTCTTTTATTACTGTACTAAACCAAATTATAGTGTATTTTAACTTATATAGTCAGCTATTATTAAGATTAATAGACAAACACAAGAGAATAAAAAGGACCTAGTCTTGGACTAGAGTTGCAAAAGCAGGTATGTACAGAAATATTTTCTCTGAAACAAATTTAGAGAAGTTACTGTAAAATCCTAGTCATTCTTCAGAGCATTCTTTATTTATTAATTTAAGTTAAACACTATTTAAGCCTCAATGAGACTATTTATTCTCCAAGTGGGGAGTGAGCACAAGAAACATTCACAAGAAGACAATCAATGAAGAGAAACAGCACACAATACAACAAAAAACAAATACAAGAATCATAAAACTTACCAGATTATGCAGCTTTTAGATCATTAAGGGGATGAATGTGCCAAGTTTGAGGGTAGTTTGCAGTGTGTTCCATTTAAATGCTGTGTAATACCTGAGACAAGCTCTGCCAGCTTTAGTGAACCATTAGTGGGTACAAGGAGGATATCTGAGGTCAAGTAATTAGTGGATCATGCACTGTTGTTAATAGATTTAAATGAGAGACGGATGGGATGTTTGTAAGCTTCAACACTAAAGATTTAAACATGAACTACATTAGATGGTTCTAAGGAAACACATCAAACTGTATGATAGAGAGAACAACGGCTCGTAATAATGATCATTGTATAACCTACAATGATAAACAGGGTTTAATGCTGCAGTGTTGATGGGGCAACTTGACAGTACAGAGTATCTCCGAGGACAGACGTCAAGGCTGACTGCACAGAGATGGAAAAGTTTTGTATTTTATTATTTTTTCATGAGAGATTGGGAGTGTTTTGCCACACAGAGCTTGGAATTTTATCTTCCTTTGGACAAAATGAGAATCATCCTCTGTTTTAAAATACAGTTACACAGTTTGTATTCAGAGCAATAATACATACAGGAAGCTTTTATAGCTACAAGAAGACACATTCTGGATACAGAGTGAGTTTACATTGAGGAAACATGTAAATACAGTGTAATTAAACTGGTGGTTAAACTGGTTAATGATCTGTTTTTAACCAGACTGAAGGCACTAATCAAAAGGCAGCATGGTATTATAGAAACATCCTAAATCCAGCAGACAGCAGCTCTCTATTTAGGGAAAACAGGCAGAGACGTGATATATGCATATGTAATTACAACTCATAAGGAGAAAACATCATTTAAAAGTGAGTGGTGAGTAGATCATGTAAAGTAAACAAGTTGAGGGAATTAACAAAAGCACTTATCGTATGTTTAACTGATTTAACTGTCTGGTCACATACAACCACATAATGCACTCCTCACTCATAAAGACTCTAATCAGCCATAAAAACTAATCAGCTCTCAACGACAATGAATATATGAATATATTATTAACTAAGAAGGATAATCTGCAGAGTGGGGTGAATGAATATACATATAATGACCACTGTCTGCAGAATAACATTCTTTCGCTGGGTGGTGTTTTATCACATCACATTTCATCATTTTATCTCACATGCCTGAACTTTGGCTCTTTGACCTTTTAGACTGACCCAGAATAAAATATGACACATGACCACATGAGGAAATGTTTGTCTCACCAATATCCAACACAAAGTCACATATTAACAGTTAGGTAGGAAACATATTTCATTACATAGCAAAATGCTGTATATATGTTTTTTTGCACCAAATATTGGTTTCTGAAAAAATAGCATTCTGTTGTTTGAAAATTGTTATGATCTTGTTTTTACGGCATTATTCAAGTCTGAAAACACTGTTTTTTGTGATATTGACCAGTCCTTGTATACAAATAAATGTTCTAAATCATGCATTCACATGTGGATTAAAGGAGATTTAATTTTTGTGGGCAAATCAATTTACATTCCAAGCATAAAAAAACTTTCAGCAAAAAGCATGTTTTTGACACTGAATGTTTATGTTGTTTCCACATCTGTTGTTTCATTGAATCTAATGCTAGTGTAGACACTTGTCTCAATGGCAAGAGGGAAAAGTGAGAGTCTTCTGAATTATTTAAGTATTTAACATGTGTATATTATCAAGAAGGCATGCATAAAAACAGCTACATCAAATGTGAATCTCTTCAAAATGCCTGGTTCAGTTTGCAGAGATGTGAAGTAGACAGTATAAATACTAACTGTACTTGAGTAGATTTTTCAGGTATCTATACTTCATGAGTATTTATTTTTCTGACACCTTTCTACTTGTAATCCTTACCTTTTAACACAAATATCCATACTTTTTACTCTTCACATGTTCAAAACAGGCCTGTTTAGTTATTTAGTCAGTTTAGTTTTAATTTAGTTGTAGATTGTTACCCCGCCTCCAGAAGGGGAGACGAGGGGTATTGTTTTTGGTTTGGTTTGTTTGTGTCTTTCTTTGTTAACATTATATCAGCAAAATTATTGGTTGAATTTATACCAAATTGAATTATAGATTGGCAGTGACCCAGAATACATGTGATTACATTTTGGGAAAAGTAGGTCAAAGTTCAAGTGTTTTATGATTTTATTAAATCCTTTTTTTCCCATTTACTTATAATGGGCGAAATTCCAAATGTCATTTTAAAAAAAACCCATCAATTTTGTTTGAATTTACTTCAAACTTGGCACATATATAAAGGCAATTGATATGCTGACATCAGCACACGCATAGACATGATGTCAACAGCTGGATCGATGCCAAAATAAGCTACAATATGTGCGAGGGGCGGGGTTTGTTGTACCTGGCACCACTTGTTATACTTTCTTATAAAACTGTTCTTCAATCAAGACCATGACCTCTATGAATGGAAAAATAACTAAATAATTACAAATAATTATTAACTAATTATTAATAAATAATCTCAAAAATGACTATGATCATATATAAAGTAGTGCATGTCACACATGACAGATGCAGTGATGTAATGGATACAAGAGACAATAGGGGCATTTGAGGTCCAGGGAAACAAGGGCGATGGGGACGATATGAGTGTTGTGCAGAAACAGCAGCCTATAGATATGTAAAACGATCTTTACTTTTACTCTTTGAGTACATATCAGAACTTGTACTTTTTGTACTTTTTACTAAGTAAAGATGTATTTGTTATTCTTCCTGGGTAATGAACATATATTGCTACCTCTGATTAGGTGATGTAGAAATGGCTGTAATTAAATGGTTATATATGCACAAATTCAGTCATGAAGAAGAGATAAATTGGGTCATGCTAAGTGGGTCCCCAAGTAAAAGTAAAGTATTGGCAAAACTGGTTTAATCTTGGTTATTACTGATGCTGTTAATTTAAGACATCTATGGAATAAATCTGTCTTTGTGTGGTGGTCTAAAAACTTGTTAATCATAATATGACCTTAATTTATATGTTTATACGTGGCCTCTTATCAGACTGTCTGGAATAAGCTGTTTTCTGTGACTGAAACCAGTAGGGGGCGCCCCATTACAATGGCAGAATGTAGGCTAAGTTTCCTTTCCTATCTGTACGGGCTTTTAGTTTACTTTATTCATTCAATCGCTGCTGAGAAGTGGTTGTAATACAACAAAATACCATTGAAAAAGTGTTCACTGTTGATTAAATCAGTCGGAAGTATTTGATTAGTTTATAAACATACTGTAGTTCGTGTGTTCACAGAAAAACGTGTAACTAAATCTCTGTCGTTATCTAGACTGTAACAGGAGAATAAGCGTTTCTATTATCTACGGGTCAAACTTCAGCCCAAATTTAAAGCGTTCCTCTTTTGCTTGTCAAAACAGACAGGCCACTAAAGTGATAAACCGATCATTTTATTTATCATGAGTGTTGACAGAGAAAAACACACGTAGCCTCGAGTCCGTAAACTCTCTGAGGTTTTCAGCAGACCGCATTAAAAAACCACACCGTATCAGTTTCCGTCGGACGAGTTTATTCTCCATCCATCAAAGCTATTTAAAGCGAAAGAAGGTAAATCTTCGCTCCTCAGCCTCGTTTGCACCAATGGCAGGGCGCACGGGACGGCTTTAACCAATGACCGTCCAGTCTCAATGCGCACTCTGGACGACGACGACCATGGACTGGAATACTGCTGTCCTCTTCCATGGTGCAAACTTCTAGTATTCGGTGTTAACGCCAAGGAAAGGGTGAGTTTTTGCTTATTTTACATTATTACGTCCTAGTGTCCCGGCATGCTGCGTGTTTTCGGTGAGAAAAATGGGAATACTTCACTTTACTGTGCGTCTTTTGGTAAAGTAGTATCACGGAGCGGCTTTTCTTATGGAGAAACCAAGCCTCAACGCAAGTGTTTTAGCTTCCTGTACCTCCAAAAGGTAACTTTAGTAAGTTTTTGTTGTTTTTAAAGTATAATTCCAGCGCAAAAGTGATACTGACCCAGTTAGACCACACGCGTAATAAACACAAAATGGAAACGCCGTCGTCTCTTTTTGCGTTTTAGTTACTTTTCTGGGACACCTACGCTCGTGCTAGCGCCACAAACACCGCTTCCATGACCATTACTTTTTAGTTTCCAACTTTATGAATGAGGCTCACATGCCCTCAGACGACTTTATGTGCAGAAACCGTGGTAAAATGGCAGTTATGTGGAGTTAAACCACACCTTTAAAAATTAGTGTGAAGCTGGTTGAGATTCTCTTTAACTTTGATGGTGTTGTGTCTGTTTGCAGGAGTGAGGAGGAGGAGGAGGAGGAGGTGGTGGTGGAGCTCCTCTGAGCAGTCATGGGGGAGATAGAGGGTTCATACCGGGTCCTGCAGACCCCTGGCACAAGGCTGGGGGCCCAGTTCAATGCTGGTATCAGTACTTTGGAGCCAGGTCAGAGCCTCAGTGCCAACATGGCTGGTGGGAGCAGAAGTCATGGGCGAGGACTGCAAATCCGTGTGCAGGGTCTGGATGACTCCCAGGAGTTCTTTGATGTGGATGTAAGTTACTCTTCAATTATTAAGCTTCCTTTTTTATTTTTTTATTTTTTTACACTTCTAGTCTTAAGCTTGGGCTGGATCTTACCTTCAAGTCCACGGCGAACCTGCTTGCGTGTCTTGGGATGGTGACAGCTGCCACATGGCTTTGGTGCTGAAATCCCTTCCTCATTAAGACTTCTTATTCGGGCAACTTAGTGTAACTCACCGGGGTACTTTTTAGTTTCTTGGCTGTGATTTCTGCTCAACACCCAAGTAGCTGTGGTAGTTTTCCTTCCTCTTCCAAGTCTTGATGCAGGTGTGAGGCAGAAATTTAGGATGTATTGTGGTTTTCAGGCTGTCAGAATGCATTGGTGTTAGTCGGTGTTTCAGTGACCTTTGTATTTTCCTATTGCTGTCTGCTACGCTTAGGAATTGATTAAATCACAGGGTGTCTGGGTTTGCTTTGATGGACTCTACTTGTTAATGATCAACACTGGGCTTTACAGTTTTCTGTCTTTCAGTTTTTTTATGATCTAAATTTATTTTTTTTAAATTACAGATGTTCAAAGTCTATTCTTTCTAGCTGTTACTTTTCCATTATATTTTTACTCACAAATCAAATACTGAAGCAATAAACTCATCATGAACTATAATTCAACAGAACAAAAGTGCAGGTTTTTCTTTGTGATTACAGGGAAGTTAATCCATTTTACAGATTGGCAGCTTGTTTGAACAAACCTTTAGATCCACACTAGTATTGTGCTCTCCTGTGTTTACTTGGCAAGTTGCTGCAGGAGTCATTCACAAGGCAAATAGGAAGCAATAAGGAAACCCCTATATCAGTGCAAGTTTCCGGCCTTTTCAACGAGGAGAAACGATCACAGTGGAGCCTCTTAATGTGATAAACACTCGGCTAATGGAGGAGTTTAATTTTGCAGTGTAATATTACTAGATTAAGGCCCACTAATTCTATTAGTACAGTTAAGTGTGTTTAACTTGTGTAACTGCTCTGTCCTAAATCCGTGTGTAGCCACAACAATAACGGTTCAGGCAGATGTAGTTAGGGAGCACTGCTGAGACAGACATTTCATAATCTTATGCACCATATGTTGTCTAAAAGTCCTGAGCTAATTGAATGTGGCAGTCACAAGTTTTAATTTGTGGGGAAGTGGGTCCAGTAAAAAGAAAAACTGAACCTCAAGATGTTAGTTTTTGTTCATTTAAGGCATATACTCAGCCTCATGTATTGACAGACAACTTTAACTTGTTTGGAAGAGTTCAAAGCAGCCTGTGGAGTTGGTGTTGATGGGAGGTAGCAGACAGAAATACATGGCTGCAAAAGGGGAATGACGGCAATCCTGTTGTCAAGCAGACTGCTGTATACCAAGAACAAGATGGCCACTGAGAGGCTGTGTTGTTCACCACTACACAGCATTGCTCAATATTTCAGTTCATTCAGTCTGAGGAGTTGTAGCCTGGTGGGAGTGGAATAGTATTTATGTCATTGCAGAGAACAGCAGCAGATTCAACACATCAGCAATATAAGCTGATTTATCACTTGTTCTATGTGTTTATTAGTTTCTTGTCTTTCTGACCATAATTGCTTAAAAAAGGATGAAACAGCAAAGCTTTTCCTGGACTGAGTTATAGTTTCCCCCCCCCATGTGTACAGTATGCAAAAATAGATCCAAAATTGCAGCGTTGAATGGTTGAAATGGTTGTGGCCTTCAAACAACTGCCTTCCCTCCTTGTGACATTTTCAGCTGCCCAAATACCTTGTACATTTGTCTCGATCCGTCTCATTACCTACCTGTCTCCCTGTATGTCGCGAGTGATGTGTAAACACTGTCAAAAGTGTGTGAAAAGTCTCAACACAGACCTGTTCATGTCTTTATCATGCTTTTTACTTCTCTAACCTGTAATGCATTACAGACTGTGACTCTGGTGAATCTCCTAAACACATGGTGTCATACAATACACAGGTTTATAATGTCTTTAGCTTGGAACCACAACAGACAAATCAGATCAGAGCTTGTTCGCTTTGATCTGTCGGTCTTCATGCACTGCAGGTACCTAGTATGGTGACCATCAGCAGACATTTGCTTGCATGGCTCTTGTCCACAAGCTCCTCCCACTCCATGCACAGGAGAAAGCTCAGCCTTGTGGTTTCTGGACAGGGGAGGCAGGGCAGGCAGGGCAGGGAAACACAGGCTTCTTTTATCCAGCACAGCCAGCCCCTTTGCAGGCCTTAACTTCCAGCTCAGAACTCGCAAAAAAAGCCAATAGATGTGGGACGTGGAACCTAGCAGTGTGAAAATGCAGTACAGTCCGGCATCGGTGGGAGGGAGTCCAGGCAGGCTTTGCTTAGTGTTAGCAAACAAGCACATAAATAGCAAGGTTGACAACCAAGTGGGTTCGAAGGGGAGGGGAGGGGGAAAGAGGGGCAGCTTCTGGTGTTAAAAGAGCAGTTCAGAGGGAGCAGTCATGGCCAGTGCAAAGTTTGAGCTCTGTTGGTGGGGGAGGGGATGCACTCAGGAGTGAAGCCCTGCTGAAAGTTTGGCCCAGGAATTTCAACCACTGGCCTGCTGCAGAAATAACATCAGAATTCTAACAATACATGGACATGAAACCTGTGTTACATAATGATATAATATCTGACAGTGCATTTTTTTAGTGATAGTGTAGATTTACTGTAGGTCTGGTGTAAATGTTGATGTGGAACATTAAAGTTTATACTTCGATCCTGATAATAACAACTGACTGTGACAAATTTAGTTCTGTGGAAGGAGCAGAGGGAGCTAAAAATAAAAGTACTATTAATCAGCTCCGTTTACATCTTACAAAATATTGATATCAGCAAAAGTAGTCTCCTGTAATGGATGAACTGATGTTGAGGGTAAATAATGGTTCATAAAACAAAACTTGCACCTAGAATTGATCAGACTTTCCACTTTATTGGATGTTCAGATTTATTTATTTGTTACCTTACCTTAAGTGTTGAGTGAAAGAAACTTATTTATTGATTTGACTTAGGTCTTTAGTCAACTGCTATCAAGTTTCTCGTAATGTCAAAAATAGTTTACTTCCTACAGTGTCAATTTCTGGAAGGCAGCTGTAATATCGACCAATAAATTTGCCATCTAGAAACTACCATTACAATAACAGCATTTAGAAATCCTCTATACCAAGGTACATCTATTTAATAGCTTTACCTAAGTGATATGCTTAACCTCAAACAGCCCATTACTCAGCTTAAATGTAGATAATAATCTTTCTTGTTTATAGTGTTCTGATATTTTGGGGGTAATTGGCTGCGACTGAAGGAGACTCCACCTATGTTAGTCATTCAGCCAAGTTGGACTGTGTTCAAAATGCCATATACATTTCAATAATACCATATGGATTGACCAAAAGTACTATGTAGTAAGTAGTATGTGACAAACTTGAAAAATTGCAGCATGCCAAAGATACCCAAATGACTACTGCATTGGCCAGATTTCACAGTACACCACTACTACTGCAGTATGATTTATTTTCCCATTTTTTTTGTTTATCTGTCATGGTATATAGTATGGGAGTTTCCACTTTATATACATTGAATAAAGATATTTATCCAAGGAAATTAAAGCAAAAACAGCTGAGTGCTGCAGGTGGGACAAGTAATTGAGTCTTGAGTTCATAAGATTGCTATGGTATGATTGACTTTTTATACAAATGATGGTTTGTGGTTTAAAAAAAATGAATGCTGCAGTTTAAAACACTGAAATGAGCTAATAATCCAACTAATGCCACAGTAGGTTATCGGGGTATGAATAAACTTTTTAGTCTGTGCTACCTACTATATCTATGAATTTGACTCATCCAATATTTACTGTTAAATAACTAATTTTAGATTTAGCAAATGATTTCACATGCATGTCTGTGTAACATGTTGGCTGATGTAAAATGGCTGCAGTCTTGTAAGTAATTGTTTCCATGGTGACCTTATTAGCCTGGTGGTCATGTGGCTATGTAGTTTTCACAATCAGCATACTCCACAGAGGAATACCACAGGGAACAGCATGTATTAAATAGTTTGTATGTAGAGTCCAGTATGTGATTCTGAACACAGCACTGCAGCTCTATATTATCTGGGTTACACAGATGACCTGAACAGAAGGTGCACTAACACACCTGATCCCGATTACCACTATGCAGCGTTCATCTGCCAACAAACACAAGCCAGCTGTCCTTAGGTGTGCCCCGTGAGAAGAAGTGAGCTCTAGTTTGAGTGAAATCTAACTTCATCAAAGGACCCGTAACACTTGAAATCTCTCATCACACACTCGTGAAAGTGGCCGCTGGTGTGAGGAGCTTTAATATGCATGTCAGCAGGAAGTGTCCTGGTGGTAAAAGCTAAACAATGTGCATCCCACTGTGCCAAAAACAAGCTGAAACAAACCCCTGCTGTCAGTCAGAGGTTCACCTAGAGCTTCAGGGCCTTTCATTGGTGTCTGCACGGTGCCTAACCTGGATTCACCTCATCCCTGAATCTAAATAAGCCTAGATGATGTTTTGGTCACACCTTTATGTTTATGTAATCTTAATGAGTTTTCTGCTTTAATTTCTGTGCTTGAAAACATAGTCCTACCACACCACACTGCTTCTTACAAACCCAACACTTGTGTGTGTGTGTGTGTGTGTGTGTGTGTGTGCGTGTGTGCGCCCCCCCACAGAAAGATTCATCTCCCAGAGAAACATCTGTTTGTCATAATCCCTGCTGCTTTCTGAGCTTGATTGGCTGACCCAGTGACCTTTCTTAATGTTAGTGCTCAGAGATGAGACTGTGGTCCACACCACAAGTTGGGTGTGAACATGATCTCACGGTCACATCCCAGATGCACTTGAACTTAAAATGCCAGACGTGCTTTTTTTTCGGTAGCAGCCCCCTGATGTCGCATGCTGTGCACAGTGGGATGGATTATGGATGGATTCAGATACTGCCCCCTCCCTTTTGTAGGAATTCAGGAAAACATGTAGCACATGTGAGGGTTGGGCTACACTGACCAAATAAAATGTTTTATAATGTGACACATACCAGCAGTCTACCAAGAGTCTTCTAAATGTGCTTTCAAAAGACACTTGCACAAAAGGGATTTTAAGGAATGATCATGTAGGATATGGTGTGACTATAATGACTGAACTAGTAGTATCACCTTTTTCATTTGGTCAGACCACACCACACTTTAATGTAGACTTTGAAGTTCATTTTACAAAAGTTACAGTTTCATGTATCATCCATCTTAAAGCGATCATGCAGTAAATTATTGTGTCGTACCAGATATTGGGCATTTTATTTGACTTAGCATTAAGGTGTTAAAATATCTATTGATTCATTTTCAGTTGTCATAAGATTAGAAAATGATAAACTATAACCAATATTTGTGTGCTTTATAGGGATGCTGCAATTCCATTTGCAACCAGTTGGCTGATATTATTCTCTTTTTTTATTATTATTATTTTGTTTATCACCTTGATTGTCATTGAAATTGTCATTCTATAAAAGCTTAATATATCACTATGATGAAATAACATCTTCCATGCTGATGCTAATGTTTGACCAATATATTGGTGGTTTACTGGGGATACTTTTTGGCTCTGAACAGTTTTTGCTATAGTATGACAAAAAATGTTATCATGATAAAAAATGTTCAAATCATTCCACATCTATATTATGTTTGTAAAATCTGTATTTTTTCCCAGTTTATTTTCAACCTAAGTGAAAATTGAAGAAACCAGATGGTTTTCTTCTGTTTTCACTCAACTTGGATTAAAATATCTGAATATTTAAAATGAAAATTTCCGCACATGTCTGCATAGAGATGAATGACCTATTGGATTTAAAATGAGTAAGGTTTAGTGCGTATTTCCGTGCAGCCATTACAGTGCTTTCATTGTGCGTTAAAGCAGGAGCAGGCCTATTACGAACTGTCTGGGAGCGGTTGGATCACTGTGAAAATGTCATCTGTCCCTCTCAGATTGTAGGAGATAAAGCTGAATGACACAAAGAATAGGCCTGAGGGATTTTAGTCTCACTTGAAACTGGAGTCCTGTGAATGCACTTTTACATTCCTTCAGTGGGTTAATGAGTAACCCAAAGGAGGAGCTTCTGAAACCCAGTCAACACACAGTTGTTTGCTAATGACTAGTACAGTGAGGAAAAAGTAAACACTTTGCTTTACTCCCCTCTTGGCTTCCGGTTTTGTCATTTCGCCATCACCCCAACTCTTTACATTAACCTCTCACAGATATGTCAGTTAATGTTGTTAAGTGGTAAATGTATAAATCTTATAGTATGTTTGCATGCTGTTGAGGCTTATTATAACTGTCTGTTGTTCATATTTATGCTTCATATCTGCATTTCAAATGCTGTCGGACCTGATTGTCACACATTAGTTCTGTTTGTCGTGCAGACAGGGAAAGATATGTATTGGTGTTGCTCTAATAACATTGTGTACAGCACATTTAACACTTGAGTTCCATTTGTTAGAGCTCATAAACCCTTGCATTGAGTCTGTCTTGAGTTGGTGAGCCCAGCAGACTGAGCCAAAGTGAGACATAATATCTCCAACCTTTCCTTATGTTTGGCTGCTGACCCTTTTTTAATACTTACTAATGCTGTGTGGATAGTGCATGTGGCTTCTGCTCAAAGGTAACTCGCAAAGTATTTTAACATGCAGGTTTTTGTTCCTGGTTGAGATCAGCCATAATCAGACACTTTAAATGCATGGACAAATGGGCATTTTACAGCAGGTTCCTAGATTTATGGATGTTGTGTCAGTAGGTTTCACCTGCAATTTATAGAGTTTGTGAATACAGGACATATGATCGTATCAAGGTAATGAAAAGACAAACTACAGTAAATCTCCTGCTGCTCTTTTGAGTTGTAATGCTGTGCTTTTACCAATGCAAAGCAGTTCTTTTTATAAGGCTTTTAAAAATACTATTTTACATTACAACCAGATGTTTTAAGCTATAATTTTCTCAAAAAGTCACAGGCGAGGATTCCAAACCTCAAGTGCAGTGTGTTCTTAGTACATAGTAATTAGTTCTTCATTTAGTGAAAACAAACCCCAGAGCGTTGGGAAGGTAAACTGCAGCAGATTTCCTGCTTGTGATTTTTCTGCAGTCCTTACAGTAGTACGCATTTTTGCAGTTTACATGCTCGTCCGACTCAGGGAAACTGAATCGACACATGGAACATATGCGGTCATAAAACACACAATACCGTGGATCATTTACAGATGCCAAATATTTTCTACTCCACAAAGAAGAACAGTATTTACTCTGTGCTGGCTTGGAAACATGCATGTCTTCACCTAGGCTCAGGCAGAACATTTTTTAATGTTATTTCTCTGAACAATCTTTGCTTCTTCAGGAATTATGATAACTTCTTCCCTCCCAAAACGCTATTATTCTAACCACAAATATTTTTTCAATGCATCATTGGTGGGGTTTTAAGAGCTTTATGTTGACATAATGGTTCCTTCTTCTCTGTTGTTCTTTCTTTCAGCCAAAAGCTCTTGGACAGAGGCTCCTCTCTGAGGTTTTCCAGCGAGGCAACCTAATAGAGAGCGATTACTTTGGTCTCGAGTTTCAGAACATGCAGATGAACTGGGTACGTACTTCCTGTTTTATACTGACACAAGAACATTCTGAACTGAGATGCAAATAAGTTTATATTTCATGCTGCCGAGCAAATGCAAACAGATTTGAGTCACATGGTACAAAACAAACTGATTCCTGAGTCGCTCCTGTTCAGCTTTGTGACATGGTCTTGAATTTACTGGACTTGAACTGTATATAACTGAGGAAAATCTTTAACTCTTCTGGTACAACTGTGTATCTACAATGTCATATTTTCCATTGTTATGTTTTTCCAGAAACATTATCTGAATTCAAGACCACCTAGAACTTTTTCAAGCACTAGAGATGACGTATGAAACATATTTCTCCCTCAAATGGAAGAGTGTGGCTTGGTTTTAGCTCCTGTATTCCATCTACAAGAGATTAACATGCATCTGCTCTGTGGTAGAGCGATTAAGATTTTATTTTTGCTTTAGTATCTGTTATACACAACACATTAGTCATAATACAGAATAAAATCAGCAATACATTGATTAATTCTTAATAGATGTAACAAAAGTGTCATTTAAAGGCCAAATAATCGGAGGAGATATCCCAATACTTCTGAACTGGAGATTGATCTGATCTAAATCGTCATTCATCCAGCTCTACTGTGGATTTTTATATCCTGATCGCTTAAGCAGTCCTCTGGTTCTGTTTTTTAAATTAAGTAAAAAACAATATTGCTTGAAAACAATGCATTATTGTCTTTCTTATTTAATGATTTTCTTTAATACCTGTACAAATGCCTATATTGTACTTTTAACTGAGACAATTGATGAAAATGTCAGCTGATACCAATTTGTCAGTGTAGCTGTCTGGATCTTTTTCACATTCTTCCCTCAATCAGGCCCAGATGTAAAAGGCTTCTGCAGCACGGCCAGTTTTTGCCCGTAGTGTTGCCACATCACTGTACTATCATCTGTTCACTGCCACAACATGGCATCATTATGTTTAAGTAGTAACAGGGTCTGTATTTACAGCATGGTTGGATCACATGACAGTGGTCACAGTGTTAAAATTCATGCCGTTTTTGTTTGTTTCTTCAGGTTTGGATAGAACCAACCAAGCTCATTGTGAAACAAGTCAGGAGTGAGTGTACCGAAATATTCAACTTAATATCCACCTAAATTCTAATGCACGTGTGGGCTGATGATGTGTGTTTTTATTTTTTTCCAGGACCGGCGAATACACTATTTAGACTCTCAGTGAAATTCTTTCCTCCAGACCCTGGTCAGCTGCAGGAGGAGTATACGAGGTCAGTGACTGCAATTTCCTACTGGATATTACATGCCTGCATAGCGAGGCTTTAGAAACAAAACAGATTCTTTTTCTTCCTTTTTATTCGGAAGTTCATTTTTCAGGGCAGTGTTTAATTTGTCCTCTATAAAATGTGTTCCTTTTTTTTTAAGCTGTCAGTAATGGTGTTAGAGTATGACCACCTCCAATTCTATTCAGGGTTTCTTTTTTTATTTTTCTCTCATTGATTCTGTCTTTTCTTTAATGAAAATGATCCTTAATAAAGTTTGTTTACACTTTTGATGAAAATAACCTTTGCACACACAATTTTGTTTCTTCATAGGTACTTATTCTCCCTTCAGATGAAAAGAGATCTAATGGAGGGCAAGTTGATCTGCACGGAAAATACTGCAGCCTTGCTCGCCTCTCACTTTGTCCAATGTATGTTGGTATTTTTACCACAAAACCTGACCATCCAGAAAATGAAAAAATATCTTCACTTTATTTGCATTGTACATGCATCATAATGGAATAAGCACATTCTTTTTATGAGTTCCGGCATTTATTTTTTATTAAATGGCAATGAGAAAAAATTCCTGATGTCCCTCTTTTTGTCTGTAAACCACAGCGGAGATTGGTGATTACGATGATGCGGCAGACAGAGAATACCTGAAGATGAACATGCTGTTGCCTTATCAAGAGAAGGTGCAGGAGAGGATCATGGAGCTCCATCGAAGACACTTGTAAGTCATCGCTTTCATGTTAAATCTGTCTGGTGGTGTATTTTTGTATTTCCTTTCCAAATTTTCCTGTATGAGTAAAGAAATGGGAAATGTGTAAGGAGTGGCACATCATCAGTGCATCCATTGTGTGGCTTGAAACACAAATGTTTAGTGTCAGCTAAGATGAGGTAACTGATCTGAGGCCATTATGTGTTCTTGCTAAACAACCATAATAAGGGGGTTTGCCTCATTTCAAAGTCCTTGTCTCACAAAAACCCTCACTGCACTTTTCCCACCAGTAGCCTCCTTGTTAGTAAAGTGCTATCCTATGGCCAATAGGGGCTCTTTTCAACCCAGTGTATTTGGTGGCTCTAAAGACCTCTGCTAATCTCTTCCCTTGGTTGCCAATGTGGAAGCACAAGCAACGAGTTCCCTGGCCTAATCCCCCGCCTGGCCGCTCTATTAGCCATAAGGCCAGTAGGGCAGGGGAGGGCCTAAGGAGATTTCACCGCTTAACGGATGAACCAAATTAGAATGTGGTGATGATTGGATGGATATATCTTCCTAGAATACTGTTTGGTTATAATCACATGGTTTTAGATAATACCTCTCAAATCCTTGGAAGTTACAAAGGATTTTAAGTCACACTCGACAGCATACAGGGTATGATATAATCTACTGTTGTTCATATTATATGTGGCTGCAGGTTGCATAATTGGCCATTACATAAAGTACACTTCACAAGCTTAATTAACTGGAATTGGAATTACCCTAGAGATACATGTACTTTACTATACTTAGGGCACTGCACAACAATTTAAGTGTTTTTAAGATATGACTCAAAGTGTTTAACGGATCAAAAGCTATCATAATGAGACAGTGGAAAAGTTCATTTGTATTTAATGAATCTGTTAGTTGAATTGAAGTCATTTGTATTTCTTTGTCCATGAAGTGCACGTGTGTTTGCCAATTACTTAAAAACTAATTTCTTTTAAAAAAGTTAAGTGCCTTGAGAGGTTGACCGAAACTAGATTTTCAAAAGTATATTTAATGATGATAGTTTGGAACAGGAAATGCCAGATAGCTGATGACTCAGCCAGTATCATTCCCACCCTTCCCCAATATAATGTTTTCACTGAAAACAGATTATGCGTGTTGGAAATTAACTTGCTTTCTCTCAGTATCAGAAACCGGATAACTATTGAACTGCATGTCTCAGTCAAAGGGATAAAAAGTCTGATTGACTTTGATTTAGTCTGAACAACAGACTCAAAGTATTTTATCAGTAAATGTGGAACCTAACATTAAGCTTACTGTAAAAATCTACTTCATAACATTTGAGCCATTAATTTCTCTCCAAATCAGTTACAGTTTAAAAGATTATTAACAATATTCTGTTGATACCAGTAGTTTGTAGCGCACATTGATCAAACTAGTAAATCAGTGTCTCTACTTTAAATAATTTTGTGTTGTGATCTGGCTCTACATGAATAAAATTTCAATGAATAGAGAAGTGCAGTGTAAAATTGTTTGATATCCAGTTTACACATACAGTACAGGTTTTTGTAGTGGTTGACAGTTGCATCCCTTTTCTGATAAGGTTGTGTGTATGGATGAGCAGTCTTTTTTTTTTATGACTGTTTTGTGTTTATTGACATAAGGAATTTAAGCTTATTCGATCATTTCAGTTTGTTGAACTCGCGCCTGATATAAGTGTTGCTTTCATTACAGCAATGTGATGGGTAATTAAAAATAATTAAAGGATAGAGCCTTGAGGAACTCCATGTTTTGTGGGTCAATTTAAAAACTCAATATTTAAGTGAAGTTAATGGCTGTATTTTTGAGCCATTTCTTATTCTTTCTGCTAGTATTATATTGTGAACTGTGCCAGAAGCAGTGGTAGGTTCTGACAGAACTAAAGGTTGTTCTCTTTATTTTTTGTTTTGTGATAGAAATGAAGGGGTAATTTGAATTGTTGCTCACAACAATTTTTTGTAACACCTTTTCCACTCCAGGGGCCAGACTCCAGCTGAATCAGATTTCCAAATCCTGGAAATTGCCCGTAAACTGGAGATGTACGGTGTCCGCTTCCACCCTGCAGCCGACCGGGAAGGAACCAAGATCAACCTGGCTGTCGCTCATATGGGCCTTCAGGTTTTTCAGGTGAGTGGTGATCGTAGACCTGATGGTAGTACTGCAGTGAATACTACTGACAGTGCTACTAACGATTTTTCTTTTGTAATTTCTTTTTGACTCCAGGGCAACACAAAAATCAATACTTTCAACTGGTCCAAGATTCGCAAGTTGAGCTTCAAGAGAAAACGCTTCTTGATCAAACTCCACCCGGAGGTTCATGTATGTATTAATAAAGAGAAGACTGTCTGAAAATTATTAGGTCAATGTTTGCATCATATTTTAATACTCTTTCATTTTATTTTTGTGAATTTTGTTTTAGGGTCCCCATCAAGATACTCTAGAGTTTATGATGGCTAGTCGAGACCAGTGTAAAATCTTCTGGAAGATCTGTGTGGAGTACCACTCCTTTTTCCGACTGTTTGACCAACCCCAACCCAAATCCAAAGCTATTCTCTTCACCAGAGGCTCTTCCTTTAGATACAGGTATAATCTACTTGGCATTTCTTCAAACCTACCGTGGTGTAATTTTCAATGCCTCTTTGTTTCCACTCTACCTTTTTGATCCTCACACGATGAAACACTGTGCCCTCTTTCAATGTTTTTAATCTAATCTCTTTCCATCAGTGGAAGAACCCAGAAGCAACTTGTGGACTATGTCAGGGAAAACGGAGCAAAGAGAACGCCGTACCAGAGGTGTGTTATTCAATACACTATTTAGAACAAAGACATTAGAAGTTTCACACCTGGCATTAACGAGAGGTATTTGTGATCCAGTCATAAGTGGAATACGTCTCTTTATATGTCTCCAGTGTACACATGTGGTTTGATCTTAAGTCTCTTTTCTAAATGCAAATAAAAATGCTCATTTAATATCCTAAAATGCAGCTGAGCAAGCTTTCATTTCCTGCAGCCACTATGGACTCAAGCCTTTAGATTTTAACAGACTGTCATAAGCTTTGCAAAGCTATCGGCAGCTTTTAAGATTGAATGTTTTATTGCCTGTTACTCAATATACAAGCTGACATTTGTTGTCACCGACTCTCTTGCATGACATACACTTAACTGAGACTAGATTTTTAAGTGCTTATGGATTTTAACTGGATTGTACAAACTGTCAATATTCTATTTTTTTAGTTCAGGAATAAAGTGATGAAGCATTGTGTTCTCATAATGTAACTGTCTGGGTTTTTGGAAGCACAGACATGTTTAACACACTTGAATATGACACCACTGGCCTGCGGGTGATTATATACTTCAGTTAAAGTCGAGGACATTAGCTGAGGAGGCAGTCCTTCAGTGTGGCCCACTTTTTTGGCTCTTCACTTTATTTTTAAAATGTGGCCAGTATACAATTCCAGTGTGAACTGGTTTGGTCTTGAACTGATCAGCTTGAACAAAACAATAACAAAGATGCCACACGAAGTACTTGGTCATGTTGAAGTAAACATGAAGGCCACCATTTACACTTTAATTTTAATAGGAAATACAGTGGAAATGTGGAAATTATGAGCATAGGATAACAAGGACAAAGGTGAAGATTAAAATTGTTTTTTTTTTTGTTTTTTTTTAAACTGACACCCACCAGCACAGAATTGTGACAAATATCAATCTAGAGTGACATAAAAGTTGCCTGATTTCTTACAAGACTGTTCAAACATTCCAAAAACTGAGACTATTATTTGTTTTAGTACTACATATGGAAATGGACACAAACACAATTGAGATGTTTAGACTCCATGTGATTTGTGCTGTCTGTACTGTCATAAAACAAATCTTTTGGAAAATTGGCAAAATTAGATCTAAGCCTGTTTTGCAGACAGTCAGTATGAAGCCAAAGCATTTACAATGTGTCTTTGGTTTATTCATCCTCTGCAATAGAGGTTCTTATTTGTGATGGGATCCCAAAACACACATGTTAATGTCAGGTACAAATAGCGACTAATAATCTAATCCTTCCTTATTAGTGACTGGAAAATGTCTTCACACTCCACTTATCACTATCTTTCTTGTTCAGGAGGAACAGCAAAATACGAATGTCCTCTCGCTCCTTAGCCACAGATGTGCCAAAACAGGTTAGTAGAGTCACATGTTTGATGCAACCATTGATAGGATTTTTTTTGTTTTTTTTAAACACAGTTGACCTATACATTATTACCATTTCCTGTGCTTTCCTCACTTCCCTTGTCTTGTCTTATTGTTTCAGACCTTGTCATTCAATGACAGTCTCAGGGCCACAGGCTCCCCTTCCTCTGCTAACGTGTCCTTCCACCCAGTGCACATCTCTAGCATTCACCCGCGAACAGAGCTCCAGCCTCAGCCCCAGCCCCTGCCCATTCTGAGCCAGTCCTCAGCGCCTCCCCAGCAGCAGCAGCCGCCACAGCAACTACAGCAGCTTCAGTCCCCTCCGCAATCTACCAGACCCCCCAGCCCTCCGAAGGAAGAACCTGTCAAGGCCGTTTCCCCATCTCACTACGCTTTTCAAGGTGCCCCTAGCAATCAGGCAGCAGGACACTGCAGCCCCGTGTTTGTGTGTGTAGAGAGTGGCAAGTCCCAATCACAGCCCTCCAAAAATGGCAATGAGGAGAATGAACAGGGTGGGAGAAGGGGAACTGGATGCTCAGTGGGAGGGGGGAGAGGGAAGAGGAAGGGGGTTCTCACACCTGAGGCTTTCGAGGCAGAGCTTTTGCGTACTAAACAGAATTCCATGTTCTCAATGTCCAGCTCCCCACTGCAGGTCACTGAGGAGTTCATAGATGATGATCCCACTGAGATTTCTTTTTACGGTGGGGGGGCTGAGGCCTACTCCTATGGGCTTGATGATAAAATGGATCACTTTGGTTATGTTGATGACTCAGACCTCAGCAAAACCAGGATTTTTAGTGTAGGCATTGAGGATCTGAATGGGAATGCCAATCCTTTCACTGACAGCATTGTGGGCCATTCTGAGACCAGCTCTTTGATTAATAACCGCTCTGAGTGCAGTTCCCTGGATAACCTGGGGCTCAGCTCTGCCGGCGAGTCCATGTCAGTGGGCTACGGGGGCCCCGACTCCTCCTCGCTTCAGCTGCCGGGATCCGATATCCCATCCGAGGCCAGCTCCATGGTCAATTTCCCAGCATACTCTGTGCGCTCTGAGAGCAGCTCTGCTGTGCAGTTCACTGACTTGGTGGAGCAGCTTGAGCAGCTCAGCTACCCCCCCACAGCCACCGAGGGTTCAGGGAATGGCAGCTCTGATTCGGACTCCGACTGGGGCTCCGATAGCGTTCTCCCTCCTGAGCAGAACCTGTTTTACAGTAATCCCCTGACAGGGAGCGGTGGAATAGAAGGCTTTCTTCTACAGTGCCACAATTTACAGGCCCTGGCACTTGCAGACCCCTCTGGATCCCCCCACATTAAAATGTAAAGCACATTTCCTTACAGCACTTGAAGTCCCAATCCAGGACGACACACAGCATTAGCTCTAAAAACACTTTTGATACTTAAAATGATTTGGCCAAAATAATAATTAAAAATGGTTTCCTGGTTCATAGCTGGTGTTCAGCCACTGTATTGATAAATCAATTTTATGCTGTTGACTCTGGAAAAACAAAGCAAAGAGAAATATCCACTTTTCCCTATAGTCATTTTTGCAGCACTGCTCCTGTCTTATCAATAATTTGACCTGATGCTCCTGCTATGATCAGGTCTTGGTGCTTTTTCTAATCACCCCGTGTCTTACAGGGATTTAGCCTTAATTTTAATGGCATTCTGGTCAAAGTCTGTTTTTGACTTTATAACTGCTTTACCTGCAACATTCAGCCAATTTGCAATAATTCTGCATTCAGGATTGTCCTTTAAGCAGTCCATGTAGGACATTTTTGCTTTTAGTGTGGAAGCTCTGTCTTAATCACTTCACAACACTAATGTACAAGTTAGTATAGGAATGTGAAAGTGGATTTACTTCCCACTGGAGGAATGCACAATTCAACTTAAGATGTCAGAAAAATATTGTCCTGCAGCGTCTCAATAATTTGATCACCTTGCATTAAATTTTAGTAAAACTCAAATAACTTAATAATATCTGAGAATGTAGACATTTAATCCTTATTTTAATTGCAACTTGGCAAACATAAGCTTAAGAAATGTGATGCTCTAAGTTCCAAGTACTTAACATATTGGGGTTTTTTTGGGTTTTTTTGTTTTGTTTCTTTCATTTTTGTGAGTAATCATTGATCTGTGAGATGTTGCAAATGAGCTGTTTACTCAGTCTCTAATCTCAGGGGGAAAGTGAAACAGATAGTCGTCCAGGTGCAGTCGGCCTCCTGTATTCAACACCCAGACCTCACATGGAGCCACTTAACATTTGCACTTCTGTGCCTCGCTGACATCTGCTGGACAAAGTAGTTCCCAGCATCTTTCACATAAAAACACAAAATAGATGTCACACATAATAGATGTTAGAGGATAATTTTACTTAATAATAAAGTAAGTTCGTAAAGTCATGAAAGGAGAAGAATAAACATTTTTCCACCAAAATAGCTAACATTTTTAGTTAGTTCTGAGTTTGTTTGAAGAATGTAAGCAGTGTACTGATGAGCCACTGAGTGCACTGTTAACACCACTTTCCACAAAATGAATGTATAATTTTGCATGTATGTAAGGCCTTGTGCTCCTTTAGAACAGTCACCATATTTAGTAAAACATGTATTACAGTCTTTTTACGCAGATATGTGTCCTGATGAATAAAACATCTAGAAACCACCAATGATCACAACGTCCAGGAAACATTTTGGATATAGTGGGTAGGGTTTTTTTTTAATTACACCACCAGTTATTGGTTGGAGATAAATTGTTGCTGTTTTTTTTGCCTGGCATGTAGCCTTCAGCATGTTTGGGGGTTTTGGTGTTAGGATACCAACAGAATGGTATTCTGTTTTTTGGAAGGAAACTTGGGTCTTTTGCACATTAGCTATGAGTTTCTCTGTACTTTTTATATAAGCTGGGTTTATATTGTTTAAGTATCGATGCTTGGTCCTTAACATGCGAGTATGCACATTCACCAGTTTTTTTCAAATTCCAAGCCCATGATAGTGTTGATATTGAAACTAATTGGTTTCATTTTGTTATTCCACTGATGTCATTGTCTTGCCTTCCCAATTTTATTTTTCTTCCATTAGAGCTCGCTCGAATCTGCCCGAAGGCTGATTGTCACTAGCTATCTTCAGTCTGCTTTTCTTTTGTACGTTAGAGAAACTCTTTGTCTGCAGCACTTGCACCGCAGTGCCTTAAAGCACTTACTGTTTCATGCAGCATCTCAGGTGTACGTTTCGGTTTAATTTGACATAGCTTTGGGATGTTCTTTCTGAACATCTTCGTGAGAAAGGAGCATTTTCCTCTTTAGTAATTGGACAATGGTTTGATCCCTCACCTGTTCTCATTGTCATTTTGAAGGATGGCAAATTCCCCTTCTTACAAAAGTACTCAGAAAAACATCACTTCAGGTGTTTTTGCAACCTCTCTACAGTCACAAGTGTTTCTGCGTCACCTTGGAGAGTATGGACTATTACTTTGATGCAGATGCCATTATTTTTCTAGAAGATGAAGGCTTTGTCTTGATGGCTTTTCCCCTTCTTCTCCCCGTTTTGCCTTTTCTGTGATAACCTCCCTCAAAGATTTTAACGACGGCCTGACAATTATAACCAGCTAAGATAACTGCACTTAGGCATTACTTAATTATCACTTAATCTTGAACATGTATATTTACTAATTAATAAACAACATGTACTTATGATTGTATGTTTTACTCTCAAGAATAAAGTAATCTCTTTTGGGTACCATGAATGTCAGACTTAAAATTCTTTTGAGAACTAATCAAAGGGAAAAAAGGTGATGTAATTGTTTTAACGGCTTTAACAGAAACCCCTTCACAGTTAGACATGGTCCAGATCATGAGGGGCAATATTTTTTTCCTCCTTGAGTCTTTGAATTGAACTCCTTTAGCAGCATAGTTGAGAACTGAGAGAAGAAATCCAGTACCAGACTGAAAACAGGGTGTACTTTCACTTTATAATATTTTGGCTGATTGAATTGAATGAAACTCAGCCTTTCTCCGCACATAAAATTCTTGGTGAAGATACAGAAACAAGTCCAAACTTCTGTTAACTCCTCGGAATCCTTCACTGAAGCCAGTCTTTTTATTTTCCCAGTTCGTTAAGGCTTTGAAGTACAATGCCCAAGTATGGATTTCTTTTCAGTCGAACGATATAAGAATGAAAAAGGGCAACAAATCAATAGTCCTTTTATTTGAGCCAGCAGACTGTTAGGGGTTGGGTCAGACTTGTACACAAGATTCCTCAACCTAATTCCAGCTGAGTGTGTGTGCTCCCTGTTTGGACAGGCTTTGTGCCAAGTCATTCCACAGCAAAACCCCCGTCCTCCCGCTGTTGGAGTCAGCCATTTGCTGTCTTTCCCCCCTCTCGTGTCATTCCCTAAGGGCCTCTTCAGATAAACTATAAACAACTACATGCCCTCCAGACAAGCCACATTCCTGATAAGTCTTTGCACAATTATTTCCGGGTCGAGTGCTGACTTTTTTTGTTTTTTTCCCCTCCCTTCTCTTGGCCTTCCCCCACTCGTTTTTTTTTTCTTTTCTTTTTTTTTTTTAAAGAGAAGTGGAAGAACAGCTGTGGTGACCTGTGACTCAGTTAAAGAGGATAGCAAAGCGTTTCATCTGCTGTTTTGTCTCCTGATTTGTTTTGTAGCAGGACAAAAGCAGCAAAGCCAGTTCTGTGTAATGAAATCACCCTCGTAGAAGTTGGCAATGAATCATTTTGTCCTGCTTGTAGAGGGTTTTGAAAACAATGGTTGGGGAAAATGTGGGAACCATTACTTGCCTTGGTCTACCCTGCTGTCTCTCCTTTCATTTGTGGCCTGTGTGTGCGATGAACCGTGGCACTTGTTTTTGTTAAAATATGCCTTGCTTAAGCTGTGTTTTTCCCTGAAAGGAAATAAGATAATTGTAAAAAACACATGTTAAGTGAGGACGAGGCTTTTCTATTGCGGCAACACTTCATTTGTCTGGGTGTGACGTATTAAATCACTGTCACTACTTGCCGTTGTGAGAGTAATAGTTGACTCAAACCCCACCTATTGCAAAACATCACGTTAAGCCTGTTTGAACTGACTTTTATTTTCCTGACTATTGCATCATCCATGGAGGCTTTTTACTTGACTCCAGGTGTGCGTGTGAAAGTGTTTCTTTTCTCTAATGTTGTTCTCTCTTCCCCAGATTCAGTCGTGGACAGCCCCCAGCTCTCACCCTTCACCTCCCAAGGCCCCCTCTGCGTGTCACCCTCCTTCCAGATGTCAACCCTCAGCCTGCCGGGCCAAGCCCCTTCGCCCCTGCAAAGCCCCATCCTGAGTGAGGTGGGCAGCAATGCCAGGCTAGAGGAGGAGGACGAGGGCAGGAGGAAGGTACTCTAATCATATGCCACCCTTCCACCCCCTGCCTCACACCTGTTTTCTTATACATTACCCTTCATAAAACCCACCACCTTCACTTTCCTGTAATTTAAGATGGAAACGGACATACAAGATATATATGTTTGTAGCTGTGAATGACAATAGATAATTATCATTTTAATGTTTCTGCGTTATGTAATGTATTGTCAGTCTTTGGCATTGACACTAATGGCTCTCTCTCCTCAGCGATATCCCACCGATAAGGCCTACTTCATTGCCAAAGAGATTCTGACCACAGAGCGCACATACCTGAAAGACCTTGAGGTCATCACTGTGGTGAGTAGGCTTTATTTTTATTGAGCCATTTTCGCATATCGACTCCAGACAGTGAGCTAAGAGTCAGGTTCTAATAATGTTCATAGTCATTTTCTCACACGTAGCACAAAACAGCAGATTGCATCAGACCTGTTCTCATTCGTTGGATTTATTCTCTTTAAGGGGGATGGTAACTAGTCAGGACATGCGTAAGTAGGATGATTAATTTGTTATGATCACTGCTTTTGAATTAATATCTAGACTACACACTGTATATCCTTAATTTAACCCTGAATTTCCTGAACGCTCTGCCCAAGGGGTCTAATCTACTGTATATTCTCACATGTTCAACATCAGTAACAGTGGAAATGTAATTGCAGTACTGCAACACATCACTTACTTTTTCCTCCAAGTTAGGTATTGGAATATTTTCTGTTCTCATGAAACAAATTAAACAGTTTTGTAGGAACTTGAAAATGTAGTCATAATGAAAGCATATGTCACGAAAGAGCCAATGGAAAAGAAAGCGCGTGGTCATATTAAGTCATAGTAAAAGTTTAAGGCGATTGACGCACATTGTGAGCTCACACATTGAGTAACATGAATTCCAACTTAAAATATGCTGGTTGATTGCCAATAAGTGGTTGTATTACTCAGTAGATATCTGTGTACAGCTGGTTTTGTCTGGATCAAACAATCACAACACGCAGCTACATATAACTTTATGTCTATGGTAAAGAAAGGGTATGTCGCTGTGAAACTTCAGTCTTTTAACAAAGTAATTCCTATTTTCACCAAAGACATGGTAGAAGTGTGTCCAGTGTATAGTTGAATCAGGTATGACATTTACATTCTTATCGACTACAGCTGTGAATTCTTTGAACAATGATCTTGTCGTTTTACACAAACACTAAATCAGACATTACATGTACTTTGTACTAGGTAGACAACAAGGTGAGGTCTGTTTAATTAAGTTCATTCAGATGATTGCGTTTACATCTCTGGCTAATCACTGGAGAATTTCAGGATCGTGGTACAAGTTTGAAGGGGGCTTTGGTTAATACTTATGGCTGCCTAATTTGGGCGTAAATGTTTTTGTGATGATTTGGTTGATAGTAGTTCCCACACATTTCAACACAACAGAACTGTCACATAGAGATGACATGGACATAAAGGCATGTGATCATATGCATCACCAGTCTGTTGTTTATCTCTTGCTTTTAGTGGTTCCGCAGTGCAGTGATCAAAGAAAACGCCATGCCCGAAGGCCTGATGACCCTCCTCTTTTCCAACATCGACCCCATCTACGAGTTCCACAGAGGCTTCCTCAAAGAGTTAGACCAGAGGCTGGCTCTCTGGTACGTCCCGCCTCAGTGTTTCTGTGACTGGTTACCTCTATCAAAGCATCTGAAATAATGATTTTTAAAGGAAAAAAAACATGTATTCTCAGGGAGGGACGCTCCAATGCTCATGTCAAAGGGGACTACCAAAGGATCGGTGATGTGATGCTGAGGAACATGTGTGCTCTTAAGGTAAGAAAACCTTGGTACCATCTTCATTTCATTTGGTTATGTGACTGATAGACGGACTGTTCTGACATTTGTGGTTTATTTCACTCAGGAATTCACCAGCTACCTACAGAAGCACGACGAAGTATTAACAGAGCTGGAGAAAGCGACCAAGAGGCTGAAGAAGCTGGAGACTGTCTACAAAGAGTTTGAACTGCAGAAGGTCTGTTATTTACCCCTCAACACATTCCTGCTGAAGCCCATCCAGCGTCTCATGCACTACAAGCTCATCCTGGAGAGACTGTGCAAGCATTATTCCCCTGCCCACCGCGATCATGACGACTGCAAGGGTGAGTTTCCATCAGAAATCCTAAAAAATACAATGAAGTACAGCACATCATGGTTTGATCTGATTGACTTCATCACTGTTTCAGAGGCTTTGAAAGAAGTGGCCGAGATCGCCACTCAGCTCCAGAGCAGCCTGATCCGACTGGAGAACTTCCAGAAGCTAACAGAGCTGCAGAGGGATCTAATCGGTATCGAGAACCTGACAGCACCAGGCAGGGTGAGTGCACTGACACACAACAGAGGATAGAGGGTGCTGGACTTGAAAAGGAAAAAAAATAACAGTATCTAACAATCCTCTTCGTTTACAGGAGTTCATTCGAGAGGGCTGTCTGTACAAGCTCACCAAGAAAGGCCTGCAGCAAAGAATGTTTTTCCTGGTTAGTGCAGCTACTGCAACTTCTGTAACAGTTAAAAAAGAGACAGAAAACAGGAGAACACATATAATACAGGCATTAAAAGCACTACAATTGCAGGTGTATGCCTATTAAAATTATGACGGTGCATTTTTAATTCAGTTGGTTAGAAGTTCTATAGTTTTGCTTTTTTATTTCATGAATAAAGAATATCAAAAGGATGACTAAATATGAAACAGAAGAACAAGATAATGATAAGTAACCAACATAGGAATAAGAAAATAATAATAAAGAATGCGTAACATACAAATAACTCATTATCAAAAGGAATAAAAAAGATATTCACAAATAACCAACATAAGAATAAGAAAATAATAATGTAGAATGCCTAATGCACAAATAACTAATTATGAAAAGGAATAAAAAATAAGATAATGATAATAAACAATACCTAACACATGGACTTACACAACAATTATGGGACTTTGATTGTTTCCTCTGTCTTTCAGTTCTCAGACATGCTCCTGTACACAAGTAAAGGTGTAACAGCAACCAACCAGTTCAAAGTGCACGGCCAGCTGCCCCTCCATGGCATGATCGTAAGTATAACGGCTCTCGTTTGTCTCTGTGTTGCCCCACTCTCAGCCTCTGATAGTGATAGCATGAGTGTTTGAAGCTGTTCAAAGCGAGAGTTTATATTAGGATCTGCTCACCATGGCAGTTTGTTAAGAAAGGGAGGGCCTGGGTCTCCTAACTTTGCGTGTCTCTGCTTTACTCCTGGGTGCAGCTCATAGTGCTGGATGCACCGGTAAGTCCTGCTGAGCTCTGCCAGCTTGGATACCCAAACCATACCCTTCTTCTCCTATGCTTTTGTAGACACCAAACCACTAAAAGTACACCTACAAGACAGTGATCCGGCTAAAATAAATAAAACGCAGGATATAGTATTGTTTCCTCTTTCCATCACTGATAGGTGTGTTTTGGTCATAACTATGGGTGATAAATATGTAAAATAAAATGAAGAACATGACCCCTCATCAGTTTGACTCCAGATACACTGTAGATGCTCCAGTAGAGACTCTAAGGCAGGCCTCTCTGGTTTTTCCCCTATTGACATTTCTTGATCCAGACTGAAACGTAAAGGCTAGAAGAGTTTCCTCTGTCCAGCTGAATGTCTGTGTGTTTCTTTTGTCTGTAGGTTGAGGAAAGTGAAAATGAATGGTCCGTTCCCCACTGCTTCACCATCTACTCTGCTCAGAGGACCATTGTAGTAGCTGCCAGGTGAGAAATGGAAAGAAAAGGGTTTTTTTATGTACATGAATTTCGGGCAGTCCCAACCACCAATGCTTGGGCTTTGAAGCTTCAGTGAGAATTATCTGTGACAGGGATAGAAAATAAAGTCAAGAACTAAGATTTGTCTAGCTCACCTCGAGCTTAAACGTGGACCTCCTACTGCTTGATTAACTTCAGGTTGTGTGACGAGGAAAACCGTGTCCATATTCTTTGGCAACACAAATTCTAGTTTTGGTTAAGAATATGCACTGAAATGATTAAAGAGGCAGGGATTCAAAGCAACTCTTTGCGACAGTTGCCAGCTGCAGGTAATGGGCCATAATTTATCTCCACCACTCAAGAGGAATGATATCAGGTTGCTGTGACAGTCACTGATCCTTTGGATGCTTCCAGATGTCTGACTTTTTTTTGGCATCTTGCTATCATTGCTGTAATTTGTCTTTCACGTCTCACTGTCTCAATGTTAAAACTGGTGACAGTAGATGAGAGAATAACTACTGATAATGAAGTATGTTGGATGAATATTTTGAGTTCATGGGGCATTGACTAATACTTATTGTAGAAAAGAAATATTTGCCTTTGAAGGACAAATGAACAGAATTTCAACATTTAAGTGCTTCATTTTTGGCATTGAAGCCTTGAGGCCCCATTTGAGTCATACTGTCTAACCTTGATGTTCTTCTAGCTCCAGTATATTCTCAAATCAGTTATTTGTGATTATACTGGCTGTGAAAGTGATCTTTTCAAAGCACAAGTTCCCTATAAAACATGGACAGAATCCAGAATCCTCTTTAAAAGCCGACTGCCAAGAGGTGTCTTTGTGCTGTGGCTCAGCGAGAAAACAAAAAGAGGGAAGTTCGGTCAGTTTCACTTTACTGCCAGTATGAACACAAGGAGTGATTCCAGCAGCCGCAACGTTTAACACAGCCAGGGTCTGCATCAGTCATTTTAATGTATTTGAAAACATATGGGAATGTGTATGTTTGGCACATTTTAATGGACACAACCAAAGCAAATGTAAACTTGAGAGTGAGTGAAATACAGTTTTTGTCGCTCAACTTCATTTCTGTGTGTTTGTGATTTCAGCTCTAAAGTCGAGATGGGAAAATGGATTGAAGATCTGAACATGGCTATTGACATGGCCAAGAAATCCCAAGAAAAATCTAGCATCTTTCTTGATCCTGGACTTTGCGATCGTTCCAACCGTAAGAGTTTCTCTTCACCTCAGTGTCGAACATAGAGTAACTTCTGATGAAGCTTTATGTGGCTTATGTATCATCATACCTTTGTCAGCTGAATAAGACCCTGAGACATCCAAATGTAGAGTATCACCTTCCTCCGTGCACCCTCCCTGTCCCACCTCTTCCCCCACCTCCTTTCTCAGGATCGTCTGATGAGGTTTCCCTGGAGCAGGAGTCAGAGGACGACATGAACTCCTCCCGTACTTCACTGGATAAGCAGACACACCATCGCGCCAACACAACCATGCATGTGTGCTGGCACCGCAACACCAGTGTGTCTATGTCTGATCACAGCCTGGCTGTGGAGGTACTCCTCCTCTGCCCTACATTAGAACACACAGACACACATCCAGACTGAGGATAAAAAACACACATTTACACAGCATCATTCATAAACACCACAGCACCGGAGTCAGGAAAATTCATCATCTCTGGGTTTCCACTTTTCTTCCTAACCTTTGCTTTTCCTTAAATCTCCCACTTCTCCCTGATTGTGTTACTGTCAACTACCATACTTGATTTAGTGATGTATGTTCTGTAAGGCTTTAATTTCTTCTTTTTAGCACCTCTTTTTCTCTTGATGATTAATGTAAATGGATGAAAAGCATGAAAACTCTTTTGTCTTAATTTCTCTGACACTAACGTTCTTGTTCCACAGAGGGACGTCCTAACTGCTCCTCATTTCCCCTCATTTCTCCTCATTCTGAAGCTAACACGCTAACGCTTCTTCTATTCTTCCTCCTCTTCTCTCTACACACTTTTTCCTCTTCACCCTCTCAGTCTTTGGCTCTCCGGCTGTGTCACCAGAACTCCCTCCTCGTTATCTCCTCGGTCAGGGCCAAAGACCAAACACCATCACACATGTTTGCTGGTACCGAAACCAGAACCTCTCTCTCACTGATTACCTGCGCATGAACCAGGTACTAAACCACAGGCTATAAAAGACTAAGAAGAGACCTGGTGTCTCAGTAGAAAACCTTGAGTTCTGTTCTCAAATAGATCAACCAGGTTTCATACTGTACCACTCATCATCTCTGAATGCACAGTATTACTGCATGTTTCTAATTCCAGCCAGTTACAGTAGATTAGGGTGACCAGATGTCCCTCTTTGTGCGGGACGGTCCCGCATTTTTATAATTTTTTTACACGAACCGCGAATTG